>OU015494.1:102109009-102610752 GCA_907164885.2 Dolomedes plantarius | reverse complement strand
TCTTTAACAGAATTGAAGGATCTCAATTTTGCTTCACTATTAAGGAAGGAATAATATATATTATATCGGTTTACATCTTTACGTAGTACGGCTTATCTAAACCATTGTACTTCACGAGCTGGTATATTATGTTCCCTTAGGTATTCATCTTTGGGCTCAGGTTTTGGACTATCTTCCGATTCTGATGTAGATGGTAGCAGTTCATTCTGACTACGTTCTGGAGTTTCGGGCAATTTAAAACTTTGGTCAACATTATCGTCAGATTCGGATTCAGATTCATATTCTGACGTGTATCTCTTCTCTGAATTTATTATATTTTCCCTATTTGGTACTTCGGAAAAATGAAGATTTGCAGTTTCTATTACCTTTTGTTGAGTGGGTAACCATATTCTATAACCTCGGGTTTTCATTCCATATCCGACCATGACGCCTTCATGTGCCCTGCTTTGAAATTTGTTTCTCAATTGTTTAGGTATATTCACATATACTTTAATTACGAACGGTTTTAAATGTTTAACAGAAGGTATATTTCCTGAATATAATTCAAATGGTGTTTTATCGTTCTTACCATGACATATGCGATTCCATACGTATGTAAAACATAACAAGGCTTCCGCCCAAAAACCGTTTGATAAATTGGATTCTTTCAACATTGCTTTTACAGCATCTAACGCAGTATAGTTGAATCTTTGAGCTACTGAGTTCTGTTCAGGGGTATACTCATTCGTACATTCATGTTTAATACCGTGTTTTTTTTAGGTAATCAATAAATTCCTGGTTCACAAATTCACCACCATTATCCGTTCTGATATTTACTACTTTTGTGTTTAACATTCTTTCAGCTCTATTTACGTATCTTTTAAAACAATCAAAAACATTAGATTTGTTTTTAATGGGATATACCGTCACACGTCTTGAATAATCATCAATGATTGACAGAAATTATATCTCGCCATTAATAGATTGAGTTGGAAATTTACCACATACATCCATATGAAGGAGTTGTAAGGGACGGGTTGATCTAACTTTCCCAATCTTCTTAAAGGTAGTACTTCGACTTTTAGTAATCTTACACGTTTCACAATTAAGATCTTGAGTTTTAAACTTGGGAAGTCCTCTAACGCTTTCATTTGCACTCGTATTTAGTATGTATTTAGTATTTATGTGAGCGTATCTTCCATGCCAAACTTCTAAATCTTCCGAATTTAAACATTCTTCTTTTAAGATTTTTCAATTTTTAACCTCTTTTAATTTTCTTTTCTCAACATTTGCATGTACTGTTAATTTAGGATACGTAGGGTACATAAAATACAGACCATTATTCTTAAAAGCACAAAATAACAATTTACCTTTCTTATATACAGATATTCGGCCATTTTGTCCTACGAACTTAGTTTCACCAGGTATATCTATAAGGGGGGCCTGCCATAAGATTACGTCGTAATCGAGGTGTATATAAAACATTGCTTAAAATTATAATTTCCTTTTCTTTTCCCCTTTTAAAATGCATTACAACTGTTCCTTTACCTTCTACTTTACAGCTAACTCCATTTATAGCTACACTCATTGTAGTGTCGTTTACCGGCGTATATTCTGAAAATAAATCTTTATTGCAACAAAAGTGCTTGCTTGCAGCCGTGTCGAACACCCAACACTTATTATTCTGATATTCTCCCGCATTTGCTTCAACTAAAAACAGTGACCCTGGTTGATTATCTCTATGTTGTAGGTTCATCTTATTTGTACTTCTACACTGCCTCTGGGTATGCACAATTTGACCACATCTATAGCACTTTCTAGTTTCCCTTTTTTTGGGGGGGCGTTATTTTCCCTGTTTTTCGAAGTACTAGTTACTAACACTTCGTGATCTTGTTTTATCTGTCTTATACGGGCTTCCTCAGTTAATAGTTCTTGAAGGATTTGTTCGAAATTGAATTTCTCGTTATCCCAGCGGTAAATAACCTGAACTATGCTTTGGTATTCAGCAGGCAGATATCTTATTAATTGGAATCCCTCCAACCATTCTGCTAGTGGTTTACCGGCAGTTCGAAGATCAGATGCTATCTTCTTTAGCCTGGCGGCAAAAAGTCCTATAACTTCGTTTTCATATGGGCGGCAATTTAAAAATTCATCAGCTAACATCATAGTTCGAGCACGAGATTCGGGTTTAAAATGTTTCTCTAATTTTTCCCACGCAGACTTTGCATCAGTTACATCATGCAAAATTGGTTTGTACTCTTCAGTAATATTTAAATAAATTGTACTAAAACCAAGCCTTTTACGAATTTTGAAATCGCGTAACGCCTTCTCTTGTTCAGTTGGGGGTGGTGTTTCGGTACCTTCAATGAATCCCCAACATCCTCTGTCTAGTAGTAACATACGAATGTCGATTGACCATCGGTCAAAATTCTGACCATTTAGAGGTTGGATAGTAGACGTAATATCCATTATAAATACACTTTTATTCCTATACACTTTTATTCAACCGCTCACTCTGCTTGGCATGCGTGATC
Source organism: Dolomedes plantarius (assembly GCA_907164885.2). Lineage (NCBI taxonomy): Eukaryota > Metazoa > Arthropoda > Arachnida > Araneae > Dolomedidae > Dolomedes > Dolomedes plantarius. The sequence goes on along the minus strand of OU015494.1, from coordinate 102,608,239 downwards.
TGGGCCCATAACCCTTTTTGATGATCAGTCAGTTGTTTTAAAGAATAGCTGACAGAACTTTGATACAGAGTTTAAAGTGACAGTTATGCCATAGAAATGTAAGTAGAAGAGTGAGAAATTAAGACTGAGTTTCGGTTGAGAATAGAGATTTAATAACATAGAATAACTTATCACACAGAGATAACTTATCTGTTTGCAGATACACCAAACTGGCGTTGTAACAGGGAAACGAATAATATACATGTCAGGACTTTAACATGGTACAAGTAATTGCCATCCAATCAATTACTGCGCCACATATATTTGCATATGATTCATGACATATCCGCATATGCGGGAATGATTCACTTATAAATCTCTGAATATTTTAAAGAGTATTATAAAATTTAATAAAATAAATAAGATGACGTCCTGTCATTGCTTTTAGAGTTTAGCAAAGTGCTGGAGATTAAAATAATTAAGGATTTAATCTTTAAAACCCAACAGATGCGATCGAACACGCCGGTCCGTCGTACCCTCCTGCATCCAACGATCACATATCCGCATTACAGTTGTTTGGTTTCGTCCAACACGACTACCGATTTCCCTGAAAGATAATCCACAATCTTGGTAGGCCACTATCCTTCCTCTGTCGACTTCGGATACTTGATCTAAAGATGATCGCTGTTTTCGACGAGGCATAATTGATCGTTTTTTTGAAAAAAACACAAGAAAAACACAATTGCCGAACTTGAAATTGTCGAAATCTCCAAACCTTAAATAGCACTTTGAAGTGATGCCACAGGCGCGCGTGATGTGCGTCTGCGCTGAAATTCTAATCATTTGCATATCTCACCTCCGCTAATGAATGTTGTAAATTTCATGTTATTTGCATGTTTCCTTCAGGGTGTTGCATTTACAGTGGTCAGCAGTTTTTTTTAAATTACATGTTACCTTTTTGAATTTTGATTTCAGTTTTGACTTCCAGTTACCTACGGGAATTATTATTTTGGCTATTGAATTTGTCGTATTACAGTTATTTAGAATATTTGAGCTATTCAAAGTAATCTTTGAAGGTACATGCTAATGAGTTGAGAAAAAAATTGAAAAATTTACCCCTTTAATTTTGTAAAATACCCATCTAAATTTCTTTGGCTGTTCTCATCCGAAGAGAAGCCTTGCTCGAGGTGCTTGGGACCAGCCCCTCTCGCAAGTCTTTTTTCGGAAGGGGGGGTGTATTCTATAATAAAAACGCCCCACCAGCATTGATTTTCTTATAATTATAACAGCACACCAGTTTTAATCAGCCACCACATCAGTTATTCCATGGATTCTCTTCCTTTAATATTGTCTTTCCCGTTATATAACTAACTTCCGTTATATAACTAACACCTTTTTCTCCCTGTGTCGCCTGGCTCTCGTTGGGAATATATTATACAAAAAATAATCAATTTGTTTTATAATATATTCCCAGCGAGCTTTATGTTGTATAACATGTTGTATATTATACAACAAATAATCAATTTGCTGAATATTATATCCGCTGTTCTAGGCAATTCGGTGCGGTGACCCATTTTGCAAGAGCAGCGGGCCAGTGGTCTGAAAGTTTCTGGCTCGATGCTCGTCGCTAACAAATTCACCGCCGTGTATGCTAATGGCGGCTGATGCACGTAAAATCTATCGTGGCTGCAATATCCTCCAAGTGCTCAAACTTACCTCTGGAGGTGTGGGTTAAGTGTACCGGTCCCGTCACTTGACTCGGTTCAAAATTACGGGACTGGTCCGTTAGCCAATTCAGAATCCAACCCTTGTGGGGCTAAATTAAAAACTGGATCCGCATCACTCAGCCCAATAGCCTATAATGGCCTTGATCTGATGTTGCTGTCGGTCAAGGAGCATAAGTAACAACAACAACAACAACAACACAAATAATCACGTGAACCTACGAAACTATATATTCCGTTGTGCTGGTGTGAGGCTTAAAGCGCGTGTCAGTTAGAGATCGGACCATGAAATGATCGGTTGTCATTATCCATTCTCTCTGTGCTTTAAATATGTAAACATTGTCTTTCCTTTTATATTTGTTAGAATGTGTTTAAATACTACACAACCATAATGTGCGTAGTGAATGAAAGTATTACTTCAACCAAATGGATTATTTGATTGAATTTGATGCTACTTTAACCAGACTAAAAATCTTTTTAACAGAAGAAGTCATTGCAAGCCGAATGCCGTTTCGTCTGTTACCGAATATCCACGAAAGTGACGACCAGTGATTTTCCTACTTATATATTAGTAGTGTTGTAGAAAACATTTCCTATTTATTGGCATTCAAATCGATACTCCAAACCTCAATGCCTCTGACAAGCTTAAATATGAAATCGATGTGAGGAACTTTAATTTTTTTTGTACCATTCATCAATGCAAAAATAAGTTATAAGATTGTAAATTTTAATGAAATAATAGAAATTTAGACTTATCCAACAGATAATGGAAAGCTATTAAGCAAAATGTTCAAGATATTGCAAGCGATAATGAGTTTTTTTTTATAGGAATGATATTAAACTACCTCCGTTGTTAAAGGAAAAATGCAGCATCAAACAGTACAAGAAAGTATGTATTTGATTATTCAAAGTAGAATTTCAAATCTTCATTTTATACTGCAGTTTTCTGTTTGCTTGGCAAAAGATTTTTCAATATATTTGCAAAAAAATTTTAAACGTATTTAGATTTTTTTAACATTCTACCTTAATATACCATTGGTTTATAATGAACCACATCATATAATATATATTTTTTCGATTTTATCATTACAATAAATTTTAGTTTTCTCGTTATTTTACTTATAAGTAATAACATATGTAATTATACACTACTGGCCACTGTAAATGCAACACCCTGAAGGAAACATGCAAATAACATGAAATTTACAACATGCATTAGCGGAGGTGAGATATGCAAATGATTAGAATTTCAGCGCAGACGCACATCACGCGCGCCTGTGGCGCCACTTCAAAGCGCTATTTAAGGCTTGGAGATTTCCACGATTTCAAGTTCGGCAATTGCGTTTTTCTTGTGGGTTTTTCAAAAAAACGATCAATTATACCTCGTCGAAAACAGCAATCATCTTTTGATCAAGTATCCGAGTTCGACAGAGGAAGGATAGTGGCCTACCGAGATTGTGGATTATCTTTCAGGGAAATCGGCAGTCGTGTTGGACGAAACCAAACAACTGTAATGCGGATATGTGATCGTTGGATGCAGGAGGGTACGACGGACCGGCGTGTTCGATCGCATCCACCTCAGCGCACCATTTCACGTGGCAAATTGTGCGCATGGAAGGTACGGATCGCTCAGTCACATCACGAACTATAGCACAGCACAGGCAGTCTGTAACGCATCATCCAGTATCTGCGCGTACCATTCGACGCCGTTTACAGCAGAGTGGTCTGTCCGCAAGACGTCCATTGCTTTGTCTACCTTTGACGAAGAACCACAGACGTCTCCGCCGGAAATGGTGCAATAACAGAAGGATGTGGACGGCAGAATGGAATGAAATTGTCTTTACTGACGAGTCACGCTTCTGTCTGCAACACCACGATGGTCGCATTCGAGTCTGGAGACACCGTGAAGAGAAGATGCTGAACAGCTGCGTTATGCACCGCCACACTGGTCCACCTTCAGGGCTTGACCACAGCCATATTTCAAGAGGATAATGCGCGACCACACGTGGCACGCATTGTCCAACTGTTCTCCGTCAATCGCTATATTGAATTGCTTCCTTGGCCGCCTCGCTCTCCGGATCTTTCGCCGATAGAAAACATGTGGTCCATGGTTGCTCTACGATTGACCCAGATTCCATCCCCAGCTGTCACAGCAGATCAACTTTGGAAACGTGTGGAAGCTGCTTGGTCTGCTGTACCCCAAGAACGCATCCAAAGTCTCTTTGAATCAATGCCGAGGCGTGTGGCAGCGGTGATCTCCAACAATGGCGGCTACTCTGGCTACTTATTTTGGCAGGAACCACACTTCACAGAAGTCTTTAAATTTAATCATTTGATACTTGGTCAACATGTTATCTACAAAATAAATTTTGTTGTGATATCTCTTGTCTTTCTTGGTGTTGCAATTTGGGTAGCCAGCAGTGTGTATATATATATATATATATATATATATATATATATATATATATATATATATATATATATATATATATATATATGTATTAGTTCATCCATTTATCTCTCTATGTATAACTATAGATATAAATACATTATTTCGCTTTTTCTCTGTTTCGTTCCGTATATATACATAACTAATGCTCTAAAAAAACATTTAATCTTGTTAAGTCAGTAATTGCAGAAGGACAAATTTATATGCATTAAAATTTCAAGCTGCTTCGTTTAGTTTTCTCACTTTGTTTTAAGCAAAAACAAGTTTTTTCGCATTGCAAATTTTACTAATGCTTAAGTCTTTTTTTAAAAAAAGAGATTGTGTTAAGAGTTTCAAAAGGATTAGATATATTATTAATCTTTAGCCTCTAAAGTTAAATATTTTAACTTCTTTTGTTTAAGTCTTTATCTAAGCTGTCGGTCTTGAAACATGTTTTGTCTTCGCAAATGTTTTCAGAAGATATTGATTTTTCAGGGTTTTTATTTTTTACCAGATACTCTTATGAAATTACACTTCACCGTGATGACGATATTTCAGCTTTTGTTTTTCAATTTTGATGTGTGGTTAAATTGCTGCGTGGAGTTTCCGTGTCCCCAAAATTTAATTTATTCATTTTCTACGTGTTAGGTGGATAAACACAATATTTTGCTTTTGAGTCAATTCATAGTATATAATGTTTTTCTTGTCTGCCGCACCATTACATGGATTCATTTTTAAGATGCTTCGGGCAAAATACAATTTTTCTTTTCTTGTATTATAAAGGAAAAAAATAATGAATTTCTTTAATGGTTTGGAAAGTTTATTGGTAAACAATTTCTTTTAGAGTAAAACAGATAAACGAATACTTTGGTCTGTAAAAATATACCTCAAAACCGTTAGAAAGATAAGGACTTGAAGAAAAAGAACGGCATATGGTTGCAATGAGATACTTTTAAGCAGTGTAAAAATTATCAAAGGTGTTTGTTTCGTTAAAGTCAAAATTGCAAAAACTTTAAGCTTATGAAACGAATACTTTACAATAATTTTCGTCATATAAGGAAATTTAACATATTTTTTTTATTTTTAGCAATGATTAAGGGCAAATGCATGGAAGGATAAACACAAAATTTCCTATGTGAACGAGATATACATATACGAATTCTAGTAACAAAAGACAATTTTGCGCATATGTTTTAGAAAATTAATGTTACCTCACAACAGTCATCTTTTATCGAATAAGTATGCTAATTCTTCCAAGAGAATGAAATTAGGTGTAAATTTCAGCAAACTTATGTTACTTTACAGCTGTTATCTTTCATTAATTATCAGTCGATTTACATTCTACCTATCACCTACAACGGTCGCCTTGAACACTGAAATGCCAGATCTTAATCTCGTACAGTGACACAAGCATAGTGTCTGTGTGTACATTTAATGAGTTTGAAGAAACATAATGTGATCGAATCCCTTTCATTAAATTTTAAACACGTTAATGCATGTATTACACAGAAATCCTCTCCTATGTTCTGCAAATCTAGCTTCCAGCCTCTGATCTAGCCCATTATATTCACTTTTCATACATCGGCACTTTTTTTACACAAAATAGTAGTCTTTCTCAATAAGAAGGTAGACCACAATGCAAGAACATGTTCAGCAAGTATGGATAGCCATCCGACAAAATGTAGATCTCATTTATGAACTTTACAGCTTACTAACAAGAAAGTTTACAACATCGAGATTTGCAACCTGGTATCACTCCTGATTATCCCAACGGAAAATAAAATATCTTGCACATGGGAGGAATAGGAAAGAAGTTACAATGCAGATGCTAAACAACGATGGAAAAATAATGAAAATATTCTATAATTAAAGGTATTTCACAAAGGAAAGGGGACTAAACAAATATATATATATATATATATATATATACACACTGGTTTAAGAAATTAAGAGAATTTGCAGACTTGGTCAATTATTTCTAGAACTACTGTACCGATTTTAATGAAATTTGATATGTACATACATTGATACAATACAAAACAAATAACTTTTAATAATTGCAATACACACGCATGATCGTGCGTAACACTCATTGGAGTTGGACGATATGAAACAGCGGTTGCAGAATAAGCAAAAAAATGGGTTAATAGGTAGTGTTATTTTGCAGCAATCGGTTAATTTCAAATTGTAAGAGTAAAAATGAGTAACCACCAACGTTTAGATGATAGAATGAGGTGGCGAGTTGTGGGGAGATTAGAAGCAGGCCAATCTGCAGGTCCAAATTGTAAGCCAATTTGTAAGTCCAAATTTGTAGAGAGTTCAATTTAACGCCCAGCGTCGTGTGTAACTTATGGAAACAGTTCCAGGATACCGGATCCATCGAGAGAAAGCCTGGTCAAGGTCGTCCAAGAACCACGACGGCCAGAGAAGATCGCCATTTGTCGATTATAGCGAGGCGTAACAGGAGTGCTACAGATTCTGAGCTCTCTCGTGACTTGTATGCAGCCACATGAACCCGTGTATCAAAGGTGACTGTTTCCAAAAGACTTCTTAGCAGAGGGTTGTTTGCAAGAAGACCTGCTGTATGCGTCCCGCTCACTTCTACGAACAGGATAATCCGTTTATCATGGTGCAGAGAGCATAGAGATTGGAGAATGGATCAATGGGCGACCATTCTCTTCACTGATGAGTCCCGGTTCAGTCTAAATACCGATTCTCGCCGTACGTTCATATGGAGAGAACCAGGAAACCGCTACCTACCCTCCAATGTTTGCGAAATCGACCATTAAGTCGGAGTAGGTTTAATGGTCTGGGCAGGCATCATGTTAGAAGGCGGTACACCTCTCCATGTCTTTGAAAGAGGCACTGTGACTGGTGTGAGGTATAGCGATGAGGTCTTGGAGCCCTATGTTAGCCTTTTCAGGGGTGCAGTTGGCCCGGAGTTCATTTTAATCGACGAAAACGCGAGGCCACATAGAGCTCTTCTGTTTGACGAATTTCTAGAGAGTGAGGATATTCGCCGAATGGATTGGCCAGCCAGATCTCCAGACCATAACCCTATAGAGCATGTCTGGGACGCTCTGGGGAGGGCAATTGAAACTCGCAACCCCCCTCCGAGTTCCATCCAGGGAATGAAAATAGCGTTGCTGAACGAGTGGGAGCAATTGCCACAGGAAATGATAAACTGCCTTATTTCAAGTATGAAATCCCACTGCGAGACTTGTATATCTGTAAGAGGGGACCATATCCCCTATTAACCCATCTATTAACCCATTTTTTTGTTTATTCTGCGACCGATGTTTCATACCTTCCGGCTCCAATGAGTGTTACGCACGAACATGGGTGTGTATTACAATTATTGAATGGTTATTTTTTTTGTAATGTATCAATGTATGTACATTTCAAATTTCATTATAATCGGTACAGTAGTTCTAGAGATAATAAACCAAGTCTGCAAATTCTATTAATTTCTTACACCAGTGTATATATATATATATACATATATATATTTATTCGTTTAGTTTAAAACTACAGTTAGCTAAAAATATTGTAAAAAGAAATGAGTAAGATTTCATGATAAATTTACAAAATCGTGCGGGCTTAATATTTGACAAATAAAGATACATAAATGCAAAATGAAATAAAATTTTTTTATTAAATTTACAAGAATAATAGAATTGAACAAAGGGAAATTTTAATAACTATTTTCCTTAGTTATTGATGCGTAAGGTAAACAAGCAAAGAGAACTTAACAACCAACACCTTTGATTACATATCAGAAATTTTATGTAATATATCCACCTAAGTGGAACACATAAGTGTAATGCCATAATTTTTCATAATCACATTTTACGTTATAAAGTAATTTATGGACAAACAGAAAGTAGACTGCGAAGTGATGATAAAAGAAATAGCTCTGCTTGTTATAACGTAACATTGCAAATGGAAATAATAATGGGCGCGCTAATCATTATATTTTGAAAATATATGTATATTTATAATAGTTTTATAAAAAGCAGTAAAATTGAAATTTTTTGCTTCTCCGCTCTCACGATTTTAAGAAATTTTATTAATCATAGCAGTGTTAATTTTTAGAAACGTAACAGTAATTCTTTTAGGAATCAAGCTTCATACATAATTTATGACAAATATCTCAAAGAATAACTTGTAAATACTATAACAAATATAATTTATACATATCATGGTAACTGAACTTATTCACAATCAGTTTTCTATTTCTTGGGTTATAGTTAATGGATCTTGTAGAAGAAATGTAGCTCAAACAAGTGGTACTCAGTGGTAAATTTAAAGCTTAAAAAATTTCTTTTTTTCTGAAATTAGTTTTACTACACTGAACATTAATATTATCCACCTCTGGCACATTTAAAAATGGTTTAAATGAGTATTATATTTTGAATAAATATAATTGAAATTAATTTATCGTTTAGAACTCTGTTTATTATTTTCGTAATAAACCGTATAGTTTAAAGACATATTTTACTGCTTTCAGCTGTTTTTACTTACACATAGTTGTTTATCTTAGAAATCATATTACTTAAGGAAGTCCTCTATTAGTATCTTGATAATAATAATTAAGAAATAGTTAAATCTACATTTCCTTCTGTTATCTTCAATTTTAACTTCTTCTAACTCCTTTTCCCTCTCCTGTATATATATATATATATATATATATATATATATATATATATATATATATATATATATATATATATATATATATACATATATCTTATATATATATTTCTTCTGTCCGTGTGTATGCAACTGAACTCCTCCTAAACGACTGGACTGATTTTAATGAAATTTTGTGTGTGCGATGAAGTTGATTCGAGAATGGTTTAGATTCACAATTTGATCCGATAGAATATGTTTTTATATTTTTAATTAATTAATAAAAAACCAACAATTTATAAGGGGATGCGTCCGGTAAATGGAAGCTGTTACAGTTTGTGAAATCACCCATCTAGATAATGGCGTCCACGTTAGGTTTAGTTAGCAAACAGGGAGCGAAAAAATAAAAATAAATAGAATCAAAAATTTTCAAGTTATATATTAAACCAGAATAATAAATGAAAATAATAACCTCTCAAGTCAGATTTTATACTCTAAAATGGATCAGATCCAACGGCATATTGATACTCTCGACACGCGATGGAAAATTCAAATCAAAAACGTTAAGTGACACGAGATCTTTTTTAATCGCTACTGCAATCCTCCTCGCCTATATCTTTGTGTCTATTGAAGAGCTAAAGACTAAGCTTCTATCCTGCTAACTTATTTCTGACTAAAAACTCCTCTGACATGTATAATCACCAGCCCACAGCAACTTTCCAATAGCGAATATGTTTCACTTTACCCACTAGAACACCATGTTATCGTGGCGCATTCGGAAGGTCGCCAATTTGGAAAGTACCATGCTCTCGACCCGGCTTCGAATCCACAGTTGTGTAAATTTTGCTAGACCTGTTATTTCAGCTTTTTTTTAAGGCTTTTTTTATTTCAGCTTTTATTTTATTATTTTTTAATTATTTAATTATTATTTTATTTTATTTTATTATTATTTTATTTTAATTTTTAAAAATTATTATTTTTATTTATTTTTATTTTTTTCAGCTTTTTTATGACGAAATACCGAATATAGCTGAAATCTGAGGAGTTTATTATACATTTATACATTTTTAATTGTGTTTTCATATTATTAATATGTATAACATTTCGTATGCTTTTTTTTCTATGTTATTTATACTGTGTTAATTTTTAAATTGATTTTGGTTAACAAACATTCTTAAAATCCCGGGCATCGCCGGGAAATTCAGCTAGAATTACAACGTTTGAACAGGACAACGTCTGTCGGGTCCGCTAGTCTTATATATATATTTCTTCTGTCCGTGTGTATGTAACTGAACTCCTCCTAAACTACTGGACTGATTTTTTATGAAATTTTGTGTGTGCAATTAAGTTGATTCGAGAATGGTTTAGATTCACAATTTGATCCGATAGAATATGTTTTTATATTTTTAATTAATTAATAAAAAACCAACAATTTATAAGGGGGTGCGTCCGGTAAATGGAAGCTGTTACAGTTTGTGAAATCACGCCTCTAGATAATGGCGTCCACGTTAGGTTTAGGTAGCAAACAGCGAGCGAAAAAATAAAATTGAATAAAATCAAAAAGTTTCAAGTCATATATTAAACCAGAATAATAAATGAAAATAATAATCTTTCAAGTCAGATTTTATACTCTAAAATGGATCAGATCCAACGGCATATTGATACTCTCGACACGCGATGGAAAATTCGAATCAACCACGTTAAGTGAGACGACATCTTTTTTAATCGCTACTGCAATCCTCCTCGCCTATATCTTTGTGTCTATTGAAGAGCTAAAGACTAAGATTTTATCCTGCTAACTTATTTCTGACTAAAAACTCCTCTGACATGTATAATCACCAGCCCACAACAACTTTCCAATAGCGAATATGTTTCACTTTACCCACTAGAACACCGGGTCATCGTGTCGCATTCGGAAGGTCGCCAATTTGGAAAGTACCATGCTCTCGACCCGGGTTCGAATCCATAGTTGTGTAAATTTTGCTAGACCTGTTATTTCAGCTTTTTCTTTTTAAGGCTTTTTTTATTTCAGCTTTTATTTTATTATTTTTTAAATTATTTAATTATTATTTTATTTTCTTTTATTATTTTTTATTTTAATTTTTTAAAATTATTATTTTTATTTATTTTTATTTTTTTCAGCTTTTTTATGATGAAATACCGAATATAGCTGAAATCTGAGGAGTTTATTATACATTTATGCATTTTTAATTGGGTTTTCATATTCTTAATATGTATAACATTTCGTATGATTTTTTGCTATGTTATTTATACTGTGTTAATTTTTAAATTGATTTTGGTTAACAAACATTCTTAAAATCCCGGGCATCGCCGGGAACTTCAGCTAGAATTACAACGTTTGAACAAGACAACGTCTGTCGGGTCCGCTAGTATATATATATATATATATATATATATATATATATATATATATATATATATATATATATATATATATACATATACAGGAGAGGGTAAAGGAGTTAGAAGAAGTTTAAATTGAAGATAACAGAAGGAAATATATATATATATATATATATATATATGTATGTACATGGGGTTTATCGTTTAATTTTAACTTTCAAAAAGCTGTAAAAAAACACTACTGGGTAGAATGACCTTATATTTCACCTGAATATACGCGGAGAAGGGGGAAACGGTATGGCATAAGGTAAAAAAAATTTAAATTTTTAGCAATAGATGGCGCTTTATTCTTCATAACGTAAATGGGTTCTGCTACCAGTGACATTTGAATACCAATGCGACGGCTATTGTGTGAGTTGAAGGTTAAACCAACTGTAATGTTCCATGTGCATGAGTGTATCGGTTTTTTACTGAAAAAAGTCACATCCAAGCCATTCAGCAGTTGTGGCATTCTTAGTGGAAGGCCCATCCACCACTACAACTTGCTGCCACACCAGATGGGAAAAATCGGCTTTTAATTGTCCTGAGACTTGCTCAAGAAATGTTCAATATGCTGTCCACCGTTTTCTGCCACAAGTTGAAACCGGAACAATTGTGGACGCTATGAGACTGTTTTGCCCAACCACACCATTCTAGCTCTTCAACAGCTTGCATGTGTGGGTAGCATACTTTTTATGCAAGATAGCGCTTCTCTACACATTGCAAATCCAGTGAAGCAGCTGCTCAACATGCATTTCGGAAGTGATAGAATTATCAGTCGTCATTTTCCAACAGCCTAGCCACCAAGATCATATGATCTTAATCCTTCTGATTTCTGGATGTGGGGTTATCTGAAAAATCTTGTATTCGGTGGTCCGATTGCCAACTTAGCTGAATTGAAGACACACATTCCGCAACACATTCACAACGTCACCACTGATACACTCCGATCTCTTGTGAAACATACTGTTTCACGGTTTCAACTTGTGACAGAAAACTTGTTTCACGGTTTCAAATTGTGGATAGCATATTGAACATTTCTTGGGCAAGTCTCGAGACAATTAAAAACCTATTTTCCCATCCGATGTGGTATCCCCTTGTCGCTGTGGATGGGTTTTCCACTAAGGGTGCTACAATTGCTGACTGACATGGAAGTCAATTTTCAGTAAAAAAAAAGGATACAGTCATGCACTTTGAGAAGTAAAGTTCGTTTAACCTGCAACTCAATCAATAGCCGTCACATTGGGATTCAAATGTCACTGGTAGCCGAACCCATTTACGAAATAACGAGTAAAGCGTCAACTATTGCTAAAGTTTCGAACTCTTTTCCTTCTTCCCCTTTATCGCGTATACTCGGGTAAAATTTCAGGTCATTATGAAAAGTGGTTCTTTTTTTACAGCTTTTTGAAAGTTCAACATTCCCCCTGTTCATATATACACTCAAGAGCCAAAACATTATGACCACCTGTCAATAACGAGTTGGCCCACCTTTGGCGCGCAACACAGCTTCAACCCGCCTTGGCATGGATGCCACAAGTCCTTTGTAGATGGCCGGAGACAGATTTTACCAGATGTTTAAGGAACGGTCACGCAAATCCGAGATATTGCGAATTGGTAGTCTTTGAACTCTGAGCTGCCGTCCCATGACATCCCAAATATGTTCTATCGGATTGAGATCCGGTGAGTTAGGCGGCCAGGACATTACCTGGAATTCAGCACCATGTTGCTGGAAGCACTTCAACACAATTTTAGCCTTGTGACAAGGGGCGTTGTCCTGTTGGAACATTCCATTTCCAGCTGGAAAAACAGAGGCCATGTAAAGATGCAACTGGTCCGCAATGATGTACAGATACCCTGTAGCATTCATGGTATTCTCTACCACAACCACGGGTCTCAGAGACGTCCAAGAGAACGTCCCACAAAGCATAATACCGCCACCACCGGCCTGGGTATGACTTACTGTACATTGAGGGAGCAACAGTTCGCCTGGAAGACGGCGTATCCTGACACGGCCATCGGCGTGATGAATGACAAACCATGATTCATCTGACCAGGCAACCCTCTCCCACTGATCCATGGACCAGTCGCGATGTTCCCGGGCCCAGCACAGGCGCAGTTGGCGATGACGCTTGGTCAGCAAAGGCACACGAGTGGGACGTTTGATGCGTAGCCCCATATCCAACAGTGTCCGCTGAACAGTGTGCTGCGATACTATTCTACTTGGCCCTGCAATGTATTGGGCTGTCGGCTGAGCCACTGTCTGGATCCGGTTTTGCTTCACCATGCGAGACAGTTTCCGACGACCTTTTTCTTTGATAGCGTGTAGACGTCCAACACCATGTCGTCTACTGCTGGTTTCACAGTCATTCATACACTTTACATAAGTACTAACAACTATAGGTCGCGAACAACCCACGAGTCGTGCAGTTTCGGAAATACTTGTTCCGAGCCTTCGAGCCATTACAATCTGCCCTCTATCAAAGTCGCTTAGATCCGCAGCCTTTCCCATCACACACAGAAGTAAGTGAAAGAATGATTCTTCAGACTCTCCAGCAGCAGTTAAATACCACTTCCACCTGATCACGTGCCTTCCACGTCATCCAGGCGAATTCATTGCAAAATGTAGGGGTGGTCATAATGCTTTGGCTCTTGAGTGTATATATACACTGCTGGCCACCCAAATTGCAACACCAAGAAAGGCAAGAGATATCACAACAAAATTTATTTTGTAGATAACATGTTGACCAAGTATCAAATGATTAAATTTATAGACTTCTGTGAAGTGTGGTTCCTGCCAAAATCAGTAGTCAGAGTAGTCACCATTGTTGGAGATCACCGCTGCCACACGCCTCGGAATTGATTCAGAGAGACTTTGGATGAGTTCTTGGGGTACAGCAGACCAAGCAGCTTCCACACGTTGCCAAAGTTGATCTGCTGTGGCAGCTGGGGATGGAATCTGGGTCAATCGTAGAGCAACCATGGACCACATGTTTTCTATCGGCGAAAGATCCAGAGAGCGAGGCGGCCAGGGAAGCAATTCAATCTGGCGATTGACGAAGTACCGTTGGACAATGCATGCCACGTGTGGTCGCGCATTATCCTTTTGAAATATGGCTGTGGGCAAGCCCTGAAGGTAATGAAGGACAACTGGATGCAACACCTCGGAGATGTAGCGCTGGCTGTTTAAAGTACCGGCAATGTGTACTAGAGGTGTGCGAGAGTGATATCCAATACCGCCCCATACCATAATACCCGGTGCAGGACCAGTGTGGCGGTATATAACGCAGCTGTTCAGCATCCTCTTTTCACGGCGTCTCCAGACTCGAATGCGACCATCGTGGTGTTGCAGACAGAAGCGTGACTCGTCAGTAAAGACAATTTCATTCCATTCTGCCGTCCACATCCTTCTGTCATCGCACCATTGGCGGCGGAGACGTCTGAGGTTCTGCGTCAAGGGTGGACAAAGCAATGGACGTATTGCGGACAGACCACTCTGCTGTAAACGGCGTCGAATGGTACGCACAGACACTGGATGATGCGTTACAGACTGCATGTGCTGTGCTATGGTTCGTGATGTGACTGAGCGATCCGTCACTACCATGCGCACAATTTGCCTGTCATCACGTGAAGTGGTTCGCAGAGGTGGATGCGATCGAACACGCCGGTCCGTCTTACCCTTCTTCATCCAACGATCACATATCCGAATTACAGTTGTTTGGTTTCGATCAACACGACTACTGATTACCCTGAAAGATAATCCACAATCTCGGTAGGCCACTATCCGTCCTCTGTCGAACTCGGATACTTGATCAAAAGATGATCGTTGTTTTCGACGAGGCATAATTGATCGTTTTTTTGAAAAAACCACAAGAAAAACACAATTGCCGAATTTGAAATCGTCGAAATCTCCAAGCCTTAAATAGCGCTTTGAAGTGGCGCCACAGGCGCGCGTGATGTGCGTCTGCGCTGAAATTCTAATCATTTGCATATCTCACCTCCGCTAATGCATGTTGTAAATTTCATGTTATTTGCATGTTTCCTTCAGGGTGTTGCATTTACAGTGACCAGCACTTTATATATATATATATATATATATCATAATATATATATATGCATAATATATATATATATATATATATATATATATATATATTATGCACAGTGGTGCCTTACGAGTTTAATTCGTTCCGTGACGGAGCTCGTAACTAAAATTACTCGTATGTCGAATCAATTTTCACCATTGAAACAAATTGAAATGTGATTAATCCGTTCTAACTCCCCCCAGAACACCGTTTTTTGTTACATGCATTTAAATAAGAAACTTGTACTCATAAATAACGAATATTGTTGTTGTGAAGGATTCACAATTGGGACATTTTAGCTCCTTCCAACAGTATGCGTCATCGACATTTTATCCGTCAACACATTTATGGGTCGTAAAACGGCCGCATTGGAAGGGGCGTGTCGCGCATCTGCTCCAAAGGGGTAGGACCATCATCTTCTAGGAATCAACTCACCCCAAAATTCCTTAGGAGGAGAGGAAGCAAAATTCCACGAAAATACAGGGGCCCTCCAATTTTCGCGGAAATAAGAATACCTCGTGAGTCAACCGTGAGGATTTTGCATCATCTTGTGCACGAATAAAATGCATGGAACAACAATAAATTTTCTGGGAAGACCAGCCTGGGGAGGGGTCAATACGAAAAGGGGAAAAATGAACCCTAATTTTTTTCGAGGGAATCTTGTGCGAGACCTGAGGTAGAAGGACGCACATTCGATGTTTGCGAGCTGTGGCAAAAGCATCTGACTGCTGTGGCACAAACCAATGACCGAGAGAGGGCTGATGCACCCCCGATAAAGACCGATAAAGCGAGATGTTCGTTTTCAACTTCCCTTGACGTGCCTGCTTCCACCACCTCTAGATGGGCCACATCATTACCTGTGCTATGTTTTGCTGCGACCTCAACGGTCCCGAGGTTGGTCATTTCTCCTTTTTTAAAATAATATTAGACAAGGAACTGGTATTTTATCAACTTTGGTAAATTGATTTTATTTCGCTTGATCCGTAATGGTTTTCTCGCAGGAAGCGGATGCAACATGGCTCTTTTTTATACATATAATACTATATAGCCAAGAATTCAATTATACTATGTACACTAATTTCTGGATAATATTGTAAATAAATGTTCTTATTTTATTTATAAAAACGTATCGACTAATAGTTACCATTGGAGTTCATCTCCTAATTTTGCACACTTCGCAATGAGGTGTCTCTGATACCCCTCACAACAATTGTATAAAAACACATTACAATAGAATATACCACAATAAAATTGTTTTTTTAAGTATAATGCACAACATTTACCTTGAGAATCAGACGAAGATGCTGACGGAGGCAGAGGAGAAAGGCTGAACTGAACAATTGAATTTTATTTACTGATTTTTGACCTTTTCGCCACGTTTTTCTCATTTTCATCTGTAGGGGTTTCGATATAAACATTTCCAATGAGGTACTTTTCATCCCCCTTTCAGATTGTTTTGGAAGTGAGAGGATGGACGCTGTTCAGTTTTGCAAGGCTTATAAAGTGTATACAGAGCAAGCTGCCAAGGTGTGATAGTTGTTGAGAGTTAATATCTTGGTTAAAGACTGGAAAGTAGTCTTAGAATAATATGTATATAATTGCATAACAATTGTACATAAAGGTTGTAAACATTATATGTTCCCGTGTACTCATTTGACGAGAACGTTACATGGCGTTCGCTGCATAAACTAGAGGTGGGATATCTGAAGCTGGATCGTAACCCGTATTTCAGCTCGAAACTCAAAGCAAATAATCGGCCGAGAGAAAGCTCGTATCTCAAACATCTCGTAAGTCAAGGTATCACTATATATATATATATATATATATATATATATATATATATATATATATATATATATATATATATATATATATATATATATATATATACACAGTGCTAGATTTGAGGGGGTATTCCAAATTATTGATAAATGGAGGTACCTAAAGAGAGGTACCGGAACGCCGTTCCGGCGTGTACCGCCTCAAATCTAGCCCTGTATATATATATATATATATATATATATATATATATATATATATATATAGGGTGGTTATAATTAAACTTCCCCTATAAACAGCATCTTACAACTCAAACGGCTGAACGGAATGTAACCACATTAGGTATACAGACTACATATGAGATAGACTCACGAAAATAAATAAAAAAAGTTCAGAAATATCCGGAAGATGGCGCTTTTCATGGAAAAACATTAAATTTAACAAAAAAACAACCAAAATGGAATACGTAAACAATCGGAACATTTATTGACTAGTTTTTGATCACCTTGTCATCGAACCATATTAAATAAAAGTAAGGAAATAAATAACAATACGCCTCTGCTGTTTGATAAAAAAAAACAGAATTTAAAGAAAACACCTAACCCACAAAATAAATAAATAAATAAAACGTTGAGTTTGCAGAAACAGGTACAGATTATGACAAAATATCATAAGAGGAGCAGTTCTGTCAAATCGTGTGCAGGAATTTGGATGACTTAAAGAACTCTCTTATCCTTCATGTGCGAAGCATCACAACTCTCCGGTTACGATCTGCTGTTGAACACACTGTCCATCACCTTGAATCTTTGGAGGTGAATGACGGTGGTCACATTGAGCACCTTTCCTTACATCGTCCTAGACACGATTAACAACTGCTCTTCTTGTGACATTTCGTAATAATTTGTACCAGTTTCTGCAATCTCTTTTTTTTCTAAAACAGCAAAGGCGTACTGTTATTTATTTCCTTACCTTTATTTAACGTGGTTCGATGACGAGGTGATCAGAAACTTGTCAATAAATGTTCAAATTGTTCATGTATTCCGTTTTGGTCTTTTATTTTGTTAAATTTAATATATTTCCATGAAAAGCGCCATCTGGTGAACATTTTTGAGCTAAAATCTTTTTTCGAAATTTCGTGAACGCATCCCGTGCATAGTATATATACCCAATGTGGTTACAATACGTTCACCCGTTTGAGCTGTAGGATGCTGTTTATAGGGGAAATTTAATAATTACCGCCCTGTATATATGTATATATATATATATATATATATATATATATATATATATATATATATATATATATATATATATATATATATATATATATGTCTGTGTGTGTGTGTGTGTGTGTGTGAAATTGGGAAGATGCGGAATAGTGAATAATGAAATGCATAACAATTACAAAAAAAATTATAAGAGATTGATGACAAGTTCAGAAGTTTAGAAGAAATGTGTTTAAATTCATGATGGAAATACATAACACCATATTGTATCTTTAATTCCTCCTCTTTTAAATACCTCTTCGCATTTCTATCATAGACTGGAATAATTTTCGTCTATTATGTATCATACATAATCGATTATTCTTAATTTATTGGTTGACGAAAATAAATTTAATGACATTTTCGTATACAAGATGCGTAATAGAGAAATTCGTTCATTTCGAAGTTGTACTCAATCCTCATATGAAAATTAAAAAAGATGATTGTTTGGCTGTTTTGAATCGACAAATTTACTATCGCAGTATATCAACTATCGCTGCTTTTTATAAGTTTCTTGGATCAAAATTTCATCGATATTTAAGCGTTTGCACGTAGAAAATTATCATCTGAATATATTTATAAATAAAATCATGTCCATCTATATTAATGCTGTTGAAACTCGAAAATAGTACATCCTAACATGCTCAAGGAATGCTCTTCTCGATATACATCTCGAAATTTTTCATCTGCAATATTAGTATGCGGTATATAGTAATGATGATTGATGGCGGCCGGTTAGATTAGCCCTGCAGGCTATTTTTTGCAACCCTATGGGTTTAACTGACTGGATCTACATTTTGAGTCATTCCTGAATAAACACACTCCCATGTCTGTAAGAAAAATCAAACCCGCAGATCTTAGTTTTGAAGAATTGTGTACTAGTCATTAGGCCATCGCCCGTCCATTGACCCGTGTCCCTCAGTGAGGTCACAGAGGTTGGGAGAGGGAACGATCCCACCAAATGTCACCCCTGGGAGTACTTGGTCTAAACTGAGATAACACCTGACTAAATCGGACTCCGACTCTTCTAGTGTCATTATAAATCCGAGCCGCTCCCCTCAGGCCGTTAACCTAAATGGATCTAGTCTGGAATACTTCCGACCAGGGGGCATTAGAAACAAGTACAACAAAAACCTATGGTCCGTGATGAACTTTGGTGTTGTATGCTGCAGTTTGTAACATTAATATTAATATTATGTTGTTCCTTGTAATTTGGGATTTAAGTTTATGGGATAGAAAAATGAATAGTGAGGTTTAGTTTTTTGAAAATAAAAATTTATCTTCTTATGCTTAAATTTCCAGAATGTTTGTGGAGTATTTTATTTTACTGAGAAGATGAAAATAATTTTTTTCGATGTTATACAAGTGCTTTATAGATTTCTTGATAAATTTAGTATATTTTCTTTTGATCTATGCGTTAGTAATTATTTGAAACGCATAAAAGTAATTTTGACAATTTTGTAGTAAAGTAATACAAATAGGTTTATAACTGATTGCCTGCAAATATTATAATTAGACTGGAGGGTAAATTTGAAAGCTGCGTTTGTTCACAGATGTTAACTGGCTCTTTTTTTTCTAATCATCATTTGTTTTCAAATTGCTGGTAAGTATTTAGGAGGTTTTTTAATACAAGGAATGAAAAAAAAACTAGATTAAACATTTACAATTCGTTTTCATACAACTTTTTAGTTTCATTTATGATGATAGAGATTTTTCGAATTTCTTTTGAAATTTGATATTTTATATTTTGTTATAGAACTATTTTAATGCGAATTTATACATGTCAAAAACATTTATAAACTGAATTATTATGGCATCTTATATATAATCCTAGTGCCTGGATAACGTTTGATATGGTAAACTAACGTAATTATACTAAGACTTCCTAGGGAAGAGAAAATAAACGCAATGAATTCATTTGATTGAGAACATTTACTTATGTAATTGTAACTGAGTTACGAGTCACTAGTTTGCTATTCATAAGAGGAATTTTAGATTTGTTTGGTCTCTAGTTAGAACATTAAGAATGTATATACAAAACTTTTAAGTCGGCATCATGAAAAATTAAATGCACTAAATTTACATGTTGTATATATGACAAACGCTTATAAATTTCAAACTGAAATGGACTGTGTAGAATTGCAAATGAGTCAATCCACTACATGAACGTTAGAAGAACAACCTTTGACCTTTATACAAAAATGGTAATTTCGTATCTTGTAGGTATGGTACGTATGTCAAAGATATTACATTCCTTGAGGCATTCATTGAGTTTTGTTTGGTAAAATTCTTTTTAAATGGAAATTTTTTTAATATTTTCTTTCTGAACGATTCAACTATAAATTTCTATTTTACGATTCAAATCATATAAACTTTTATGATATTTTGTGTAAGAGAACTATCAATCATTTATTAATAAATCTTTTCCAAACTCTTTGAAATTAAAAGAAGGATTCTTATAAAAAATGTGCGGTTTATGAAAGTTGGCAAGTATTTAAACTTTGTAGTGAGATATGAAAGTGATTATATATTCTACGCAAACGACAAATTTAGACCCAGAGAACATAATCACAGAGAGATTGTGTACCTATATGCATACTTGAGCAGGTAATAAGTAGCGGTTCTCCTTAATTGAAATTACTGAGGCCTGTATACAAAGTCCTTTTCAACGGATACATACATACATACATACATACATCGGGACCTAGGTTTTCCCAAGGATCCTCAGCAAGGCATACCCGATAAATGCGCACAAGGGAAAATGGTTCCAAATTCGGAATTTTTCAAACATTTTATTGGTAACTGACAAAATGGAACCATCGATCACACAATGGAAAGACCATTGTCAATCACAGATCGTGGTACAAACTTTACTGTGCTTTACGATGATAAAATGCATGGGGAATGCTCTCGTAGGAAGAGCCACAATTGCAAAAATATACACTTCGCATGTATATTCAGGCAAACACTTATTTAGACATACTTTAATTAAATACTTATTAGATTTCAAAATATACATACTTTTATCATAACTTAGGGTTTAGTATTGTTAATTTAATTCAGATTCAAAAACTTACACTAACTTTACTTAAATTAAAATACACGTATAACAATAAATAGGCGATATATTTATCCGTCTGCAATTTGCCAAAACATTTGGCTCTGAGAGGCTGGGTAGACTCTACAGATCAGAAATATAGCTCACTTTTCAAATAAATTTAGTACTACTCTCACAAATGTATAGCTCCAATTGATCTAGAACGTTACTCCCACCCACCAGAGTGGTGAGTTTCTAAAAGAACTATGGAAAACATCACTACCGCTAGAGAAAATATAATACGTTGCATAATGTTTTAGTGAATACGTTAAATAATGTTTAGTGGAACAGAAGACAACTTCATTTGTGTATATAGGAAGGTTCGTTAAGCAGGTTAACACAGCTTTTGTCGTAATTACGCGCACTGTAAAGAATTCTAGAGTTTTAGTATTGGAACACGCTTCACGTTACTCTGTATAGATATTTTCATGGACGTTTGATGAATATGGATGGGGATTTACCTTTGGAACTAGAGTCTGCAGGTTAGAGTCCCGTGGTGGTATGGGTGTTTGTAGCAGCTCGAAATTGATTTTACATAGGAATGTTTAGCTCCAAGTGTATATAGAGATGAACGCAGCGGTCCAAGAGACAAAACCATCCAACTAAATGGTAAACTGACATGTCGACAATACATTGATGATATCCTAAGACCTATCACTCTGCCACTGCTATTGAGACTAACGGTGCACGACAATGAAACAGATAGCTCCGCATTTGTATTTTGGGGTCGCCTTCAAAAAGTCTGCTTTTTTCAAGGACTGTTATGATTCCAGACTGCCCGTTGTCTCAAAACAGAAAGCATGGGTTCTGTTAAACAATAGTCTCTGTCAGACTTGAAGCTAAATTTAAGTGACTGCACCCACTTGATAATGGCGCGACAGGGTACACTGACTTTACGCCATAAAAAATACCTACATGAGTCATTGCCATACTTTTTGCTTTTAGCATTAATTATTTTTCCTTAGAGGGATACTTCTTGGAAATAAACATTTTTCCTCCAAATTTTTAATCCTTATTCTTTCATCTATGCATACAAATTTCTTATACAAAGCTTCATAGCAAGATAATGCGGTTACTTTGAGTTCCTATTTTTTGCTGTGGAGTACAATTTTGATTTAATTAAGATTAAATTTTCAATAATATTTCTAAGAAATATAAATGTGAGGGACAGAGTTAACATCTTTTACGGTAATTTTGTTTTTATACTCTTTGAACTTCTTTAAAAAATATTTAAGATTCAAAGGAAAGTTAATGAAATAAGTTGTTTATTCCAGCATAAATTTTACCCTTTCTTGAAATAATTAGATTGCTAAAGAAAAAAAATCTTTGAATGCATTAAGAAGCCATTTAAAAATCAAATTCATTTCCACAAATGATTTAATCATTATTAGTTAAAACATTTAAAAAACTGTTTCGGAAAAATATTTTGCTCACCATTTTTGTGTGATAATCTAATTATTGCATTTAGATACCTTTGGAGATATGTAACTTATATTTTAGCTTGAAATCTTTATTTTGAAAGCTACAATTTCAGTATAAAAAGAGGCATTTGTCTACGTCTATATGTATACATACATATAATATATCAACATCTATCCATATATAAATATAAATAAATATACATATTTGTATGTGTGTGAGTATGTGTTTGTCTGTTTCTTTGCTTTAAAAATTGAATAAATTAACTATTTCATTGTCATTAATAGCAGCCTTACATTTAACAGTATCTGTAACTCTCACTTATAACTTTAATTGCTTTAGTAAGTAATATATGGTTTATTAAAAGAAAATACCATACTGACTATACTTTTGATTTTCAGAATCATTAAACTTTATCAATTCTCTGAAGCAAATGCATGTCTTTGGGAAACAAACAGCATTTACAATTTAAACAAAAAGCGAGATATTTGCGTAAAAAAAATCTTCATAAAAATACTTTGTATGATAAATGGAAATCATAAAATGCGTTGCACGAAGTGATGAAGCCCTGTTTATCTATAAACCGGCAATAAAATCTTTTAGGTCTTCGTATGCTGCAGTGATCTTTATTAATAAAAAAAGAAAATGTTTTGTCTTCACAAGTTTCCCACTTCATGAACATAAATGGATAAGGAAGTGATTTATAGGTGTCATAAATTGCCCGTACTCATGGTTGAGTAGAACGAATTTTTATGTTAAATCTAGTGTCACGTATGTCATAATTTCTTTTAACGGTACGACTTTAAAATTTTGTTTCTTAAATTGATAGGGAAAAGTATGCCCCCCCCCCAAAAAAAAAAAACAATCTAAAATATATGGCTATTATTTTATAGTTTTAAAAACAAATAAAATTCAGTTCACAAAATTTATAAAATATGAGTATATTTCTATAAACATACTCATTGGCCTACACTGTGTTTAGCTCATGATGCCGATTTATATTACATATTTTAATAAATTAGAATTCTATAAATTAGGATATTTTTTTCTGATCATAGCGATACAACTGTAGAAAAATCACTGTATGTTGCTGATACACTATGCATTGAAATGAAAAGGTGTTAATATATGTAAGCACTTAACAATAAACAATGATATTCTTTTACAGATACTAACTAGAAAAATACTACTGCGGCATCAGAATAAATTCATAAATCTCAGCTCTATTTTTCGGCAATATTTTTACTTTTAACACTTTATAACTATGAGACGAAATAATGACCAAAGTAGGTTTAAAAATTTTTACGTAAATCAATGGTAACAGAAAAATACCATAATGAGAAAATAAACTGCAAACTTATTGGTACACACACACATGAATATATATCTATATATATATATATATATATATATATATATATATATATATATATATATATATATATATATATATATGTCGGGTGTTTCAAAAGTTCGTTGTGAAAGTAAAACAGGAAAAAGAAGATGGTCTATCGGTCAGAGCGACATGCAATT
Organism: Dolomedes plantarius; assembly: GCA_907164885.2. Lineage (NCBI taxonomy): Eukaryota > Metazoa > Arthropoda > Arachnida > Araneae > Dolomedidae > Dolomedes > Dolomedes plantarius. The sequence goes on along the minus strand of OU015494.1, from coordinate 102,583,898 downwards.
TGCAGATTAATATTCACCGTTGTACGGGATGACACTAGAAATATAAAAACAGTTCAAAATATCGACAATAAAGCGCTTCTGCTGCGAGGGAGGGATTAAAAAAAAGAAAGATTATTAAGAAATGAGACGTTTTATTGCAGAATGATTTACATTTTTGGAATAGATTTCGAGAACTCAGTCAAGCCCATTTTGTCAACTTAAATACCCCTTTAGTCAACTAAAATATAGCACTAAATAAATATAGACGTTCCTTAAACATGCTTTTATGTTTGAAGTTTATGATCTTTGTTTTTAAATATGATACTATTGGCTATTTTCTTATTATAATAATTAACGTTTTATTCTTCAAAAACAAATACAATAAACAAGATTAAAAAAATATTTCAAAATCTTGATAATAGAGAGAACTGATGCTGCGGGAGGGGGGGGGGGCGCAAAATAAGAGAAGTAATATTTGTGAAATGAGACCATTTTATGTCAGCATGATTTACATTCTTGGAACAGATTTCAAGAACTTCGTCAAGTTGCTAAGTCTTTTTGGTTTAAAAGTTTATTTCATAGGTCACCCACTAAGAGTATATGGTTGCTTTCAGGTCTGTTGTTGAAATAGATTTCGAGCCATACGACATGTCCTGGGTTCCAACGTCGGCGAACAATCTGACGCAAAAAAAGTTGCCGGACAACGTCTATAAAGAAGTTCTTCGACCTTTTTTTTTTAACGGTCAAGTTCTTGAGTGACTTGACTAAGTTCTTGAAATCTGTTCCAAGACTGTAAATCATGCTGACATAAAATGGTCTAATTTCACAATTATTACCTCTCTTTTTTGTCCCTCAACGCAGCAGCAGTTCCCTCTACTGTCGATATTTTGAAATATTTTTTTAATCTTGTTTATTGTATTTGTTTTTGAAGTATAAAATGTTAATTACTATAACAAGGAAATAGCCAATAGAATCAAATTTTTAAAGAAAATTATCATAAATTTCAAACATAAAAGCATGTTTAAAGAACATCTACAGGGTGATTTTTTTTAAAACTGACACTACTCAGAGCCATCTGTAGCGCGAAATACAAGCCGGAATTCCACCAAAATTGATAGAGGGACTAAGGACGACATGAGAAAGTTTCCGTGGAAAAAAAATAGTTCCAAAAGTCGCTGTTAGGGGAAGATATGGCGCTTTTGTTGTCGGCGCACCCGATAATTTGCACTAAAGGCAAGTAAAACATCAAAATACAAACTCACAACTATGTAGTCGGCGGAAGCGCCAGTATATCGGGCTATAAATATAAGGAATAAATACCGAAAAAGTTGTAAGCAGACAAATGAATAACAAAAAAATTTCACTGCAATACCACTTTACGCAGCGAAGTCACTTCTCCCTCCTTCAATGTGACCACAGTCCTGGTGGACGACACATTGCATCCTGAACACTACGTTCTCAAAGGCCAAGCGTAATATGACAACAGGAATGTTCAGCAAAGCCCGGGATATGTTGTCCTTTAGGGCCGCCAAGTTCGAAATTCCACCAAGATACACCTTAGACTTTAAATATCCCCACAAAAAGATGTCACATGGGTTAGGTCCGCTGAGCGGTGTGGGCCAAGCAAGTGGAAAAATGCGACTGATGACCCTTTCTTCTATAAAGCGAAGGTGTAACAGATTCCGCACCGATCTTTATAGCCCAAAATACTGGTGCTGGTATCGACTATGTAGTCATAAATTTGCATTTTGTTGTTTTACTTGCCTTTTATGTAAATTCTTCGGTGCACCGACAACAAAAGCGCCATATTGTCCCCTGTCGGCAACTTTTGGAATTAATTTTTTTTTCAAGGAAACTCTTTCCCATGTCATCCTAAGTCCCTCTATCAATTTTGGTGGAATTCCGGCTGATAGATCGCGCTGCAGATGGCTCTGAATAGTGTCAGTTTAAAAAAAATCACCCTGTATATTTAATTAGTGTTATATTTTAGTTAGTGCATCAGCTTATACGCAGATAACTATGAAATAGGAAATTCAATATAAAACTAACGAGATGGCATTATCTTCTAAGTATGTAACAAGTTTTCCATTTAGATCTTTTCTTGCAACTCTTTCAAAACATTTCCGTAAGTAACATACTTTTCAAACCTTCAAACCAGATGCAGGAAGTTATAGGAAAATTAAGAAAATCCACCCAGTCATCAATGAAAAAAAGAATTTCGAGGGTGAGAAATTTATTTCTCTGCCAACGTAAGCACAGAAAACTGGGCGATGAATCATTTCAATGCTTGACGGGATCGGACAACTTAAATAGTTAATCAAGTGTAATAACCCTCTCTGGGGCTATTGGGCTATGATCGTTAGGCTAGTAATGTCGCGTTGCGAACAACTCTCTTTCTATCCACAATTAAGTCAAGGGTTACAACTCTCAGTAAAGACACTCCGATTACATATATACAATTTATTTACACACTTATATATACATCTACACACATAGCATCATGCTAACTTTTCACCGCAATAGTACACAGCATTAATCAAGAATATATGTATTTAAATAATTATAAAATAGTATCTCTACACGTGAACAATGCGTATTATTAACACATACTCAGCAATGCCGACTCTAGGTCAAGAGGCAAATATGTAATAAGTAGAGATGTCAAAGAAATTATATTAGCAAATATGCTCACCCATGGGTCTGCTGTCGCTATCGGATGCACTCGTCTCCACCACTTGAAAACCACAGTTCGTGTAATATTTGTCGGTCACTACAGTTCGTAGAGAGAGATCAAGAGAGTTCTGTATCTCGTCACTAAAAGAGTTCGGGATTTCAGTGGTCGACGAAAACTTGGAGTACACCTCGAATGTTGCTTTGCGTTGATCACCTCTATGACGATCTGCGGGTTGGTCAACACTGGTCGGCGGTCGTCTGCGCGTTCAAACCACTATAAGAGGATGCGTCACCTTGAGGTAGCGGCCTAGTAGCATTAGTTGATTCGGCTTATTTTTTTATACTGCACTTTTTCGTAGTTTGCGGACCTTCGCTAAGCAATCAATTCCACGTCGTCAGTGGATTCTCTTCTCGTCTTTGTAGTAGCTTATTCCGTTATTTTTGTTCCTTTTTTTCGTAAGGAGCTCGCGCTGGGCATTCAATTTCGTATTATTTGGATTCTCATCGGCCCTGTAGCATCTTAGGGTATTTGTCGTACTTTTTGTAATAAGGGGATCTCTTGTCGGCCCTGTGGCAGCTTAGTTTCTTGTCATTTTTTTTTTAATAACGGGGTCCTCCAAAGTGCTTCACGCCCTGTATATATATGTCGTTTCTTTTTTTTTGATTGGATCTTGTCTTCTGGCTTGTGATTTGCTCGCTCCGCCTCTTGATTGTGCTGGGGGATGAACCACCATGTTCATAGGTTGGCTCCTGTTTTTATGTTTGCATTTTAATTACACTGGACGCCTCACCTCGTCTGGGAAATTTCTCAGCTCCCATGCACCTTTTTCCTAATCTTGATCTTGATCTTTGGTTTATAGCTGCTGTCTTCTTAACTTTTATGGTTTTATTGCCCGCGTTGTTCGCTTGCGACGCCCCTGTTCCCCGGCGCCTGGCCGCTTGAGAGTCATAAATCCTTCTCACAATTCAGGCTGTGTGGTCCTACTCATTTAGATTGACCCGTATTCACATCTCGCTTATTATATCAAGTTAGGTGAGATTTTTGATTGGGATTTATATTTAAAGTTAGTGATGGGATCTCTTTTATCACGCGACCGAATTATTTGCAAATATAATTTTATTTGTGAATTGATGAATAGGAATTTTTTAAGGGTTTCGTTTGAATATAACCACTAGAACCCATGAGTAGATCACTTGGTCAGATTGAACTTTTGAAATTTACTGTAAAAACAGATCACTAGAGCGAGACGAACTTTGATTTTCGAACCCCTTTTTTAAGAGTTAAAAGATCTCAATCTGCTTACCATTCCACGGTTCACGTATAATCAATTCACTCACTTTAATAAGCTTGTTCCAGGGTTGTAGTTTTATAAACTGCAAATTAAAAAGAATCTAGAGTGATTACAATCTATTTCAATAGGGTGTCTGAAATTCATTACCCTCTCTGATGTCAAACTTGAGTCTAATTAACAGCTAACAAAGCTTTTAATCTGGAAGGTAATTACCTAATTTTCAAAGATTTTTAAATGATTAATGAACAATTTATGTTACCACTAAATATGCAGGAATAGTTATTCGAGCGGGCTTTTTTTGATACATTGTCAATTATTTTAAAACTGAATATCACGGGTGCATTGATATTAGCGTTTACGAGTAAAATTGTTTTGCCGATCAAATTCTGTTTAAGATGGTACTGAAAATGCTTGTAAGAAACTTTAGGAAAGGACTGGATGTTCGTAGGGGAATCTCCTATTATATGATCTCTTCCGTTTATGCATCTTATATTTCTAGTTCAGTTTCTGGAACACTTACTTTTGCTGAGAAAGATAAGACTACAAGGTTATCAACTGCATACTATTCAAGAGAAATAATTAAGTTTATACGCTTAGACAGTGACCGATAGCCAAATTGCGTTATGGGCATCTATTACTCAGTAATTTGAATCTTACAGCTTTCAGTAAACTGTATAGTGAGAAACATAAGCGACGGTTTGAGTCTATATTAGAATATTATGAAGACGTTTTTGAACAAATATATAAGAAAGGCCTTTTAATTCCAGGAAATGGTTGCTGAGAGATGTAACAAACGATGCTAGGATCTCTACAGCGATATGCTGTATAAGTTAATGCATTAGTGAATTTTTCAACGGGAAAGGACTGGATTGCTCAATAATGGCCTTATAATTTTAACGGGATTGCTCAATAATGGCAATTCAAAGCGTGAAGGATATTTAGCACGGCACGTATAAATAAAGGAACTTCGGAACTCATATATTTTGCTTTCCTTCAAAAAGGCAAATAATGATTCGCTTGTACCATTCTGCGTAAAATCCTGTCTCTTTCCATTACTTTCCTTTTTATTTAAATTTTGAATTTCTCCTGGAGGTTTATTGGCTAAATCAGTCCTTTCCCCCTTCCATTCGTGTATATGATAAATATAACTGTAGACATTGGAACAAATACAGTAACTCAGATGCTTTGCACGGAGTGCCAGCTAATGCAGTTCAATAATGTCCTCTATCATTCCTCGTTGAAAGGTGGTTAATTTGCCTAAACTCGGCATCTTGCGTGTTAGTAGTCTTTAAATCACAGCATATAAACATATGGTGTGTCCAAATACTTATTGTAGTGATGTGTGTAAACGCACATAACTGTCACATAGTATAGTCCACAATACTTGATAAATTGCTCATTAACTCTTCATTTTCACTTTCTTCATGTTTGCATTTTTGTCGCAGATTACGCATAGACAGTATGAAATATTTGTCTTACTCTATATGTAATCTTATGACTTCTGTTCAACTGATAGTTTGAATGATGTCAAATAATGGTATGAATAATATCAAATTTTGCAGTTTAGACTACACCATGGTATTGTAGAAAAATATATGATTTCTCTTATATATATATTTAGACTTTTACTTTTCAAAACATGGTAATATTTTATTTTAATCTTTATGATTCAAATTACTTTGAACACTACTTATTTCTTTAAAATAATCAGTATTTTTACGCCCTTGATAGGGCGTTTTATTTTTCAATGGTAAATAAAATCTCACGGGAATATTAAATGTTTTGAACAATAATGAATTTTCAAAAATTAATATAAACTCTAAGTACAATTTGCAAAATTTTGGAAGGAAGTATCGAAAAATATCTTATAATGTTACTAAAAAATCAATAAATGCCTTTTAAAGCTAATATTATTTAGCTAATTTAAATATTTGAAAACTTTGAAAGCCAGAAAATTTAAGATATCTGAAAATATGATGCTTAAAATCAGCTGTTAAAGCTTATGTGCCTTTGATGCATATTATCAAAAGCTATAAATGAATCTGAATAAGTCTTAGAATATAAAACTTGCTTTAAAATATTTAGAGTTATTTGATCTTATAATACACATATTTAAAAAGATTAAACAAATTACAGGTATTTTAACGTAAAATAATTCGAAAAACTAAGAAAAAAGTAACTCGCTTTTGAGATATTTATACATTTGCGTAAAAAATAATCACCTTCATACAAATTTCTACCGTTTAATTCAATATAAAGTTTATTCAAGGATTTTTAGTATGATACAAAAGGAAAGTAACTAGATATAATTCTGTATCTTGCATCCAAATATTTTCTAAAACATGTGTAATATATTTTGAAGTAAAATATTTACCCATTTCTTAACAAACGAAGATAATAATACTTTATTCCAAAAAGTACACATTAATACTTTATTTTAATTATTTTCTGATTAACTAATTCATACAAAATCTTAGATAATATGATTACTGCATCAAATTCTAAAACTGCTGTTGAACAGAGTGGAGCATCTTTTGCAAAGTATAATCCCCTGATCCAGAAAAGAATATTGACAAGAGGATTTCCCATGCCAGAAAATTGTCAAAATTACCCCTCAATTTTCAAAACTGCTCTCAAGCTTTCAACGTGTGTTAAAAAAAGATAATGTTTTAAAGGGAGTTTTAAGATTGATAAGAGATTTCTTACATGTATCCAAGATTGTAACATAAATTTTCAGAATCTATCAAATTATATTTAGATATGATTACATTTGACCAGTATTTACTGTGTCCTGGAAACAAATAGGTACTATTGTAGGAAACGTATCTTAAAACAAAAAAGAAATCATCTCTTTTGTGCACTACGTCATCAATGTATTTTTTTTATTGAGACATTTAATCATTAAGATATCGGACTGAAGAGAAACATAAATATTGAATTACCGTTTTTACTTTAGAGGTTTTAAATTTCCGATAAATTAAGATTTTTTTTAGAAACTCAACAAAACATAGTTCATAATTTAAGTATCTTTGTTAAGTATGTTTTCTGTCACAGTTTATCAGGGGAGGTCATATCTGTTAAAATGGAATTATTTCTTTACCAATGATACGGAATGCAGTGCAGTTATATACAGACGTGTAATAAATGAAGGTCCATCAGTGGTACATCAGTGGAGAAAAAGAGGAAAATAGAGAATAAGATCTTCAGTTCTATATAACTGTATTTTGATCTATGGAAGTACGGTCTTATGATTAAACGTATTTACATTGGGCTCATTGATAAGAAGTAAGACATGTAGAGAGTTTATTTAGGATTTGAGCAAATATGAAGATTTTGAGATCAATATTTCATCATAGAAAATGACGATGACAAACAAAATGTTTTCCTTTGAAAGAAGATATAACGTTTCAGTCTCTTTTTAATGAATCATACATGGTAATGCAGACTGTAAATAATTGTAAATTGCATTTGGCAATCTGAGAGATTCGATAAAATGATAAAGAATAAATTAACAGGGAGTGAAATGGCTAGTGTCTGTAAACTATTGTAACTTTAAGAACTTATGATTAAATCTCAACTAAATCTGTGTCTTTGCTGTGTATAAAAAATATTAAACAAAGTATCATAAAACACACATTTATAAGATACTCTGTGATACATTTCGTGTTGAACTTTAAATTTATTCCTACATAAGCCTGATTGCTTGTGTAGAAATAGCAATTTCAAACATTTTATTTGGAAAAACCACGTTCCTAGAAAAATCCTCTCTGCTTTTAATTGTGTTAAACTTATAAACTCATCCCTAAGTTTCAAAATGTGCATGTGGGGAAAAATCTCTCTAATCATGAAAAGATCTCTCAAAATATATCAACCTAGGGACTTTTGGACTCAAGAGATTTAAATTTTTACAGAGAAAATGTAAGGCATGTATAAAATGTCAATCACTCAATACTTCCCATCATCAGTGTTCTATTTTTTACTACAGTTTAGTACATAAAAATAACAATGAGATATATAAACACTATAATTAGACAAAGATAATTATGCGAAATATTCTCACTTCTTGCGTATCTGCCAACTTTAGTTAGATATTTTAATTTATGAAAAACAAGTGTGTTGGTAAGATTAATTTTCTGGTACTATTTATTTGAAATAAAAATATGCTTAAGACACAATTAGTATTAGGGAATTATAACTTTATTACAGATATTTGAATTAAGGCAAGCAAAACTCATTAAAATAAAAATTGCTCTTGAATGTGGAATCAATAAAAAAACAACTAGTATGTGAAGCAACAACGAATCATTTCTAAAAATGCATTTCAACTAAGAAGCAAGCTTTTTATAACACTAATGAGTGGAAATAAACAAGGATTTAAAGAAAATTAATGATGGCTGAAAATTTTCTTGTTAAAATAAACATTTTACTTTCATAATAATGGGCATCAGACTCTGAGTTTTATCATTTAAAGCAGTAATGAGAATACTTCAGAAGATGAAAATTTTAACCATTCTTAAGCTCTGCAATCTTTCTATTGTTTCTTTCAACAAAAACACTTTTATTTAGATCAAATTAACGTATTATGCGATTTCATATTTTTTTTTCAAAAGCTGGAAATCTATATTTTTTTTCTATTTTAAGCATAATACCTTAATTATGTACCTTTTTAATTAAATACAACTTATGAATTAAAAAACGAAACGGTAAAACTCAAGAATTTACTTGGAAAGCAAAAGTTAATTTCGTAGCTTTTAGTTTGGAACCTTTGCAAAAGAAGAGTAAAATAAAAGTTATGTTCCTCCGGTGTTTCAAATATTATTTGCAATTATGCTAAACGCATGTTCGTGCTGATTTTAACTAAATGCGTTGCCAGTTTGACGCTATAAATTTTATAGCTACCAACTTACCACAGTTTTTTATATGGCAATTCTGAAACTTCACCAGATTTTTAAACTAGCTCAACTGGATTTTCCGTAGTATTACACTCAGAAAAAAAATTCCGTTACATAGTCCTGTTGAGTTGTGTTCATGTACTACGGTCAAATCTGTTAAACGAGGTTTGAAACAGAATTTCTGGATAGAATAGGGCCTCTGCAAGCTAATTTATTTTGTATATGGACATGGCGTAATGAAGTGAGACATGATGCTTTTAATTGCGAGATGTGCTCTGCGACATGTATACTGTGTTACAGATACATAGAATATCAAATATGAAAGTCTTTCATTGAATGATTAGCTAACTAGTGAAATGTTTTTATATGGATACCAAATTATTCAATATGGGTTCAAAAAGGGGAAGAGTTGTTATTTCTATCCGGAGCAAATTTTGAACTCTTGACTTCGAGACATTATTATTTAGTACATAGTAGAAGGATTTTAATTTACACGACGACACGCTTTAATTTACATTTATATTCTTGTAAGCACTGGAAAGATTTTCACAATAGCATGTATATAAAAATTAAGCATGTATGGAAAATAATACATGTGTAGAAAAAATAAGGAAGATACTTGTCGTAAAATGTATTGCAAAGAATTTCGTAAAAAGTAAAATTTTGAATTCTACGTTTAAGGAGGTCTCGGAGGAAAATGTTACATTATTTTTATCTACAGACACTTTGTAATGAGGGAGTAAAAGCCTTAGTAATTTACAATAAATAATTGTAAAATAATGAAGTTTTTTAAAAATTTCTTGCTTGGTGTCCTGAGATGTAGTGCATATTATCCTATACTTTTCTGTGTTTTTTTGTTTTTAAATATGTGTTAATATACACATAATTATGGATATAAAATCACTTGAAGATTTGAAGAAATGTATAGACTCAGACAATTTAGCACGTTTATTGTTTGATGCAACTTCGGATTTATTGGCACTATTTGCAATTTTTTTCCTCTTTCAAGCTTTTAAGCTTTAAAATATTTTCATATTGTTTTAAAAATGCTTTTTCTCTTTGGGGTTTAAAAACATTTTTTACAAACTTAAAAATCAGTTTGAAGAGCAAAGTTATTTTACTAAATTTTCATTTCAGGGTCAATATTTAAAAAAAATTCCTTTAAATCAGAAATTACTATGCTAACTAAATAAAAATGAAAGCAAAGGAACGTTGTACGAAATATTCCTTAGATGCGTTAAATGAATTCCAATTATACCATTTAAAGGACGGGAAATTGTGAAAACTTCTATTTCGAGGTAAATAGTTTAAAAATGAAAAGGTTCGGTAGGGAACATGTCAAAATCCCGATCAAAACTATCGATGACAGTTTAATAAAACCTAGGTAAAGGAAAGTTGTACGAAATATATCTGAGATACCTCTGTAGGAGTTTTAGATACATCTTTTAAAAGACAGGATGCCGTGAAACTTTCAAATCAGAGGTAAATTCACTAAACATACACATATTCAATAGTGTACGTATTGAAATCCCGATGACAATTTATTAAAAGCTGAGCAGAGGAACGTTGCACGTAATTTCACTCATATACCTAGCACAGAGCTTTAAATATATCTTTTAAAAGGAAGGAAGACATTAAAAGTTCTATTCCGAGGTAGATTTAAAATACAGGTTTATTTGTTGAGAGCGCTACATCATTGTTTTGCTACGCGAGGGTTAACCAAACAGGGACCTACTGCTTAACACCGATTTCGAATGGTTACAAATATCCGTGCCAATAATATATACAGACTCTGGTACCGGAGGTCAACACCCTAGCATTTCGGCCATCGCACAGCTTAAAGTACAGATGATAAAGAGGGTACTACAAACAGTAATGCAACAAAAATCTTGTACCAGGCCAGGTAACACAAGTCTGAATACAGGATAGTAACCCGGCATATAAATTTAAAAATTTCAATCACATCAAGTTTCTTAAAAAAATTCATTTTTTATCAATCATGAAAAGATTTCATGAAGCTTTTTTTTCTCGATAAAATTTTGATAATTTTCATTGAAAAATCAAAACTTGTTTTTGTGAAACGTATTGCATATATAAATAAATGAAGTTAAAGCTCTTTGCTAATGTAAAAGTTAGGTGTCTTCCTCAGAAACCACTTTTCTTCCCTTATGTACAATAGGATTCCTTCAATTATTGAATAGTCATTGATTCTTGTAAAAGGAGCCTAAAAGCAGTGTTGCTACACAATGGATATGAATATTTCCCAGTTCCGTTTGGACATTCTGTCAGTCTGAATAAAACGTTTGAAAAACTTTCCTTGGTTCTTGAGAAAATCCGATACAATGACCTCATGTGGATAATATGCCAGGATTTCAAAGAATTGACAATACTTTTAGGGCAACAGTCAGGTAATACAAAAAGATCCCTGCTTTCTTTGCTTATGGGATAGTCGTGACAGTTGATCTCGTTGGAATAAAGCAGACTGACCACTTCGAGACACTCACAAGTCTGGTGAAATAAACGTTATCAAGGAAAGTTTGGTTCCTCGTAGAAAAGGTTCTTTTACCGCCCTGTTATATATAATTAGGCCTCATAAAGCAGTTCACAAAAACTCTCCCTCAATGTGGCGAATGTTTCAAATACCTGTGCTTACAATTCTCATGCTAATCTGAAGTCAAACTGAAAGAAGGAATTCCCGTTGGTTCTGCTATCCGGAAATTTCCGTCTGATAGTGCATCTTGACTCAGGCCATTAGCGAAACAAAAAAGGAAATTTGGCTATTCTATAAAGAAGTCCTTAAAAATGTTTAGGTAACCACAGGGATTCAAACTATATACACATTGTGGAACTCATATGCTGAAGGCATTCCAAACCCAAGGTGCAAAATCAGCATAAATGTACATTTCTTGCATTCGCATATGAACTACTTCCCCGAAATTAGGGATGCTTCATTCAGGAGCAAGAGGAAAGATTCCGTCAGGATATTTGATATATGGAACAGAAATATCAATTACATTGGAATGTAAATATGAGAGCAGAGTAGTGCCGAATGTTCTTTCGGAACATAACTGAAACCGCTCACAAGTGAAAATTCATCCGCAGAAGTTTTCACGGAAAAAAAAACAATTCCTTAAGTCTAATCAAGAGTAACTATTATACGTTTCCTTTTACAGAATGGGTTCCTACATTTTTCAATTCAAATTTCATGAAATTTTTACTGTATTTTACATTATATAACTTTGTTTGTCAACCGTGACCTCAATCACTATGCTATTTAGCCGTTATTTGCTTGAAAGCTGTTAGCGATGGAACAAAATCTGTTTTACATTCCGATTAAGAATTAATTACAAGTCCGATTAAGATTAGTAAACTATTCCTGTGATTCTTAAAATTTTCCTACTCAGCAAACATTAAAACAGAAATCTGTATTAGAGTTATTAGTTGTATATTTTAAAATACTTTAAACTTCATTTAATATGAATAGAATTCCTGAGATGTTTCTAGAAAAAGCCAAAATTTGTTTTGATAAAATTTTGAATAATAAAATAAAGTATTTTCATACTATGAGATATTAGGGGCAAGTTATTCTATAAACTGACCGTCCCATATTTAGTATATCTGCCTGATATATTGTAGATAAAGTGCTGTTTTACAAGAGAGTAAGAAGAGGAAATAAATATATGTATCTTAATACACTGAGATAACGACCATTTTAATTTCATATGTGTGGCAATAATGACTATTGAGGGTGGTACAAAATGATTAATTTGAATTTAATCACCTTGTTTGGAATGATTACATAAAGGGAGTACTAAGTAGAGTTCAACTATTATTTTAACAAGTTTGGTTTCTACATGATTTACAATTTTCTATATGATTAAACATTAATTATAGCTTTAGATATACATTTCTATAACATTATACGACACAATGCTATTTTTAAAAAATCTTCGTTAATTTCTGATAATGACATTTCAGGATTGCATAAAATTTGAATCTACGTAAAACATTCTCTAGGATATATTTTTATAAGCTATGATGAATGTAAAATATGCTGGCCTCTTTATGAAATAGTGCTGTTGATTACCCGTATCCGTGGAATATAAAAAACAACTCTAAATCCCGAAGTATTGATGGTAAAAATGTTGAATCAACGTAAAAAGTTATCAAGGGTATCATCCCTGATGCAAGTAAAATGTGTTGGCCTTTTATGAAATAGTGATTTTGATTACGATTATCGAGGGAATATTTTTATGCAACACATTGCTGCCAGGGTAATAAGTTCCCTGGTAAAAAGTGTGTTGCACTCTGTGTTATAAACTGTACCAGTGGAGGTTGAATGAAAATACGACGCACAAAGAGTGCCTTTATTTTGTTGATACATTCCGACGTCTAGTTTAATATTAGGCATAAAACTTTTACGGATATTTTAAGCTTACTCCTTTTCCTGTTCTCCTATTACCAAAACGATGCATATATTGCCTTTTTCTTATGATGCAGAGCTATTTATTCTTGTTTATTGAATCTCTACAACAGTTTTGCCACTATTAAAGTTCCATCCCTCGTATAAAACAATTGATAATGGAAGATACTTTATTTTTTACAAGTTTTCTTGCTCTTAATTTATTAAAATTCTGTGTGTGTGGTATGAAAATAAATGAATAATATGAAAACAATTATAACAAACCGAACGTGAAGCATTGGTCTGTACTGAAGAGAAAAAGAAAGAAAGATGATGAAGTGTTCTCCTCTGGCAATATATTAGTGCTTAAGGTAACAATATTCGAAAGTTAACTGAAATTTAGCTTAATATCATAATTGTCTTTGAAACATATTACCATATTCTTTCGAGAGTTAACTAGTCAAACGCTAAATATTTGAAAAAGTCCTTTGTACATTAATAATTTTTAAGTGCATTGATAGAGATGCTACAAATTGGTTCTAAATTACAAAAGCCTACATACTTTTTTCTAATTCCTCTCATTTATACTTTTAAATATAATTTTTTTTAGTTCAATTTAAAAAAATAAGATATTTTTGAAGAGCCTTTTATTTTAGTATTTCTCTTACTTTGTCTTCTTAACCACTCCTTCGGTTCTGAAAAAAGGATGTGAAATCTCTAAAGAGTAATTATCGATGAAATGATTTTTAGAAAAGCAGCTTCATTTTTAATTCAGAAAAAAAATTAAACAAATAACTTAATTCCAAATATTCTTTTTATAAGTTCCTATACTTTTAATAACTTTAACAATGAATTCTCTCCTTTGACTAGAATTTTATCTTGACAGTAATCCACCTTTTAATTTCTTTCAAATATATATTCACTAATAAAGAAAAGCCAGTGAAAAATTTATCCTGAAACTTCTTTTTCAAATGTAATTTCATCTGTTTTGTTAATCTGAGCTATTATTTTCTCTCTCTTTCTCAATAAATTTCTCATTTCCATTAATAAACTTCAATGGTAATTAGGGCAACTTCTTTATTTCGCTGAAATCCATATCTAGAGCTTCATTCAAAGTAATTCTACAAATACGTTCATCTTTTTCAATATGTGATAATTCTGTTCCCCGAGTCCAATCAATAAGTTTCACAGAACACCATCTTTCAATGCCTTTGAAACTTGTGTAGTAATTTTTTTTCGTTTCCACTTTATTTAACGTTGATAAAGCTGATAAATTTCCATTATAGTAATATTTTCACACGCAACTTTTACTTATTTTTACTTGCTTTCTTTATTGAGAAAAATTTGATATATTGCTCAATCTTTAATTCAGGCTTTTGTTTGGTTATGAGTGCTGTTTTCTTAGTTTATTATAATTTAAATAAGTTCTTATCAATGAGATGAATTCCTTTGGGATTATACGTTATCTGATATTTGTTTATTATTTTATTTAATTGTCCTTGGAATGAGCATGTGTTTATAAATGTCATTATGCTACTATATATGTAAGATGGGCAAAATATTCTATTTTGATACAGAATAAATTAAATAAATTACATAAATATATGTACGGCTCATAGATACACGTGTTAAAATTTTTAATAAAATTACACTGCTATAGATAGCACAGAACAAAAGGACACATAAGCTAGACTAAAGTGATATGGCTAAAGTTTGCATTTAAAATTCTCGTAGTTAAAAAATTTAAAATTTATCTAGCTTTTTGAAAAGAAACCTTAACGTACAATATAATCACGGTGAAAAAATCTATGCAATATTTATTGTATTAATCGATATTAAAAACTGTTATTACACATAACATTTTAAAAACTTTTTTTTTAATTTCTAAAGAATTAAAATTTAATTTTGTTTCACAAACAGTTATAACAATGGTTTTAAACAATTAAAGCAAATATTAATTTTAATTTGGGAAAAATTATAATTTTTCGTTTTTATAAACAATTATAAAAATAAAAAATTATAATAATTCACAAATATAATTATAATTCGTTATGCTCATAATAAATTAGAGATTAGGTAAAATCAAAGTCTACATGTAGTTTTATGCATTCAGTATTCAAAAATCAATTTTCTTAAAACATTCTTTAATAATAAATGTAACATATACAATGATATGTCTTTTAGGATATTCATAGGTATTTTAAAATGTATAATTAGTTGTGTGGAAATGTATGGATATATGACTTAACATCAATGGATCAATCAGTTTGAAAAATACAAGAAATCAACTGTAAATGTTATAGCATGCCACGAGCTACTCGCAATCCGCATAACTTTATATTAAATTTGTTTTGAATGTGAACGACTGTACAAAAACTAACATGTTTAGTTACATTATTTTGTTGTTAAAATGAGTGTATATTACATACAATCAACATAATGGATGTTGTTTATTTAGCATAAAGATAATAATTCATGTATGAAATGATAAAACTCTACAGATTAAATTTCTACACCAAAAATGTGAGATGTTGTTGCGGCTAATCCCAATATAAACCATACCAAGCTTGGACAGTTTGAAAGACTGTATTTTTTCAGGGAATTCAGTGTAGCAAGACAAGATGTAGAAGTGAGGCCTGCTCTTTATTATATTTTAGATATTAAATGAATCTTATTATATAACCTGACCTATGATTCAAGGACACGCTTTTCCATCTCCATATAGCTTCTTTTCACAGACGGATTCCAGGGCTTCTCTTCTTTGTATCAATTATATGATAGAGATTGTTGTGCCTGGCTCTCTCTACCAGAGAAGGGGACTACGCTGTGTGTGTGGGGAGGGAGGGGGTGTCCTATGAGAGGGACACACTCGGTGGTCAGTCTGTGTTTGGGAGCTAGAGAGAGGAGTTCGTGGGAGTGTTTTCCAGTGGGTTTATTGTTTTCTCTCAGTCAGAGTCAGAAGACTAAGGAAGACATTAGTTAATGTAAATGTTGTACATAAATTATGTGAATAAGTTTAAGTATTGTGTTTATGTGATGCATACAAATAAAGTGATTTGAATATTCATCCAAGTGTGTTAAATCCGTCACCTTTAAAGTCGTTGATCAGAGAAATATCGTGGAAGGACGACATAGATAATCTCCAATTTAAATTATCGGAGGACAGAGAGTTTCGTAAGGTTAATATCTGAGTCCACCGGGGAAAATGTAAAGCCATACTTTAAAATAGGTGGTACTAAAGAAGAGTGCGTAGTTTTCAGTGTTCCAGCCTCTACATCCCAATCTCTGCAGAAATGTTCTTGAAGAATCTGAGTCTCTTCCTGGTTTTGTTCACAAGATTATGAATGTGTTTATTAATAGCATGATGCTATAAAAATCATTTAAGGAGCAAGTGTTATAAAACTATCTCACATTTGGTCGTCACCACTAAATGGCACTAGCAACATATCCAACATCGGCTTTGAAACAGAAACCATACTATTTATATGAATTTTTGATATTTTTAAATTCAAAACAAGTTGCTTTACTGAGTGCATTGTCATAGGGACATGACAGTAGTGACACGGCCAGGGGCAGGAGAATTGAAAATTACAGGACGAAGTAAAATAATTGCTAAATGTAAGAAAGAAACATAGCAAATGACGGGCAATAAAAAGAGAAGGGGAGAAAGCCAGCAATATAGCGAAACTAAAAAATATAGATTGTGCTTGTAGCAAGAAGTATAAGATAAAAGTTCAAGAGAGTGGGTTGCACAAATAGAAGAAAAGAAGAAAGGGAACACTAAATTTATGATGGCTATAAAACAGGCCACCCTGAAGCCGAAGCATGGGAAAAAGTTAAGTTAGGGGGAGAATTTTATAAATCCCGCCCTCGATGCGCATTGGTGAAAAGGGGATTGAGAAGAGGCAGCCACGGAAGAATGGCGATGGCATGGTAATAATATGACCAATGGAAGTTGTAAGAGGCGGAGTCAGCATTAATAAGAGAAAATAAAATGAAATAAGAAAGGAAGGAACATATAACCTATGATGAGAGTTAGTCAGAAGTTTTTGAAATAGAAGTAGTGCCAAGGCACATAAACCTATGAGGAGAGTTAGTTAGAAGTTTTGGAGATAGAAGTAGTGTCAATCCGATGAATATGTACGAAGAAACCCCGATGATATAATATAAGTCGTGGCACATGCAAAGGATCCCAAATACCTAGGAAGAGAGCGCCCAGTGTCCAGTGCCGAGGGTCTGCAAGGAGTGAAGGAGTCAGAGACCCGATGATGAGCGTGCCCCAGTGTCCCATGTAGAGTGTCTGCCATGATTGACGGAGCCTTATATCAGACGAAGAAAGTGCCCTAGTTCCGTGCGATGATAATACAACGAAGTTCGTGATTACGAGTGCCAGCCGCCCATCATAGTGATCCAACAGTCATCTTTCGAGGTACCGACTTTTTGCGTTTCCTTTTTATATTACTGTCATTGCTTCTCAGTGTGTAGCCTTAATAACTAATATAGAGCGCGATGAGGATGTTATTTGAGTATAAAATGTTTAAGGAGATGACCGATAATTCGTAAAAAAAAACAATTTAATTAATATGATGTTATGCTTATATATATGAGTAAATATTGGTAGTAATGGAACATGGATATATGAGTGATTATGTTTATAAAATGTTATCATAATAAGTGAATGAATTAAATATATGAGTCGCAGAGAATTAATTTAGAAGTAAAGAAGTTGTGAGTAATGTGTAAATGCAGGAGGAAATATTTAGTAATTTGTATCGTATTATTTATGTGTGTTAATAATCAGTAAATTAATTTGTCAGTGTAAACCAGAGTTTTTTCCATCATTTGGGAATCACAATTAATCAATGTACTGACCACAATCATTAAGCAATGAATTCTAAATCAAAAAATCATAATCATCATTAGTAGTATATTTAAAATATAATAACCCCAATTAATGTATTATCTTTCTCATTGCCACATGCATATTTAATATAAATTTCCCTATTTAACATAAAATTGTTAATTTTTATTAAAAATGTTTATTTCAACTGTCTTTGTTATACAACTTTATTCAAAATAATAATGATACATTATATTATAGAGCTATTTATTTATGTGCACTTATCATAACACACACTAGCTGTACATAATACACACACTGGAGTACATAGTGTCCAAACATGAGGTAACAAACATGTGATACATGAAGAGTTTTCTTTACGTACCGTATTCTTCGGATCATAAGACGCACCTCAAATTTATGGAAAGATTTTTAGAAAAGAATATTTTGTATTTTATTATGTACATAAAGATATTTTCAATTTCTTACTTAATAAAGATAAAAATTATATATATAACAAATAAAAGAAATAATATATATAAAATATGTAATATATATAATAAATGTATATAATATATATAATAAATATGTACAATATATACAATAAACTATTCATTTTATGTTAATTTTACCGTCGGATCATAAGATGACCCCTAATTTTTTTATGTAGAAAGGGGCATAGTCTGAAAATTGCGGTATTATTTTTCAGAAGTTTTGAGGCCTAAGGTGGGGAAATGTAACTAAAGGAAAGAATTTCGAATGAAATCTAATATGGAAACAAAATAAAAATTAAGTTGTGAGAAATACTACTGTTTAACCAAAACACCTACAATTATAAGAATGCTATTTTTATTTAGAGATAAATATGAATAATATATCACACAAAAGAATTCCAGTCATGACTAATTTAATAGAAAGTTAATTCAGTATTTAGTATTCAGTAATTTATTACATAATACTTTGAATTATTTTCATTGTTAAAAAAATCACTGAAGTATATCAGATTACAGTTTTAAGCCTGCGGGTATTACTTTCAAGTTGATAAATTGCTTAAAAAATTTTCTGTGGACTAATAATAAATGAAAATCAATCAAATGATATTAATAAGAAAAAATTTGTTTTATTTTTGCATGTTATCAAAATATGATTATACATGTGTTTTTATGATATTGACATCATTATTTATTCATAATGACAATGAAATTATTTTACAAACTGAATAGAAGTGTAGTTAAATTCAATACCATAATTATTTTTAATGATATAATGTACGGTATTATTCAATTCAATTATTAATTTATTAGAGTAGTTCATTATAGTTATGCAATATTAAAAAAAGGCTACATTTAATAATAAATATTGAAATTTTAGTTTTTATTGTTTTCTTAAATTTTTAACATTACTACGAGGCAAATTTTAATTAGCAGTATAGATAGTATCAAAAACCAATATTTTTTTTAATATGCAAGTATCGCAAATCTTTTTTCTTGACTGAGTGATTTCCTTTAGAACAGTAATTTCAATAGTTATCCTTAATTGTTTATATTGTAGAGCTTTGTATACACTTGGTAGGATGTAGCAGATGATTGAGAGATTGTTTTGATCAAAATTTTAAGACACAAAATCCTATTCTTTATAAGAAAAAAACGTTTGATAAAAGGAATTAGCCCTAGGTTCATTTGCTAGGTTCATGTGCTAAACACATGTAGCACAAAAATATATACCCTTCGTTGGAGGGGGTAATATTAGATGATAATCTTAAGCTTCCTGTTTATCGAACATATTTTTCGGGTGGTCTCTAAATTACCACATTTAACGATTAAATATACCCCTTTTGGTTGATCATAAATATTGTAAGATCCATATTGCTTGATAAAACTGCAACAAAGAGGATTTTTGTTGTATGGGATAAAGTGTTCGGCACACTTATTTGCCAAGAATATCTCAGTTCAATAATTTTTCGTATAACTTTGTCTTTTAACTCTTTAACGCACAAAATTTTGTTTCACTCACAAACACAAAATTATTTATATCTACAAACTAAAGGATGCCATTAAAACTGTAAACAATTTAAAAATTTTTTTTATCATTGTAATTATCGTTACAGTGGTGAGGTGGTATATATATTATACCTCCGTGATATTAATGCATATACAGATTCAAATGAACATACACATATATTTTACACTGATTGATTGTTTTTCGTCTTTAACTTCTTTTTGCAACACCGTAGAACATCTAAAATAGTAAACGCAGTAATACGGTTTTGGAAGAATATGTTATGCAATTTTTTAATTGCAGTAAAACCTCCTTTATAAGTATTTCAAGGGACATCGAACAAGAAACGTATAATTGCGAAATTATATTTCTAATATAACATTAAAATTTAATGAAGATAAAACGGAAGGAATGAAAATAAATAAAAAGTGAGAAATTGTTTTCAAAATGTCCTCGAAAAATTATGTATAATTAAAAAAAAATAACGTAGAAGCATATGCCGGAATGCAATTTACGATTTTTCATACAAATATAGAAACCTACAAATGTAGAAAACGTATCAGGTTTTACAGTACATATTACCAAATTATTCATATTAATTTGCCTGTTTATCTACTTAAATATTAATGTTTTTTAAGTTTGCATATTTGAATATACGTACTTAGATAAATGCACGGTGGTATGGTTTTATTACCACATCATGTTTAATAACATAGTATAATTATTATTGTAATTAAATTAATAAATCAAATGTGCGTACCTTTTATCAACTTATCTTGATATGATATCTATAAAAATATGCCTGTTTAGCAATTAATATAAGTAAAATACACCGATTTATTCAGACGCGACTACACGTGTCCGACAATACGACAGTCTCGAGAGATTTTTGAAAATCATCTCCAGAAATGGACAACTATCGCCAACTATACATGAAACATAGAAGCATTTGTCCTTCAATAACAATTGGTAGCAAACATATATGAACATGCAATGACCCAGAAAAGGCTTGAATATGTGGTTTGTTTTTCTTACCACTATGCACTAAAGAGTTAAAAACCTTCTCGTTAAATGCAGGCCATCATGCAATGATCTTAGTTCCAAAAGAGTGTGGCATTCCGAAACCACTCTGTTGCAGGTCTTAATAGTACCAAGTAAAATGCTATCTTTGTAAGTTCGAGGAATCCAACACAATAACGGTAGTAGCTGCAACATGTTCTCCTTTCAATAAAGTTCTAACAGTGCCTCCACTGTGTTTAAAGCTGGGGATTGTAATGTTAAACTGAAAGAATCAAACTTAATACACATAAGAGTATACAAATAGTGTTTCACGATTTTATCATCAAATAATTCAGATACCGTTTTTTTTTAAATGCATTATTTTTATCAATTAGCAAACTCTTTACGAATAGTTTTAAAGTATCTAATATAACTATGATTTGTGAATTGCAATTTTAAAAATCATAATACAGCAAGTACAATATTTGAAGGCCTTATTTGAATAGAGGGCCAACTCCATTTTCGTTCATTTTGCGATACAGAGCCTTAAAGTCTAATGAGTGCTGAGAAATGACTGCTGAAGTCTGATGTGTAATGCCCTCTGATGGAAGCAGAAATAAGCTGGAGGTGTACCAGTTTTAAAATAGGATAGAAATGACTTGTATGAGCATGAAAGTGGGGCTAACTCCATTTTTTTTAAACTGGAGTTGGCCCACTATTCAAATAAGGCCTTCATATATGAGAGCGTTTACAACTCATGCTCTCAAATTTTCTAATTCCTTCCCTGTGAATAAAATTTTAAGCTCAAAGATTTTTGTATTAACATTAAACTTACTTTATATATTAAGTCAAAGTTGCGAAACGCTGAACCTTTAAATATGAACTTAAATACTGTCTAGATTATTTTGTGCACTTGAAATTTTGGAAAAAATATGTTTATACTACTTGCAATTTCACTTCCTTAAAAACGGGTTTCTAATTATAAAAAGTTAGTATTACGAATCTCCAAAATATGCAGTGAGAAACTAAAAGTGCATTTATTTAGCAAGAGAAAAATGATGATATAATACAATGGTAGGAATGCAATGCATTTATGGGTATTAAAAAATAAAAAAATGAAAGTATTGTAAGCTGAAATGTATTAGTTCACGAACAAATAATTCACTTATCTCTTTTTATTATTATTGATAATTACTCTCAAGATAAACTAAAAGATTTTGTTAAGTTCGTAACTGTACTAAGAAAATTTATTCCCAAAATAAATTTGAGTGGATTGTTGTGTGCTTTATTCAGTTACTTAGATTTGTTATCACAGCGAAATTTGTTTTTTCACCCATAAATGTAGAAACACCTAAATTCGACTACGTAACCTGCTGATTTGAAATCTGTTTTACAGTTTTTATTCTCTAGCCATTCTTCTGTAGTTTCAATACTTTTAAAAATATAAGAAATTTAATTTCTTTGAATTTCCCCCACCCAGAATTGTGCACTATATCCTCTCTTTTCTATATAGTTTCAACACAACACCGTCTATCATCTTGTTATAAATTCAAAATATTGAATTCCATGCATCTGACTTTTTTACTTGCGTAGTTATGGCATATATTTAAGTTTCTGGAAATTTTATTTTTTAATCTTCGGGTATAGGAGTTATACTTATTTTTATACAATATTTGTTTTCTAATAAAGTTGTTTATATTTATTTCATATTATTTTATTTTAGTGATATGCATTAGATTAAACTTTAAGGCAAATCTTTGCAAATAAACTAAATAATTCATGGAGCTCTCTTTACTGAGGTAGATAAAACTATCATTTATTTCTGAATCGGTATTAGTACTTTTTCGTTACTTTAAATTAAAATGAAGCAGTTATAATTTTTTTAATGAATTTTCTCTAAAAATACTTTGCTACATAAGCAAAATATTAATTTCTTCTTTAATAAAAAGTATAATATTTCATTTATTTGAAAATTTCAAATAAGTCTTTGGGAACACATAATATTAAAGTACCTATTGTCGTCATGATGGATGTGGTACTACACTGCTCAAAACAATTAGGGGAACACATGGTTTTAACGAAATTACGCAAATACTTACACCGATAAGTAACATAAAATAAATCATCCATAATTCAAAGCCTAGCAGGAAACAGAAGAAGAAAACATCATATGAAAATCAAAGTTCATGACGTCAAAAACAAGGAAAAGAACATAAGGGCGGAAATCGGGATGTTGCAGAAACGTCTGTTTCACTGCCTTAACTGTGAAATTGGATTGCTCAGTTATTCATTTTGAGAAAAGGTGACTTGAAAATATCTCAACAACGTGATTTACCGGAATCCATGGCATGGAGTATTATAGGCAGACTTGAATCCGGTCAAACACAACGTAGTATCGCGGATGCTGTTGGAGTCGTCAGAAGTGTCGTTGCAAGGCTGGGGAATCGATTCCAAGAAACACGGAATGTTAGCCGTCGACCAGGGCAAGCGTCGGCCACGCGCCACTACAGCAACTGATGACCGGTATATACTGTTAACAGCTCATCGAAACAGAACAGATAATGCCACTCAGCTGCAAAGACAGTTGCTCTTTGCAACAGGACGAAGGGTGTCCAGCCAAACTGTACGTAATAGGCTTCATCAAGGAGGTCTCTATGCACGTAGGCCAATGGTCTGCATTCCGTTGACCTCACGCCACCGTGCGGCCAGAAGAAGATGGTCTGCTGAACATTGAGATTGGGAGCAACATGATTGGAGCCAAGTGCTGTTTACAGACGAGTCCCGATTCAGTCTGGAGTGTTTTTACACCCGACGTGTTTTGGTATGGAGGGAAAGGGGCACTCGAAATAACCCCACATTCGTTCGTGAAAGGTCACAATACAGACGAGCTGGTTTTATGGTATGGGGTGGAATCAGCATAGGTGGACGTACGGATCTGCATATCATTCGGAATGGTACTTTGACGGTCCGAAGTTATGCAGACGAGATACTGAGACCTCTTGTCATACCTTACGCTACAGCCATTGGAGATTCCTTTGTTTTCCAGAATGATTATGCCAGGCCGCATACAGCTCGTCTTGTGAAGAACCTTAAGGGGAAACAATACAGCGTATGGAATGACCAGCGTGCTCTCCTGACCTGAATCCAATCGAGCATATCCCAAACCCGAGTATGTTTGGGACATGCTCGGACGACGCATTGCTGCGAGACCAAGGCCTCCTTTTACTCTCCGAGACTTGGAGATTGCACTTCTTGAGGAGTGCAACAGTATTTCCCAAAGTCTTATAGATAACATCCTCGCATCCATGACCTGAATCCAATCGAGCATGTCCCAAACCCGAGTATGTTTGGGACATGCTCGGACGACGCATTGCTGCGAGACCAAGGCCTCCTTTTTCTCTCCGAGACTTGGAGATTGCACTTCTTGAGGAGTGCAACAGTATTTCCCAAAGTCTTATAGATAACATCCTCGCATCCATGGAAAACAGGTGTGCAGCAGTCTTAGCTGTTCGAGGAGACCACACGCCATATTAAAAATCTTGCATCATTTCTGAACATTACTTTTTTTTATCGTTTACATGTAACCAAATTGTTGCCCTAAATCATCTTTTCATGTTTTTTCCATATTTTCAAAGAATTAAAGCTTAATTATAAATTTTTTTACGTCTTTTTTTCTGTATTGCGCATTGATACGCATGTGCTATCCATTTTATGCCAATACGTGGCTGTCTTGCACAGTTTTCTTTACTTCTTTGCTTGCTCCCCTAATTTTTTTGAGCAGTGTATTTAACTTGTAATATTTAAAATTCAAACTGAATGACCCATTTAATGGTATGAATAACGCTATAAAAATGTCTGCACTTTATATCTAATATATACTTAAGGACTATCCTTGCTCCTTGTTATAACTTCCCATTACTATTTAAAAATCCAACTATCTATAGGATAAGACTAATCCAGCCATTAATTTCAATTACAATTTTTGTTACTATATGTAAATTTATAATAGTAGTTATACCGAAACAAACTATTATTATCTGTGTGAACCTTCTTTGACAAAATTTACTTAAATATCTTTCAAAATCAAAATGATGCAGAAACATGTTCTAATATTTGTTAATATTTTATCTTATTAATGACAAATAAATGTGGATAAAATTTAGCTATATCTTAAAAAGCGCGTTTAATACCCATATCTTCCGGAATTTAAAACCCAGTAGATGCAAGTAGCACTTGCTTGGGGTGATGAACGAAATCGGGTATCCAAACCTTGAAGCCACTATTCTACCAACTGAGGTACTTAGAATAAATGTTATTTCTCGTGACTTTCTTTTAGCCATACATAATTTAAATCAATTAATTACCATTGTTGCCAAACCTACAACAATGCTGTTAAAATAGTAAAATTCAGGAATTTTATCTGTTAAAATAGTAAAATTTAGGAAATAATTTGTACACTGTGAGTTTAATGATTTCAAATGTCTCTGTGGAAAACGAAATTTCCTTCTATAACTGTAGAACGTGTTACAAATGTGAAGACTCAAAATATTATTATCATCAAAATACACCCTCAGACTTAAAATAGTAAAATTTAGGAAATAATTTGTACACTGTGAGCAATATATTTAATCCCTTTAGAGAATTACTTGAAACATACTCATATATGTATTCTTGCAAAGAATTTTACTACCAAAAACATTTCAAGCAGGGAAAAATATGCGATGGAAAGAAACTCAGAAACGGAATCCTCTAAAATTTACAGAGTTAATAACTAATAAGAAAACTGGTGTCTCTAAGGGACACCTTCAACAAGAAAAAAAAAAGAATTCTTCATCAACAGAGAAATGTTGTAAATGTTTCTTTAAGTTATTAAGAGTTTAAGAGAAGTAGGAAACACACCATTGTTATGATTTGAATTTTGTACAGCGTAAATTTTTCAGAACTGTACATTCGGGAATGCTTGGGTTCTAGGGCCTTTAATGTCTTCTCACAATTGCAGGAAAATTTAAAATGTATAAAAGGGAAAGAATTTTAATGAAAGTATAAAAAGGACAATGGCTTTTCAAAATCGTACTCTCCAATTATTAGCTTAAAACAAATATATTTAGATAATATAGAAATATATACGCAATATACATTTTTTACTTATGAAACGGGAAATATTTAATTTTGGAAATGTAAAGAGAAAGTCTTATGTCCATATGTAATAATATTTACAATGAACACTGAGGTTTGCTTATTGCTAAACAATAAACTAACTCTTTTCTGGTTTTAAGTAGCAACGTAGTTATTCATGTAAACATGATGAAAAAATAGTAATAGATGTTTTAATTTTTTTTTTGTATAGGACAGAGTGAAATAGGAAGGGAACAAAATCAGTGGGTTCATATTTCGAAAACTTTAATCATGGATGTAGTCATTTGCTTTTATGATGGTGTACAAACTCAAACTATTGTATGGAAGAGAATTGCATAGATGTTTGCTCAAAGATTCAAACAACATTCCAAAAAATTCACTTTGCAAAGACTAAATATAAGTGTATTTATAAGGTTGTTTTCCTCAATTTTCTCCGGAAGTATTTTTTTATAACCATAATACCCTGAAGTAATAACATTATAATTTTCCGTAACATATGTTCCATTACATATTTAAATCTGGCTGTTTTATTATAGATTGAAAAATGTTGTTTCATTACAGTAATTTTGTTTATAGCATCTACGCTATGATTAATGTTCATTCACAAGCTTTTTTACTTATTTTTAAGACTAATAAGACTAAAAGTGCTTAATAGGAATTTTGTCCTATTTCAACTACCGTTTTTGACGTTATTGCCTTTGTAACCATATTTGTGCGATACAGAGGGATGATCATGCGTGATTATTAACTTGCGAACGCATACGTTGACGTTAATATTTTGTTAACAGTTAAATTTACACTTTAATTTTTTAAAAATAGATTTGGTTGCTTCCAAGAGGAAATTTTGTACACTGATAGTTGATTTTATCTAGTTTTATTTTTGTCATGCAAATCATGTTCCATACAAAAGTGTAAAAGAACTCCGAATTTGGATTTTGTAACAATCATATATTTAATTTTATCAATCTTAGTTAATCTTTAAGGATTTTAAAATTCTTTTTGCCATGTTTTAACCATGACTAATTATTCCTACTGAGTGCTTGTAGCCTACAGTTGAACTTTCAAACTGCTGAGAAGTATTACTAAATTTAAAAAAATAAGATGAATATAGAGGCATTTCAATATTAAGAAAGTTTCACAGTAATAATGTTTTTCATAAAAATCACTTGAATGTGTGTTAGAAAAATTTTAGAAGGCACAGTTTAAGATTCTAACATAAAAATCATATATTAGCAAAATGTACTATCATCTTATGACGAATAGTTTGCCAGGAATGGGATTCGAATCTGGGCACCCTAAATTTGAGCCCACGTCCTAACTACTTGAGCACTGCAATTTCGCGATTTAACTTTCATTTGTGTACAATTCACAAAATGCTGATGTTTCCGTCCTCACACTCCATGGTGTAATCAGAAGATGTTCATATTTATCATATCAAATGTCCCCAATTAAGTTTTTTCTCCTTTAATATTTCTTCTCCTACCTAATGGTCCTTAAATATTATCTCTAACAATCATACGCTACGAGAGGGATTTGAACCCGCATCCTTAGATATAGAAGCATGAATTCTTGCCCCTAGGCCATCCTAATTGAGTGAGGAAATCTCATTCCATTCTTTGTTAAATCAGTTGATAGGATCCTTTAAACCTTTACTAAGCCTTTCACTGTTATACACAAGTGAAAACTGTTACACCTGTTCCCCACATTCTCAGAAGTATCTGTTATTTCCCTTTGAAAATCTGGGTGGACTGAGGAATGGAACCTGGTTTATTGATTGATTGATTTGTTTCAATCGTTACGGCCATTTTTCGAAACAGCATTTGAAACAGGGCAAAACGGCAATAACACCGAACACGTGAGACTTGCTACTCATAGTTTCACATGTGTTAAATGCATTTCAGACATGTGCTTTCCCAAGCCGTTTCCATCAAAAAAGTGATCTATGTAATTGTGGGGAACAGCAAACTGTGGACCATTGTCTATTCAGGTGTCAACAGTTCCAGGAGCTTAGAAAAGACTTACCAGTGGACGTTGAGACATGGTCGAAAAGCAGATTTTTGGGGGATTTTTATTGTAGGCATTTCGCAAAAAAAGTAGTTAGTATCCTTATGGATGTCCATATTCCTTATTTTCACACTGACTAGGTTGTGTC
The DNA here is from genome assembly GCA_907164885.2 of Dolomedes plantarius. Classification (NCBI taxonomy): domain Eukaryota; kingdom Metazoa; phylum Arthropoda; class Arachnida; order Araneae; family Dolomedidae; genus Dolomedes; species Dolomedes plantarius. Next base: position 102,555,535 of record OU015494.1, on the reverse strand, counting down.
GGTGTTTATTTTGTTCTCAACTTTCGTCTCATTTTGTACTTTGTAACAAATATTTCTATGCAAGTATTGTATTGCTGAAGTCTGTGAAAGTAAACTTGAAATTTAAGTTGCATTTGAGTGTATAGAGTGTAAACAATGAAAGTCAATAATCAAAGTAATTAATGTTAACAATCAAAGTAATAGTGTTAGTTTGTGTTACATAATATAGAATTGTAAAATTTTTAAGTATTGTGAAATGTGTTAATACAAAAAGTAAGTGTGTTAATTGTAAAATGGTAGTGTTAAAATATTGACAGAACAAGTGTTAATTGAAATGTAATGCAAGTGTTAAATTATTGTGAAATGTAATAACAGCATAAATTGTTAATTATAAAGTAAGAGTAATTGTAATTGCAAAGCAATGCAATGCGTTAGAGTTACTGAGAAATGTGATACTCGTGTAGTAAGGTGATAATTATAAAATAAGTTGTTAATGAATTAATAATAAAGAAATATATCAACAGTAAAGAAATGTAAGGTGCTAATTTTTAGTGTAAGTACAAATAAAATTAATTCTATGTAAAGTTATTGCAATCACCAAACATAATGTATATTTTGTATTATATATTATACCTAAAGGCAGTGTATGTTATGCATTATTATGTATTAGATGTTTTTGTATTGTTATGTTTTAATTATTATGCATTGTTTAGTGTATACCGTTTTAGTTTAATGGCGGGGTTTAATTTGGCCCATCTAAATGTAGCTAGTTTTTTTTGTTGTTGTTGTACGGTTTGTTAAGTGAGCACTCCTTGTGTTAAAATTTGTGTTAAAATTTGATGAATAAGAAATGTACAGACACTGTTCGCACATTTTTTCGACGATTTTGGTAAGCGGTAATAAAAAATCATTTGCTGCAAAAGAAATAATTGCAATTGTACTATGTTTTTAAAAGTCAAAATTATCGTCTGCGGCTTGAAAGTTTTGTTTTTATTCAAAATCACGTTTTTAACAAAGCAGTGGTTCGAAGGCTACATTTATGCTCTTTCCGAAGAGAAATATGCATACTCCGTTATCCAAAAACGATGTGAGAGTCATGGTTTTGTGATATCTAAAGCGTCGATAGGTAATATCGTCAACAAGAAAGGAAAAAAACGTCAAATTGGAGCCTCAAGTGGGACAAAAATTCCAAACAAGTATCCTAGGAAAAAACGGACATCTTCGACTATTGCAAAGGTACGTTGTTTAATGTTAAAAGAAAATCCCCCTAGTCAAAGGACAGTTGCAAAATGATTAAAATGCTCGGTGTCCACTGTAAACAAAATGATAAACGTTGATGTAAATCTTAAGAAAGCGAAAAAACGCAATGTGCATCGTCTTCTTCCAAATCATATCGCTGAACGCAGGACACGCTGCAGAATTCTATATGAGGAACACTTATCCAAAGAAAAATGGAAAACAATTGTCACAATAGATGAATCATGGGTGTATTTAAATGATTGCAACAAAAAAAGAGCCATTTATTATCATAAAAGGGGAGAAAAAAATTTAAGTACATGGTTCAAAGAATCGAAAGAAATTTTTTCTAAGGGATTCATGATTGTTGCTGGTTTTTCTTATAATGGCAAGTTAAAAATAAGGAGAGTGGAAAAAAATGTCAAGATTAACTCCAAATACTATCAGGAACATATTTTAACGTCAATTTTTCTGAATTAAATACCATCGCTTTACCCACAGTGCCATCAATCTGTGAGACTCCATCAGGACAAAGGTATTAGTCACACATCAAAATCTACTGTAAATTTCCTAAAAGAAATGGAACAAAAATCTGGTATCAAGGCCATACCCTTCACTGATATCCCTACTAAATCTCCCGATGTATCACGTATGAATTTTTGTGCTTTCGGACTTTTAAAATCTGCATTATTCAAACGTCGTCCCAAAACCCTTACAGGACTCTGGAAAGCTGTTCAGGAGGAATGGGATAGAATACCTCTTCTGACACTTCAAAAGGCATTATTATCCTGGAAATTGCGGTGTCGAAAGATAGTTCAGAATAAGGGATGTCAAATAAACATTTAAAACACAAGAATTTTATATAATTTAGTTTTGTGAATACAATATACATCGTCTAAAAAATGTGTGAACAGCCTCTGTATAATCGAACTTAAACAGGATATAATAAGGTCAATTTTATAAGTTCAGTTGGATCACGGCAAAATAGAAATTAGTTTTGAAGTTGTCGATAGAATTGACGGTTTAAGAAACTTAAGAATTTTTTTTTATGTTTTCGCACCTAATTAATAAATTAATTAACAAATTAAGGAATTAAAATTGTTGCCACTGAAATAGTTTTAAAAAACAAAAAAAGGATTTGTTATTAAGCATTAAAATTTTTAAGATACAGGTCGTCGCATTTTGCGCGGAGGTTGTTGTTATATAAACGCCGTTTAAGCTCACGCTGTGGTCGGCAGAACATCTCGAATGTGCTTTCCCAATCAACCCATTATCCCATGTCGTTCGTTTTATAATTATACGTAAAATGTATTAAGTGTAACATGGATAAATATATCCCATGATAAATTTCTCGATTTTTTTCAGTAGAAAATTCAAATATACCTACTCATATAAAACGAAACTGGTATTAGTTCTTTTATTTTTATAGTTAACGCTCTACTAAGAAATAAAAAGTCCTTTTATTTTTGACTATTTGTTATCGAGCTCACTCAACCCATAAAAAGAAGTATACTTGAATTAATGCTTTATATGAAAAATCTTTTAAACGTATCAATAACTTCCAGAATTTTCTTTTTAACTACTTAATATATACGTATAAAGTTCAAAATATTAAAAATAAGTAAAGCCCCTTCGTAAAGCTTTTCGTTTAAAATTACCTTCTTAATAAAGTTTGAAAAAAGAAAGAGAAATTTATTGGGTTCACTTTCTCTTCCTATCAAGCGTCTAAAATTTCTCCCTGAATTAGATTCACACATTTTAATAAACAAAAAGGAAACGAAAGTACCTTCCTTTTATATTAACATCAGCGTACGCTAATTAGCTTAGGTTGTAGGTTTAACGCCTTCTTATGCAAATCACTTAATCATAATTTTTTTTACTTATCAAATTACTTTCTTTAAAAGTGCTATGTAAAATGCTGCCTAAATTAAAGACTTTATTTTTTACCACTTACGAAACTGGTAAATCAAGTGATTTTTAACAGTGTAACAAAATTTAGATTTAATTTTTATACTTATTTTCTATCGAGAGAAAAGTTCAAAATTTTCAGATTAGAATTTCCTTTTTCAAGAGTTTTTCTATATTAATCAACAAAGTATAATTTAGTAAATGTATTTAAAAAATTATCTATAAGAACGATTGGCGTTTAATTTCTAAAATGCTAATAATGAATTTTAAAAGAAATGAAATGAAGTTAATCATTCTATAACTCATAATTATATATGATTTTTGAGGAATTGTTACCTCCCGTCTAAGTTAACGTAAGATGTATTATCAAATTCTACGGTCAAAAAATGTTACGTCATAATTATAACAGCTAAAGTATATTATGAAACGTGAATTTTGTATTACATATGCAATGTCTGTATTAATGATTACACGCTTTCAGTGTTAGAAAGATAGTTTGTAAGGTATACAAAAGATTCGATTCACAAGAATTGAACTTTTGAGTGAATGAATTAAAGAAGCTGCTTGAGATATGCTAATTTCGGCATACGCGCTTGTTATAAATACCAAGCAACTTGATTAAGTTAAAAGGTTGTTAAAGTTGATAGATAAGCGAGTTAAGGGAGCTACGAGGTAAGCAGCTCCAGTTGTTAACCGGCGTTAGTGCTTAGGTGGCCCAAAGTTTACGTGGCAGAACTTCTGGTTTGACTCTCTAGTTTGTGAGTATTGCGAAGTGTATTTTTATTGAATTTTAATATATATATATATATATATATATTCCGTACAAGTAGTACGTATGCTTATTGCTGTAAAAGCAAATTCTATATGTGCAACGAATTCAATAAACATTGTTTCATGTATAAACTGTGTTTGTATCGAATTCATTTAGAGTGCCACTTCAAATTATTTACACCCAAGTCTGGGCAGAAGTAGCCATTCTCTACAGTGGCGCCTGAAAGTTTATATATACCCTGGCTGGTATCGTTACATTTATAACGAACAACATAATTGAAGTTAAACTGTGTACTTATATTGATAAAATTGTTGCAAGTATTTATATACTATTTGAAAATGAGTGTTGTAGAACAAAACCCTGCTGGAAATTTTCCTCGGGTAATTATGGTTCAGCATTTTTCGCTATTCGAAGCCATTTTCAATGGCGGTCCCTCAAGCCAATTCCTAAAGAAAATTGAGCATGACTTTCAGCAACAATGCACCCCAGAAGGGGATAAACTTAAAATTGCTCTAGCCCCTTTAAGAGGTAGTGCATATCATTGGCACACGTGTATGCAAAGCAGTAATCTGATTTTTGACTATTTGTCATTGAAGCAACAGTTTTTTAGCGTTTTTCCAAAGACCTTTAATCAAAGTCAAATTGTAGCGGAAATTTATTCGCTAAGGCAACGTGAAGGCCAGTCTGCGTTAGATTTTGCTATGGAAAAGATTATAAAGTGTGAGGAATATTTAGAAGGGATGACGGAAGCGGTAATCTTAAAAAATAGTTATTCAACGTTTGAATCCGAGCGTTCAAGATTTTTTGGACCATCAAAATATTACAAACAAGGTTACCCTCCTTCAAGCTCTATCTAAACTTGACAATAGGCATTTCTTCGCTACCCCTTACCATCACTCAGATACTAGAAGTTTTATTCACCCCCACCAAAATTTTTCGCGAGTTTCACACCAACAGCGAAACCAGTATCGCGGGTGAAATAATAGAAGTTTACGGCGTTACAATGAAATTAGTGCACTTAAAGTAAATAATATGCAAGCACCTTACGTGCACTGGCAAGTTGATTTACATGATATGGTTCAACCTGTTGAAACTATGTGTTAAAATGTATTAACTTGTCCAAGCAGTAATCATTATTTTGAGAATAGTGAAAGTCGGCGTATTTTTGTGGCTTTTAATGACAGTGAGTCTAGCTGGAATAATGCGGTGATTCCAGTACAAATTTCTGAAAACAAACCGATACTAATGCTAGTGGTTTAGAAAACAAATCTTCTGATACTTGTATTAATGTTATACCTGATATTTTAGATGATATTCACACATCTGTTAATGAAGGAAATTTAGTAGATGACGAAGTATGTGTGACGGAAGTTAGTGAATACTTATTAGTTGACGACATTAAAAATTCTTTAAACGATATTAGGAACTCGCTAGGTAATGATGATATTATTTCAAATTACCAGCCGAATGGGGATGCTGTAGGCCAGGTTGATAATATGATTTTAAATAAAGTACATGAAACCAGACTGAGAATCAGGATGAAAAGTTGACACAGAGTTATACTGTAAGTAGTTTAGCTGATGCTTCGGAAGTTATAGACGTAGTTTAAAAACATAGTACATAGTTAAAGCGCACGAGTACGAAAACCTTAATCTTCCCAAAACTGAAGCAGTTTTAAAGAATTTAAATGATAACGATTCTGATGTCGCAAGTTTCAAAGAGACTTTTTCGTCAAAAGAGGATAAAACTAAGGTTAAGGGTGATAAAAAACGAGAAAAAACGCCTTCAGATTCCAGCATTAAAACTACTAATACTGAAGTAATTAATTCGGAAAATAATAGGTCGTATAAGCACAAATACGAAAAGCAGAGTCAGGTTGTTGAAAAACATGAAACATGCAGCGAACCAATTTGCAAACGTACCATAAATGGCGAGATAAAGCCAGTAACTAAACACGTTGGCGCGGTGTATAAGTTTGAAAAAATAGAATCTGCATTAAATTCTAATACCGATACAAGCAAAAGTACGAAGAAAAGTAAAATATGCACTACAAAAACTTCCTCAAAGGATGAATGTGTCGCTAATTAGGTACACAAGGTTATCAAAAGGAAGAATTACAGTTTTAAAGGTCCTTTGCATAAGTACAGGAAGCGCTAGATATCTGCCGACTAGCATGGTTGGCCTCCTCCCAAGAGACCTCCTGTTCATCGTCAAGCCGAACCAGCACCCCAGGATCTACGACCTGCTGCACGAAGGATGCCCACACGGTCAACGAACCCCTTTACTAGGACTGCGACCATGAAGAGAGATTCCACAGAATGGACAGACTGGTGCAACGAAGTTGCTGCCTTCAGGAACAAGTCTTGTATCAATTCTCTTATTCTAACTCCCACCCATTAATAAAATCGAACAAAACTGGTTTGAAATTCCCCATTGTATATACTGTGTAAGCATTTTGAGGGGAACTGGTGAGCAACTGAAAAAAAACGGCATACTGTTTTACAAATTTTTGAAGAGGACATGTAGTGAATAGGAAAAAAATACATACTAACTACAGATAACAACTAACTAACTAATGTACTAACTTCACACAACATAACACATGTGCATTATGAATTATGGGAGAGCAGCTACAAACAGTCAAGAAATGTCATACTGTGCAATTGTGTTGACACTTTTAATTAAAATAGATTTTCTAGGGCGCAGTTGGCCAGCCCAGTATCCGCAACTCTGCAAATCCACTGTGTGTTGGTGTCACCTGGACCCTTCGGGGTTAGTTTTGTAAAATTGGAGTGGCGTTTTTCCCCCACACAACGTGTGGAAGGTTTTTTGGCTTTGCCACCCATTATGTAAAAAGTCAGACCAGCACGCGTTTTCAATTAGTTAACTGAAGCCGTTCAGACCTCAGTTACCTAATTTTTTTTTCAACGGACGCCAGTGTAAGGTATACATAAAATTCGATTCACAAGAATCGAACTTTTGAGTGAATGAATTAAGGGGACTCACTACCCTTAAATATTTAAAACATTCGATTTTCTGAAAAAAATATATGTTAAAGCTTGATTGTTTCTGAACAAAATAAAGCAAACCGTATGAAAATATTCCTCTTAGTTCCGGAGATATTGATATTCTAAATATTTAATTACTGATCAAGTTTATGGTAAGAAATATTTTAAACTCATTTTTCTCAAAATGTAATTTTGCATCATTCCGCAACTGATATCTCAAAAACTATGAAACATAATTCCATGAAATTTTTATCACTGCATAATCATGTTATTTTATTGCGTCTGAACTAGAATTATTCCAATCACTGCACATTTTGTTATTTTTTCAGGGGTAAATTAATGCAAAAATTTAAGGAAATTTTAAGTATATTTTGAGCAGTTAAAAAAATTGAAAAAATATTTTAATGTTGAATGCTTTATATTCAATTGTATTTTGAATTTTTTATTTTAAATATCAAACAGGAATTATACATTTAAGTGTAAAATTAATTTCATAGTTCTGCGCGCAAGCCAATATGCAATAAAAATGCTTAACAAACAAGGTATATGTAAAGAATTTTAAAAAAAATTATTTAAAATTTTTTTGAGAGTTGAAAATTTGTTTATTCAAATAAATATATCAATTTATCATATACATAACATTTGGAATAATTGGGAGTAAATTGAAATAGTTACAAAGAGTCAAAAAGTATGAAAATTTGCCTTATTTCCTCGACTTAAGAGTCGTGAGTCCCCTTAAAGAATCTGCTTGAGATATGCTAATTTCGGCATACGCGCTTGGTATAAATACCAAGCAGCTTGATTAAGTTAAAAGGGGGGGTTTAATTAGGTGGGATTGTCTCTATGGACAATTCCCAAATGCATTTGTAAAATGATTGTTATTGTATATTTTAAGATTTTGCGTATTACTATATCGCATATACTCTTTAATCTGATAATCAAATGTATAAAACCCTAATCCCAATCTTCTTATATTCAAAAAGGATAAAACATGCATTGAAATCAGACTGTAGTTAATTTAGTTCCTCTTTACTCAGATTCAAGCAGTTTGAAGAGAAGTCTAAATGCATAAAAATTCGGTCTTACGGAGTATAACTGAATTCTGCGATGATGTCCGTAAACAAAATACACATTTAAACAAGTAATAAAACAAATTATTTTCAATAATGTTAACATGGCGAGAACATTTAAGGATATAACAGCCATTCTCTGGATGAAAAAAACTGAAAACCTTGTAAGTGTTTCAACTAGGACTTTCTCAGTTTTTACATAAACTTAACTTAAATACTAGTGTACTGAAAGAACGCAGCTAGTTAACAAGAAAACAAAACTTTATTTCATAATGATGAGACGAGGGACAACATATCACAAAAATTGGTATGGAACACATCACATTATAACTGTAGCATGATAACGCAGCTACTCATCAAAATCGAAAATAGACGAGGGATATCACCTCAAAAACATAGGTGTAGTTCATTATCGCAAGAGGCTGCACTCTTTCACTTCATTTGAATTTTACAGCTTAAAAATCACCACCAACAATGCGCTGTATACCTTCCATGCCCATCTCCTTGGACAAGTGACAGTTTATCCTCTCATCTGCGACAACATCTGTACTTAGTGACATTAGTTCAGTGGTCTCTGGGAAAGGAGGATGCTCGTGGAACAAATTCAGCAACTTATATGCGTCAGTGTTGTTTCGCTTTTGCATAGCATTTCTGCTGTCAACGTGTTGTTCTGACGTTGTGAGTTCCACTCCTGTAAAGCGCTCAATATCTTGGCACAGTGAGAAGACGAACAAGACGGAATTATATTTGCACAGAATTTAAATACAATGTGATTTTGAAAATCCTACATTGTATTGGAAGGAGGAATTAAATGACAGCCTTTAATGATAAATTAAAGTTTTGGAGTGGAAAAAGTGTGTTTTCCACTTTTTCCACTTTTCCAGCGGAGGCAGTCGAAATACGCCAATTTTCAAATAGCGCTTGAGCCCAAACAGTCCGTCGGAGCAAAACCTAAATAGTGAAATTTGTAGGAAATTTTATGTACTTTCATTTTGAATAATGGAGTTATATACGAAAAGTTGATAGTTTCCCAGTTATAAGCAAAAAAACACCAAAAAATGAAAAATTTTACCTTTTTTTGCATTTTCTTCAATGTTCCGTCACGAAATTTTGTTAGCAAACCTCAGATTCGGATTCAGCACCCAAAAAAACACATAAAATGGAAGAAATCAAAACTACTCCAAAATTTTCCCTCTAGGTCCCCTTTTGAGCACTAATTGTCTGGACTATCAGCACGAACAACCCTTCTTTCTCTCTTCTCGTTCGATCTTCTTTTCTACTTCACTCCAGTTCGCTCTCATATTAAAAACCTCAATCCGGGTCTCGATCGGGAGGTAGTCACACTAGGAATAGATCATGTTCATGGTATACAGGGTGATTTTTCACTATCCGATTCACAGTTTTCCGAAGTCCAGTGTTATGCGGAATTCTATATTATCATTATTTTTATTACTTGAAATCAATGAAAATAAGCTCGAAATTGATATTTGTTGCACACTCAGACTGCCATTAGTCTTTTTCGCACTATCCATTTTGCAGTTTATACTTGCATGTCAAAATAAAAAGGTTAGAAATTTAAAAAAAAAAACAACTTATTTACAGCGTAAAAATGTCTTGTAAACAGACGCATTACAAGAAACTTTTCCTAACAGATAAACAGAAAAGTTTTATTACGTCTAATTTAAATCCATATATATTGCTCCATTATAAGCTGTGGTGTGACACACACATTTTTAACGTCAAGACATGGATGTTCCCGTGTGGTGCCCTTACAAGGACATTGGTTCGCTTTTTGCAATCATACGTAACCTTTTTATATCTATGCGCTCCCTTCTCCCTTTGGACGATATTCAGATCTTACGCCCCCCCCCCTCCATTGGCGTAGGCATAAAAAGTGTAACTAACGCTATTACAATACGCTCTACATATATTTTTCTAACTTCCGTGTCCAACCCTGGATATCACTGACGCCTCCTAATTTGAGAGCCCTTGGCCTATAAGATGCTTCTATAGTGAAACTGCCAAGAGACTACAAACAGTGATGTTAAATAGAGAATATCCATAAGATAAATGTGAGCCGCAAATAACTTATTAAAATGCCATCAACAGAACCATATTTAAATTAACTTGATTTTTAGGTTGTCTACGTACATTCACGCGTTTATTTGGAACTTCAGTGTTCCTCTGTTCAGCAGAATACACAGTAAAGTATTTTAATTATTTTTAAACTGTTGAAAATTTTTAGCCTATTCAGCGGTCCTCAACATTTGATTAATTGCAGTTATATCACATTCCCCGTTCCTTATGGAATCATTATTTGCAAACATAGTCAAAAGCTCATCTCTTTTTATATTCAACTAGAACATATTCTCAGAAAATGATCGAAGCGCTTAAATGCAGTTAACAAACATTTAGGCGATTAGTGATGGCATATTTTAAACTAAATATTTTGATGTAATTTCTAGAAATAAAAAAGTGCATTTTAAAGATAAGTTAAATTTTAAGTCTAAGTTTTTTTCTTTATCAAGGAATTTACATGAATTAAATTTTCTCACACTCGTTTGAAACAATATTTTTTACAACTTAATATTTTCTAAAAAGTGATTCGGTTTGCCAGTTAGTTTGAAACAACAAATAATCATTTTTATATTAGTATTTCATATTAGTAGTAATGCTAAATACTAATTTGATGAAAAATTTACTAGGATTTATGCAGTTTTTGTAGGTAATATTTTATGTCTGTGATTTAAATTGTTGGTTGTAATCACTACATAAAAATTATATTTCTTTCGTTAAGGGGGTACAGACTCTAAAATTCACATGTTACACATTTTTGGCTTAAAATATGATATTATAAAGTTTTTAGAATAAAGGACAGAAATTTCCTGCTTCTAACATGCTGACATTATCATTTACAATCTTTTTACGGTGTATTTTCTCTGTGTACTCTGTTATACCACTTTGCTTTAACTTTGCATACTTCCAAATAAAATTTTTCATGATTTGATATCTAAAATTACTTGCAAGGCATCTCCGGAAAAATTGCTATAGACTTTCACAATTCTGTTTTCATTATACTGTGGGTTTTTTTCCTTCAGAGTAAAAATTCTGGTAATATCATTTGATAGGAAAAAAATACTACACTGAAAAAAAAATGCTTTTTTTCCCGAAATTGAAAATTTTAAAAACAAAAATTTTTTAGATCACAAAATATACTTTTTAGAAAGATTTACGGTGTGCAAAACTGATAAAATTATGTAAATAGAGGTATTCGTTCAGTATATATATAAAATTGAAAAACAATCTTTATATTTCGAAGTTAAAATTTTTTCCTAAAATACTTCAAACTGATCATGTATTTTTTATGTGTATATTGATCATTTTATTAAACAACATTTGAAAAATATGTGCAAAAAATATTTCTTATAGATTTTTTAGAATTTTAAATCTTTAGATCTTTGTTAGACGAAACAAAAATATAAAACTGTGTATGCTGGGGTAGAACACACCTTAAAATATTTCACTCCAAAGTAGTGTTAAAATTCTTTATAAGAATTTCAAATGCCTGTACAATCCATCTTCTCCCCTCGGAAGTTGTATCTACTTTTGAAACTGGAATATAGTATTTTCAATTAATTTTATAGTGAATATATTACGTTTTTTTCCATCATGCATCTTTATTCACTCTTGGTGGTGTTATAGGCTTGCGTAGTGTAATTTCATAAGATGCGTAGGAACAACTAACGTAAAAAAGGGTCTCTAAATGCAAAAAATATGTATAAGTTACTTTATAATAGCCCTTGAACATGGTTTGTGTTTGATCAAGATATCCCTAAGACAGAGGTGAAAAGCTTGCTGGAGACAAGGAAATATCATAATATCTTATTAAATAGTTTTACCGTCGAAGGAATTTTCCACATCGATTTTCGTATGCTTCCGCTGAGACGGAATGGTTAAAAAATTGAACTAGTTACGTAATTTCGCGTAATACTGGTATGTCACAATGCCCGTCACATCTCATTTATCAACTAGTCTTTTTGAGAAACTCATAGCAAAACATGCATGGTCTCCGATTTGTGCTAGACACGCTAATGAGACTCATTTTTTTCGTATATTTAAACACTGGTAATCACTTCTATTAACTTTTATATTAGAGTACTGCCATTTTAACTAGCAACTTTATGCCATGATTTCCTGACAAGTTTGAATATCTGAAGCAAAAATAAGGAATGTATATACCGGACATTTCTAATAACTTAACTACATAGCTTACCTCAAATTCAAATATAAAAAAGGCCCATTCGATGTTCTCGATATTACAACACTCTTGCTTGAGGTAGATTTTCAAAGAGAAAAGAAAATCAGAAGACACACAAAAGAGAAAAGATCGAAAAAGACTGTTGTGATCAAACAATTTATACTGAAGTGAGTCATTTTCAGGCGCTATCGCGAAGCTATTTTGAAATGGGATAGGAAATTAGGAAAATACTCAACAAAGCCTATAACAGAACAAGAATTTTGGGGGTGCTATACAAGTCTCAAAATTCTCACTCAAGATTTTTTCTTTACTTCTTCCCTGGAAGCCTTACCTAAGAGTTCACAAATTCATAATTTAATAATAAAGTAATTATTTCATATATATATATATATATATATATATATATATATATATATATATATATAAAGTTGAGAAAAAACACTCATGAAAACTGAGTTTAATAGGCAGATTATTGTTGTATTTTCAAGCTCCAAATCTCTAAAATGTAAGTAAAGGAAGAAGTTATAAATTCTAAAAATATTTTTCAACTAGGTGGCCGGTGCAACCCTTTCGCATGCGATTAAAATACGATAAATTATATAGCTAGGTTGGTGGTTTGTAGTAGGATGAAAGAAAAACTGGTTTATTTGTAGCAATTGTTTATTTGTCGAATAACAATGGTGCGTAAGGATAATACAAAACCAATTACAAAACGCTTTTGGCCACAATGTTGGAGGTGAAGCATAAGACAAAACAGGAGAACATGGGATATGTACAAGACAAAACACATTTGCAGGCAATATTAAAAGTTACATGTGACACAAACTTGTGGAAAATGTGATATTTACATTACAAAACCTCATTGTGCACACTCTTTGACCGTGTCGGCACGGAAAGAAGTTTAGGGCCAAAAGTCAATTTTTCATTTCGATTTTTAAACAAACAATACAATGTGTCTTTGTAATTAACAATTCGTGAGAAGCGGAGAACTTAATCTTTAAAATGATACCTCATTTATCGATTTTTGGTTAAGTATGAACGGAGAGAAAGAGATCGTCACAAATTTCAACCCTCTATAATTAATATAAATGGTTTTTCCATACAAAAGGAATAACGTACACCTACGCGGATATTGCCAATAAAGAAACTAATTAATGAAATCACAGAATGATAAAATAAAATAAACCGATTTTTTTATTTAAAAGTTGAGTGCGATTGATAATGGTAAAATATAAAAAAAAACTAGCGCGCGCGCTTCTAGGGAAAGAAAAATTGTTTATAATGTTTATACTTCGATTTTTAAACAAACAATAAATGTGAAATTCTAAATTAACAATTCGCACGAAGCAGATATATTAATCTTTAAAATGGTACCTCAATTATCAAGTCTAGTTAAGTATGAAGGGAGAAAAAGGGATAAAACAAAAAAAAACACCTTTTGGAAATAATATACACTGACGTGCCACTGAATTAGTGATAGCAAAGCCTATGCAAATTGTGTAGCGCTGCGCGTCATGTATGCGCAAGTGAGGGCGCTGTGGTAACTGCATATATAGCGCGTACTGTGGTTGTTCTGAATTAGTTGTTGCCAGTATGGGTAAACTGCTTGATTTAGACGCCTTCGATCGCGGACAAATCGTAGGTGCGCGACGCAGGGGCCATTCAATTTCCGAAATCGTCAGACACCTAGGATTTTCAAGGTCGACAGTGTCAAGAGTATACCAAGAATACATGGATGGTGGAAAAAAAACTAGCGATCGGGCAAACTGCAAAGGACAATTAGCCTTGACAGTGCGTGGTGAGAGACGGATCAGGCGTATTGTACGTAGCCAGCGAAGGCAAACATTAGCTCAAATTACCACCCAGTTTAATGACGGTGCCAGTCGTACACAGTCAGTAAACGGACTGTGCAACGCTCGCTTCACCGTATGGGTTTCAGGAGCCGTCGACCTACGAGAGTACCATTGCTCTATACTCGCCATCGGGCTGCACGTCTTGCCTGGTCAAGAGAGCACAGAGACTGGAGTGTAGAGGACTGGAAACGAGTAGCATGGAGTGATGAGTCTCGATTCCGACTACTTAACGCCGACGGGAGGCTGAGAATATGGCGTCAGGCTCATGAAGCCATGGATCCTGCATGCCTGGCTGGAACTGTACAAGGGCATGGTTGCTCAATCATGGTCTGGGGTGTTTTTTCGTGGGACAGTTTGGGATCTTTGGTGCGTGTACCAACCTCCCTCAATGCAATTCGGTACGTAGAGTTGCTGGGTGATCACCTCCATCCGTTTATGCTGTTCTGTTATCCGCACGGTAATGGAGTTTTCCAGCGAGACAACTGTACCTCTCACAAGTCTCGGTAGGCTACTGGCTGGTTGGATGAGCATTCCTCTGACTTCTCTGTCATGAATTGGCCACCTAGAAGCCCAGACTTAAATCCTATTGAGCATCTTTGGGATGTTTTGGAACAAGGCGTGAAAGGCCATCACACAGCACCAAAGAACCTTACTGAATTATGGACAGCTTTAGCCAATATTTGGCAAGCCATTCCCGTGGGACGTTTCCAGAAACTTGTTGAATCTATGCCTTGTCGTGTGGCAACCGTTATCAAGGCCAGAGGAGGCCCGACTCGTTACTAGGTAGGTATCCCTAATTCAGTGGCACTTCACTGTATATAGATATTTGTCAGGGACGGACGATAGCAGAGTAGCGGTGGCGCTGATGCTCGATACCAGAGTCTGTGGGTACGAGTGCCCACCATTAACATGGATATTTCTGGCCGTTCAGAATCGGTTTTAAGCAGTAGGTGCCGGTCTAATTAGTCCTAGTGTAGCAAAAAATTACCACAGCGCTCTCAACGAAACCAAACTTGATATAATTCCAATATTTGATAGGAAATTTGATACAAAATTTATTTTATTGGTTCGGTTCTGTTTATGCTTAAATTGATCAGAGAGTAGGAAAATGTTTATTGCCAAAAATTACCAGCTCCCTAGAGATGTGGTAATAATTATAAATTATTTGAAGCAACTTATATACAATGTTGCAACTAAATTTTCCTTTTTTGTAAGTGTTATGTGTTAGCTAAGTTTTACTTTTAAAGTTAGAAGTATATAAGCAAATTAAGAATATTTTTCTTCTGTGATTTACGCAAAAGAATTTCGCATGAATATACTTTTGTGTAATTCCTTATGTGATAAACAAACACAAAATTTGTGGTTCAAAAGTCACTTAAACTTTCCTGATATTGTCGAGAAAAAGCAAACAGAGTTTAAATTTGTGCCCCTAAAGTTGTCATTCATCACCATTAAGAGTGAGTAATATCCTGTCTCAAAACTAGTTATGTTTATTTAAATTTTAAAGAGAGAACCATTTAGGCATTAACACGGAAGTGTAATGATAAAATTAAGTAGAATTTGAAATAATATATCCTATCCATAGATTTAGTAGAACATTACTGTTAATTGCTTTTATAATATTTCTAAACCTTTCCCTTTCGGGAATTTTAAAGTCCTTATTGGGAAACGCGCATTATCATCAAGCTTATCTATGGAACTCTCATCTCAATCCATTGAAAATCAATTTCACTTCTGATGATAAGATTTTCAGCAATGCGGAATTTCATTCTGCCATTTTAATGAAAGTACGCGAATACTTGCAGCATAGGAATGCTGGGATTTTTAGTTAAATAGGACTGCAATGAAATATCGAATGTCGTGAAAAATGAGCTTAAAACTTCTAGTTCCTTAGGTTAATGAAGCGCTTAGATAGTGCCTGAACCAAAAGTCATCCCAACTGTAATCCAAAGGATGGAGAGGATTAGCTCTACCCTTTGAAGCCCACATTCCATTTTAAGGGTCGATATGTTTCTAGGTAGAGAAACAAACTGAAATTTATGCAAAGTAGATTAAAGAAGATTTTCTTAAGTATGGCTAGAGTTTCAAAATACACATCAAAGGAAACTGTAATTAAATACAAAATAAATAAAAAAATCAAATGGTCAAGGTCTGGTCTATATGACACTCATGATCATCAATGTATCCACCTAGTAGGATACAATATATATTAAACAATTAGAACGCATGAAAAGAAAAAAAAATGCTTTAGATCAATTTAAAACTTCTTATATGAGACGTAAATTTTTTACCGCAACAATAACAGTATTGAAATACCCTTGTCCATAAAGAACATTTTAGTTAAAGTTGTCATTAACATTTTTTAATTTGTTGTTACCTTAGTCATCCAGTCATAAGTCATGGGAAAAAAAGGTAGAAATATTATTTATGCCATAATTTATTTTTAATTTTTATTTTTAGATATCTGTTCCGTACAAGAGATTAAAATGCTTCATTTAATTTCTTTCTTACGGTCAAAAGTGTTGTTGTTGTTTTCCAGTACGGGACATTTGTCAGTGAAGATATTTGGCTTTTATTCACGAGAATCGCTGGTTGCTTTCAATAGGTAAAACAAGTCACCCCCACCCCCGTGGGGCCACTTCAATTTTGACCGAGAACCCACAAGGGACGGCATCTGGAGGGCTCGTACCTTCTTCGATCGATTGACTTCTTAGATAGACTTTCCAGTCTACGAATTTCACGCGCCCATACCCGGCTGAGATAGGAAGGTATTTAAGGACGTTCGTCGTTATCCGAACTGAATAACCGCAGTTCAAAGCCCAACGAGCTACCACTAGGCATTTTTGGGTCCTTATGGGGAAAAATAAGAGCAGGTTAAGACAGATATTCAGATAAATATAAGAATAAAGAGTTTATAATCTCACTTTCATAAAATTTCCTTCCAATAGGTACCAGCACATTGTGTCATTGTGGAAAACGAACATGCAGACCTACTTGCCAAGAAATGAGCCTTGATGCCCCAGAGACCCATGAAAGCGTCAACATTCCATTCTTTAAGGCTTTTAACAAATATGACTTTCAAACACAACTTTAAATTAGAAGCCTCGGAAGCATCTAAAGACAACTGGGCAATTCTTAATGAGAACACCACTTTTGTTCCTGATGCCCCAAGAAAAGCTGCTGTTGCATGCTTTAGACTGTTAACAAAACATGACTGTCTGACGCAGTGGCGCATCCAGGGTCTTGGCCAAGGGACCCTGCCCCCCCCCCCCCAAGAAATAGAAATGGCATTATGAATATTGAGTTTGCATTATAAGTATTTTTATCGTTCAAATCGGCCCCCTCGAATATTAAATCCTGGGTGCGCTACTGGTGTTACGTCTTGGCCCTTTTCGGGGAAGAGGGGCCGCCCAACCAAACGCCCATCCCTTTACGAATTCTTCCCGGTTCCAAGAAACCATCGTGGGTCGCTCCTGAGCCCCCCACCCCGGCCAGCTGGCTGAAAAGGAAAAGGGGATCAGTGCTTGGGAAGCAACGAGAGAGGGTAGCTGCTTTTTTGAGCCTCGGATCTTTCCGTCGACAAGCAGGGCCGGAAGGGCGCTGTGCGGACCGAAGGCCTGAAAATTCCTCTCTCGGCTCTCGATTTTACATGTGGAGAGATAAATCTCTGTTAA
Source organism: Dolomedes plantarius (assembly GCA_907164885.2). Classification (NCBI taxonomy): domain Eukaryota; kingdom Metazoa; phylum Arthropoda; class Arachnida; order Araneae; family Dolomedidae; genus Dolomedes; species Dolomedes plantarius. Next base: position 102,537,777 of record OU015494.1, on the reverse strand, counting down.
TGCTCTATTAATGTAAAAGATATTTTGGTTCCTATAGAACCTCTCATATGCAGAGGAGCCTAGACTCTCTGTCTTGTACATAGTGCACAGTTTTATTTGTTTAATACAAGCTCTGTGTAATAAAATTGTCTCTCGTGTGTCTCCTTTCCCCATCGAGGACGTTACACTGGTCTGATGACTCATCTCTTCTGCATTGGCGTTGCCCATTCTCCTGACTGTACTCTTCTTGACTCTTCCAACCTATGGAAGCCGAACATTTGGACGTGTGCTCTGCACTAAGTGGTTTTAATTGTTGTCGAAAAATACTGGAGAGCTCGTGTACTGATGGCATAAGTGCTAATTTGTATGTGGCATTTGTTAAATAATAAATATTTTACTTTTAAAAATAGCATTTTATTATACCTGTAAAAATCTTGAGAAGAAACCTATTTTGTTACAAAATCATTACGTTTATAAATTTCCTGACCGGTTTAAAGGGACATATTTCAAAATTACTTCAAATTAGCAAAAAGATTAATTCTCAAATCTAAAAATATTTAATTTCATTGAATGCATTTTTCTAAATGTGTAGTACAAAATGTTCAATAATTTACCCAAATGAAACTTTTAATATATATTCAACAAATCATAAATACTTTATTAATCCGCATGTATGTCGCAAGTTATAAATGCATGTCTTGGTACCATATGAAATCGATGTTAACACATTTTGCTATTAAAAAAGTGATGCCACATATTCAAGGCATTATATTAAGTAATTTGTGTGTTTATAGATTAAAGGAAATGGAATCTAAATTGTTCATCATTGAAGTAAGTTATAACTTTTCCATTCTTTTCCATTTATGGTTTAGAGGATAAAACACAACAACGTGATAACAAATATTTAGATAAAATGATATGAAAGAGAAAACACACATGGGAAGGGTTAATAACAAGAGAAAGGATTTTTCAGAATTTGTAGGAGATAAGACTGTGGATGACAAACACTAGCTAAAACCGCACAAAATTTGGAATGGACATATATAAGAAATACATGAAAAAGAAACACTAAACAGGAAATTAAACACAAACAGATATAAAGGATATGAGACACAAAAAAGATAAAATTTAGGATGGAAAAACAATATGATTATCAAAGATATTAGCCATCTAGCAACCTTCCACAATATGATGGTTACCACCAGAGGGCATATTGATTAACTGTTAGCTCTAATTAGACCATCATAAAAGATGACTTACACGCCAACAGGGAGCCGGCTACTTTCCAGCGGCAAACTAGCGTGGTTGAATTGAATAATGCATTTGAGTTTCGTACTATAAGCAGCAGTGTTCGTCTAAATTTAGTGGTTCGTCTTTTATCTCCAATTACTGTTTCATTTGATTACATGCCATATTTTGTGCATTAAAATACCTTTTGGTACTATAAGAATTAATGTTCATGTTTGAAAATTTAAAATAACAAGAAAATATATTCATCATCACCACTTTGTTTATATTTAAGTGAAATTTAAAACAATGCCTTTCCATAATACATTTAGGAATATTTAAATTTAATAATATTGTTTGTTAAGCAGTTATTGTTACAATCAAATGAAAAATAAATTTTTTATTCAAAATCAACTTTATTTAAATGAGAAACACTATCATACTTTGTATCGAAAACTAAACATTCTAAGTATGAATTTACTGATTTCATATTGGGTATTTTAAGAAGTCTTAACTTTTTCGAAAACTTTTAAATTCGACACTTTCCCCTTTGAAACCATTAAAAATTTTGTTAAAAAAGTAAGAAAGAGTATGAAAATAAAGATTTAATCAACGATAAGTGTAAGAGTACTCCTATATCAGAAGGCCAAAACTGAAAATGCTATTCTAAAACTGAACTTTTCTTACGTCTTTGAATCAAATACTAAGATTTATCTTATTTTTAAACAGGAATAGTTTCCCTGACATTACACGCGCAATGCTCTTTTAAAGATAGAATACGACAGTAAGAATTCCAAAGGAGAAATATATTAGCGCTTCTGAAACATTTAATAGTGTATCAGGTTTTAAAATATAGTTTGAAGTATAAACTCAGCAATAAATATTAGAAGTTTTGCTTCCTGTCTTTAAATAGGGCAAATTTCTTTCTTACATTTAAAACTAATATGTGCAGGAAAGTACATTTACTTTAACGTATGCACATGTAAACAAATTGTATGTTTATTTCTTGTTTATTTATTATAGAAACGAATTCCTTTATTAATAATCGTAAGCTACAAAATATTTTCATTGAACTAGAAATTCATAGTTTTGAAGTGAATTACAAAACTAAACATTAAATACAATTTGTCAATCGACGTTTGTAATAGAAAATAATTTTTTTCAAAAATGGATTACTTGACCTATTTGTTACTCTAAAAGTAAATATATATTTTTTTGCATAAAATTTCCATCCTAGAAATTTTATTTAACCGTAAGGTCATATATTTATCCTGAAGCATATCTCGATGGTTAAAATATATTTAATATCGAATTGAACGTTTCATGTAATCCCTTTTTTTTGCAAATGTAACAAAATTTGGAATTCAATTTTTTTTGAAGAAAAGGAACACTCCAATTAATGTTTGTTAATGGAATAGAAAATATATTTTAAATCAGAGTAATGATTTATGAGATATTTTATAGAAATAAACGATCTTTTATGATTTCAAATACCTTTATTTGTCATTTCTTAATCTAAAATACTGGAGAGTACCTTAATGTAAGTAAGGTTTACATTTTTCAACATTACTGAATTACATTCTCCAATAAAACGTACTCATGTACACATAACTATACTCCTCATACACACACACACACACACATATATATATATATATATATATATTATATATATATATATATATATATATATATATATATATATATATATATATATATATATATATATATATATATATATATATATATATATACATATACACTGGTGGACAAAACCTAAGGAGGGTGAACAAATGGCCATGTTTAAAATCATAGCAGTTGTAGTTTCATGTCAAGTGGGATAAATAGGTAAAGACAGAATATGAGACATGATATAACGCAAGATTTTTTGCGAAAATAGCTACAGAAAGTATTGAAACTGGTTGTTTGAGAGACAGGTACATACAGACCCGGAAACAGAATAGTACAAAGAATGCAGATTACTAACTACAGGCAGTCCGGAGAGACATGTTAGTAAGATATATCTCTACCATCTAGTGCAATGCAACTTCCCACTAGTCGTGGCATGCTTTGAATTACGTGATCCATGAGTTTTGGAGACAACTTGTCCCACTCCTCTTTCATTGCACGGATGAGGGATGGCTTGTTTGTCGGAAGCTATGTGAAAGCAGCAACAAATCGTCCCAAGATATCCCATATATGTCCTTTTGGATTAAGATCAGGTGAATGTGCTGACCACATGATACGATGAATATCCTCGCTCTACAGACCGTCCTGAACAGCGTTGGTGCGGTGACAGGGCGCATTATCATCCATGAAAAGAAAGTTATCGCCGACAGAAGCACGGAAAGGCGAACATGAGGCAGCAGAACTACAGCAATGTACCGTGCAGCGGTCATGGTATCTGTTTTAAGCACATGTAGTGGTGTGCGGTCATTGTCCAGGATGCTTTCCCATACCATGATGCTACAAGTACCATATCGGTCCTTTTCCTGGATATTTTCTGGACGATAAGAAATACCAACCTCAAGCTATGTCAGTTGCCGTCTACTATCAGAGGAAAGACTGAAACGGCTCTCATCTGTGAAGAGGACATTGACCCAATCGTCCTTGGTCCAATGGCGATGCAGAGGGCAGCATTGCAAACGGGCGCTACGTTGAACTCTAGGAAGAGGGACTCACATAACAGGTCTTCGGGCGTATATTCCTGTCTGTCGCAAACGCCTTGCAACAGTCTTTCGGGATATCTAAGTTCATTTGGCTGCGTACATTTGACTTGCCCTTCGACCAGATGTACTGCATCACTTGTTTTTTTACGGTTAGAACGATGTACTGATCGTCTTACCACTCGGTAGCAACTCTCGACGTGAAGGGTGTCGTATTGTCCAACTGGAATTGTCCAAGTTCGTCGGAATACACATTAGACAGGAATTGGTGTAGATGATCGGACAGGACGCTTATGTACCCGTTACCTGTCGTCTCATTGCGTATCAGGGGTCCCTTATTACGCCAATTGCACACGCCCCATTCCATCACCGAGGCTTCACCAGCTTGAACAGTCCCCTGTTGACATGTACCATCCATGGATTCATGATGCTGTCTCCATACCAGTACACGGTCACCCGCCCGATACAATTGGAGACGAGACTCTTCAGACTAGGCAATGTGTTTCCAGTCATTAACAGTCCAATGGAGGTGATAATGTGTCCAGAAGAGGCGTAAAGCTTTGGGCCGTGCAGTCAACAACGGTACACGAGTGGGCCTGCGGCTCTTAAAGCCCTTATCAATGACAGTCCGTTAAACAGTTCACATTCTGACATTTGTTGATGCCCCAGCATTGAAATCTGCAGCAATTTGAAGAAGTTTTGCACGTCTATCTCGTTTAAGGATTCTCGTCAGTCGTCGACGTTTCGGTTCTTCCAAGGCCTTTTTCTGGCAGCACCTCTGTCCGAGATTTGATGTTCTGCAGGATACCTGATATTCCCAGTACACTCGTGAAATGGTCGTGCGAGAAAATCCAAAATGCATCGCTACATCGGAGATGCTATTGTCCTACGTGTGGTGCTCCGATTATAACACCACTTTAAAAATCCTATAAACCGTGATAATCTGCCATTGTAGCAGCAGGAAGATATCTAACAGCTTCGCCAGACACCTGCTGTCTTATATAGGTGTTGTCGACCGCATCTTGTTATGCGGATTGCTTGCATGTCTTCGTTATTTGCATGCGCATGCCTGTACCATTTTTTGTCTTTTTAGTATATATATATATATATATATATATATATATATATATATATATATATATATATATATATGTATATGTATGTGTATGTGCGTGTGTGTGTGTAGAAAAAAATTTCTCGTACATTAGGAGAATCGACCTTTAAATAATAATTTTCTGATGTAATTAATTTGCAAAGAAACGTTGAAAATTTTGATGCATGGCTCTGTTTACAGATATAAATAAAAAAACGTTACCATATATTTTGATGAATAACATTATTATGTATTCTTATCTATGTAACTTAAACTGAAAATAAATAATGGTTTATAGAACAACATTAAATTCTTTCCTAGTTTTTAAACTTTAAAATATTCTCTTCTTTCTGCTTATTTTAGGGAATTATCTTTCATTATCTGATACACGATCATGCATGAATTTATATACATGATTTTATATACTGATTTAACATAAATTTGGAGTGTGCCATAAAACTTACGGTCTTTAACGCATTATTTACTTTTTCTAACTTGTCTTTTCGTTATTCGCCCATTCCTCACTGCGAATTTGTTGGCTTCTTAAGGGTTCACAGGACCTTGGGAAACAGGATTGGGAATAGGACCTAGGAGAGGGGACAGTATTCGATTTTTGATTCAGCTGAGTATAGTATAGGTGGACCAACATCAGTCAATAGTGGTTTGGTTTGGTTTGTTGGGGTTTTATGGCGCAAGTTCCAAAACAGGACATAAATCACCAAACACAAACCAGTCAATAGTGAAGGATAGCACAAGAACCTGCTCGCCGAGAGTTGGACACCAGACCACTACTTCTTGGAGTCCTTTGACGTTAACTACTACACGATATGGGCGATAGCCTAACAGGAAGGGACTTTATATGTTTTTGCACTATTGATTCTCCACGATAAAAATCCTCTTTTTTATTGGATTTTTCCATTATGAAATGATGTTTATTACAGCTTTATGTCTAAATATATAATAGAACTCGCGAGGGAAAATACCATTTGTAAAGTTTTAAGGGCTAAAAAATGTATATTGAAGCAATATTTAAAATATTACTCCCTGACTACGTTGATGAAAATAATAAATATTCCCCAGTTTAAACGGAAATATTTCATAAAAATAAAGTTTCCCGGTCTGCTTACTTTTTATGCTTTTCTGTCTGAAAACAATGTGCTATATTTCTCTAGAGTTATGTTGACATAACATTGCCAAAAAGAGCAAGCGAAAACTAATTTCGATTTTCTATTTTTTAACAATGGGGATCGTTTTGAACTCAATTAACACTTTTCTTCTTCCCTTTAGAGAGGAAATAAAGAACCTTTTCTCATCATTTCCTTAGAGTATCATAATTTAAACGGAAAAAGTTGAAAGAGACTTTTTTTTACCTCGCGGCTTGAATAACTGTACGCTTGTATTTACAAAGAAATCTAATTTTTTTTAATATTCCTCCGTAGCAAGTGTTAAAAAGATTTTATAATAGCATTTTGAAATTTATTTATGTTGCATGCATGGAACATAAAAAGACTACAATTTTTACGGACTTTTCCTTCAAAATATTATCAAAGCCTCTCTTATTCATGGGTAATGCAAGAAATATAGGGAAGCATAATGACTCAAAAAGTATTAGATGAGAATTTTATTCTTTCATTAATGTCATTATTATAATAAATAATAACGGATTAAACATGTAACAATATTTATCTAGAAAAAATAACTGTGATGGTGGTTTGTTTGATGAAAATTCCATTTCATGGAGTTAGTGTTTAAGTGATCTTCCAGGATCTTCTGTAATAATGAATAAATACAATATATGTGCATCGATTTAGACTGCTTTTGCACTATCAACTTAAATTTCTTTAAATATTTAAACTATCATATAATGCTTATTATTATGCAATTTATTTGGTTTCAAGCATTTCATAATGTTTAATCAAATTTTTATATTAGGAATTGGTTTGAAGAAACATACTATACGTAAGGGGCATTCGAATTAAAAGGAGAAATTTGTTAATGTATGGAAGGAAAGAATCCAATCGAAACCCACAAACGGAATCCCCCCTGATAAGTCATATAGCTTGCTGTGGACAACCTACGTTGCCACAGTACGTTAAAATCAAGGTACAAATGACTGTCACACGAGAAAATGTATTAAAGAAAAATATTAAAACTAAGCTTATAACACAACTTGAAATTTAATTTTGTACACACACACATCTCTCTATCTCTCTATCTCTGTAAATAAATATATATATATATATATATATATATATATATATATATATATATATATATATATATATATATATATGTATGTAACCCTCAAAATTTCTCAGACCACTATTTACCTACTTACATGGTCTGATGTATAAATATGCGTGCTACGATTATAAAATCTGTTTCCAATAAGAAAGTTAATAAAATTTTGTACCATGATTTAAGTTAGACTTTTCGTCTTGATATCATTTTTATCAGAAAATTCTGTTTAAAAATATGTAAAAGTAAAAATAATATCATTAAAAACAGTTGATTAAAAAACATTTTGAGTCAGATATAAAGAAGAATAAACTATCTGTTTTTAAGCATTATTTGAAAAAATAAATTAATATTATACACCTAGGGTGGATGAATGAGTGGTTTGAGGCATACCAAGAAGTTATCCTGATGCATTTTTAAATAGGAAAGTAATATGGAGTTGTTAAATTTGTGAATGCCTCTGTACTTGTTCAGAATCATTAGTTAACATTTTTTCGTGCATTGTTTTACACTAATAAGAAAAATGCTACTAAAATCTAAAATAAACAGAACTGGCAGTAACACTGTTAGTGATAGCACTTATACAACTGAAAATAGTTTCTTTTTTGGGAGAAATCAAAGGTAAATATAACTCTAGAAAACATCACACAAAAAATACCATACACATGTTTAAAAATTTCTTAGGTTGGTTCTTTCTTTAGCAGACAAACATTGTGAGCTTCATGTTAAAAAAAAGTAAATTCTCTGGAAAGAGTTGAAGGGTAGAAGTTGATAAAAGGCGTACAGTGAAGAACAGAGCTGTTGCGAAATTAGATCGAACCGATTAACGAGATAAATGACATCTGAAGATAGCTAAAGAAAGGACCACTCAAGAAACCTCATCGGCTGATTCGAATTGAAAGAAGAATGTGAAAAGACTAAATTAGACATGAAATTTGAACCATTAAATGGAAAATAGGCTGGAAGGCCTTCATGGGTCAAGTTCCAAACAAGTATTGACATTTTTCTAGGTAAAATTCAAATATTGGTTGAGAAAAAAAACTATTTTCAGATGATCTTTTGTAAGATTTACAAAAATGTTTGTGCGCCTAAACTATTTCATGCAAATTTCTGATTTTCAGGACCCGTTGCATATTATAGTCCTAATGCGTGTATATGTATATATATATATATATATATATATATATATATATATATATATATATATATGACACGTTAAGTATCCATATGTCATGTTTCGTATCCATTTCGTTATTAATTAAAGACAATCGTGGACCGACTGATTAGATAAGATTAGAGATATAGCTTAAATTCGTTTATTTTCATTATTGCTATCAGAGCTCCAACATAATTATGCAAACCACTCCGCCCAGGTTCTCTATCAAGACATACGTCTTCTCTCAATCAGATCTCTGTGCCGACTAACTAGTTTTTTTTGTTACACTCCCGCCCAATCTTTTAGCTGATTCATCATGGAATGTTCTCCACATTTCTTCTTATGTAATCTTTTTACGTAACTTACTTCTGCCGGAAAATATATCTTTTCTGAACGGTACCCGTCTAGTGGCGACCCCTATTGATAGTTTTTGATATTAACAACCCTTCCTCTTCTAATGGCGAACTTTCGTGAGTTAATAATTTTTGATTGCCAATTCCCCTTTTTCCCTAACAAAAGCCCCCCTATATTTTAGTTTTATGTTTTTCCTTACATATATATATATATATATATATATATATATTTATTTATTTATAGAGAGAGAGAGAGAGACAGATGTGTGTGTGTACAAAATTAAATTTCAATGACTGTTGCACAAGAAGATGTTTTAGAGAGAGAGAGAGAGAATTAGCTACTTCTACCCAGACATGGGTGTAGATAATTTGAAGTGGCACTCTAAATGAATTGGATACAAACGCAGTTTATACATGAAACAATGTTTATTTTAAATGTTTGCACATATAGATTTTGCTTTTCAACAATGAGCATACGTACTACTTGTCTGGATACATAAATACAGCTTTCAAGAACAATATATTTTTCAATACTCTCGAACAGTAAGTCATCAGCAGTTCTGCCACATAAACTTTGGGCCTAACTGGAGCTTGAATAGGTTTGCACCTAGCTCCTTTCACTTTGTAGTTCTTCGTCTCCCTTAACTCGCTTATCTATCAACCTTTTGTTTTAATCGTATTTATACCAAGCGCGTATGCCGAAATTAGCATATCTCAAGCAGCTTCTTTAATTTATTCACTCAAAAGTTCGATTCTTGTGAATCGAATCTTATGTATACCTTACATTGGCCTCCCTCGAAAATAAATTAGGTAACTGAGGTCTGAACGGCTTCAATTAACTAATTGAAAACGCGTGCTGGTCTGACTTTTTACATAATGGGTGGCAAAGCCAAAAAACCTTCCACACGTTGTGTGGGGAAAAACGCCACTCCCATTTTACAAAACTAACCCCGAAGGGTCCAGGTGACACCAACAAACAGTGGATTTGCAGAGTTGCGGATACTGGGCTGGCCAACTGCGGCCTAGAAAATCTATTTTAGTTAAAAGTGCCAACACAATTGCACAGCATGACATTTCTTGACTGTTTGTAGCTGTTTTCCCATAATACATAATGCACATGTGTTATGTTTTGTGAAGTTAGTACATTAGTTAGTTAGTTGTTATCTGTAATTAGTATGTATTTTTTTCCTTTTCACTACATGTCCCCTTCAAAAATTTATAAAACAGTATGCCGTTTTCTCTTTCAGTTGCTCACCTGTTCCCCTCAAAATGTTTACACAGTATATACAATGGGGAATTTCAAACCAGTTTGGTTCGATTTTATTAAAGGGTAGGAGTTAGAATAAGAGAATTGATACAAGACTTGTTCATGAAGGCAGCAACTTCGTTGCACCAGTCTGCCCATTCCGTGGAATCTCCCTTGATGGTCGCAGTCCTAGTAAAGGGGTTCGTTGACCGTGTGGTCATCCTTCGTGCAGCAGATCGTTGGTCCGGAGGCGCTGATCTGGCTTGACGATGGACAGGAGGTCTCTTGAAAGGAGGCCAACCTTGCTGGGCGGCAGAAATCTTCCGCTTCCTGTACTTATGCAAAGGACCTTTAAAACTGTAATTCTTCCTTTTGATAACCTTGTGTACCTTATGTGTGCCACGTTCATCCTTTGATGGACGTTTTGTTGTGCACACTTTACTTTTATCCGTACTTTTTAGAGCATAGGCATTAGATTTTAATGCAGATTCTATTTTTTCAAACTTTATAGAGAATCTATGCTCACTTCTACCCAGACTTGGGTGTATATAATTTGAAGTGGCACTCTATTTGAATTATATACAAACACAGTTTATACATGAAATAATGTTTATTGAATTCGCTGCACATATAATTGGCTTTTACAGCAATAAGCATGCGTACCACTTGTACGGAATGTAAATACAGCTTTCAAGAACAATATAATTTTATACTCACGAACAGTAAGTCAAACCAGCAGTACTGCCATGTAAAACTCCTGGCCCGCAAAGCACTAGCGCAGGATAACACCTTTTCAACCTTAACAACAACTCCCCTCCTTTTCCTTTTTCATTAATCACGCTGCGTGGTATTTATACTAAGCGCGTATGCCAAAATTAGCATATCTAAAGCAGCTTCTTTAATTCACTCAAAAGTTCGATTCTTGTGAATCGAATCTTGTGTATACCTTACACTGGCCTCCCTCGAAAAAAAAAATTAGGTAACTGAGGTCTGAACGGCTTCAGTTAACTAATTGAAAACGCGTGCTGGTCTGACTTTTTACATAATGGGTGGCAAAGCCAAAAAACCTTCCACACGTTGTGTGGGGGAAAAACGCCACTACCATTTTACAAAACTAACCCCGAAGGGTCCAGGTGACACCATTACACAGTGGATTTGCAGAGTTGCGGATACTGGGCTGGCCAACTGCGCCCTAAAATATCTATTTTAATTAAAAGTGACAACACAATTGCACAGCATGACATTTCTTGACTGTATCTGCTCTCCCCCAATTTATAATGTACATGTGTTATGATTTGTGAAGTTAGTATGTTAGTTGTTTGTTATCTGTAGTTAGTATGTATTATTTTTTTTTCACTACATGTCCCCTTCAAAAATTTATAAAACAACAGTATACCGTTTTTTTTCAGTGCCTCACCACTTCCCCTCAAAATGTTTACACAGTATATACAATGGGGAACTTCAAACCAATTTGGTTCGATTTTATTAAAGGGTGGGAGTTAGAATAAGAAAGTTGATACAAGACTTGTTCCTCATGAATGCAGCAACTTCACTGCACCAGTTTGTCCAATCCGTGGAACCTCTCTTGATGGTCGCAGTCCTAGTAAAGGGGTTCGTTGACCGTGTGGGCATCCTTCGTGCAGCAGGTCGTAGGTCCTGAGGCGCTGGTCCGGCTTGACGATGGACAGGAGGTCTCTTGGGAGGAGGCCAACCTTGCTGGGCGGCTGATATCTTGCGTTCCCTGTACTTATGCAAAGGAGCTTTAAAATTGTCATTCTTCCTTTTTATAACCTTGTGTACCTTATCAGCGACGCATTCCTCCTTTGATGGAGTTTTTGTAGTGCACACTTTACCTTTCTTCGTACTTTTGCTTGTATCGGTATTAAATTTTAATGCAGATTCTATTTTTTCAACAACCTGACTCTGCTTTTCGTATTTGTGCTTATACGACTTCTTGTTTACCACCTTAATTACTTCAGTATTAGCAGTTTTAATGCTGGAACCTGAAGGCGCTTTTTCACGTTTTTTATCCCCCTTAACTTGAGTTTTATCCTCTTTTGACGAAAAAGTCTCTTTGAAACTTGCGATATCAGAATCGTTATCATTTAAATTCTTTAACACTGCTTCAGTTTTAGGAAGATTAAGCTTTTCGTACTCGTGCGTTTTATTGCAAACTTTCTCTATAACTTCCGAAGCATCAGCTAAACTACCTACAGTATAACTCTGTGTCAACTTTTCATCCTGATTCTCAGTCTGGTTTTCATGTACTTTATTTAAAACCATATTATCAGCCTGGCCTACACAATCCCCATTCGGCTGGAAACTTGAAATAATATCATCACCTAGCAAGTTCCTACTATCGTTTAAAGAATTTTTATTGTCGTCAACTAATAAGTATTCACTAACTTCCGTAACGCATACTTCGTCATCTACTAAATTTCCTTCATTAACAGATGTGTGAATATCATCTAAAATATCAGGTATAGCATCAATAATATCAGGTATAGCATTAATAATATCAGGTATAGCATTAATAGAAGTGTCCGATGATTTATTTTCTAAACCACTAGCATTAGTATCGGCCCTATTTTCAGAAATTTGTACTGGAATTACCTCATCATTCCAGCTAGACTCACTTTCTTTATAAGCCACAAAAATACCCTGACTTTCACTATTCTCAAAATAATGATTACTACTCGGACAAAATAATACATTTGACCAAACAGTTTCAACAGGTTGAACCATATCATGTGAATCAACTTGCCAGTGCAAGTAAGGTGCTTGCATATTTTCTTTAAGTGCACTAATTTCATTGTAACGCCGTGCGCTTCTATTATTTTGCCTGCGGTACTGCTTACGCTGCTGGTTTGAAACTCGCGAAAAATTTTGGCGCGGCTGTATAAAACTTCTCGTACCTGAATGACGGTGAGGGGTAGCGAAGAAATGTCTATTGTCATATTTAGCTAAAGCTTGAAGGAGGGTAACCTTGCTTGTAATTGTTTGATTATCTAAAAAATCTTGAACACTTGGCTTCAAACGTTGGATAACTATTTTTAAGATTATCGCTTCCGTCAACTCTTCTAAATATTCCTCACACTTGGAAATCTTTTCCGTAGCAAAATCTAACGCAGACTGACCTTCACGTTGCCTTAGCGAATAAATTTCCGCTTCAATTTCACTTTGATTAAAGGTCTTTGGAAAAACGCTAAGAAACTGTTACTTGAATGACAAATAGTCAAAAATCAGATTACTGCTTTGCATACACGTGTACCACTGATATGCACTACCTCTTAAAGCGGCTAGAGGAATTTTAAGTTTATCCCCCTCTGGGGTGCATTGTTGCTGAAAGTAATGCTCAATTTTCTTTAGGAATTGGCTTGAGGGGCCGCCATTGAATGTGGCTTCGAATGGCGCAAAATGCTGAACCATAATTACCCGAGGAAAATTTCCAGCAGGATTTTGTTCTACAACACTCATTTTTTAAATAGTATATAAGTACTTGCAACAATTTTATCAATATACGTACACAGTACACAGTTTTAAATTTCAATTATGTTGTTCGTTACAAATGTAACGCTAACTACCAGGGTATATATGTTTTCGGGCGCCAGTATAGAGAATCTATGCTCACTTCTACCCAGACTTGGGTGTATATAATTTGAAGTGGCACTCTATTTGAATTATATACAAACACAGTTTATACATGAAATAATGTTTATTGAATTCGCTGCACATATAATTGGCTTTTACAGCAATAAGCATGCGTACCACTTGTACGGAATGTAAATACAGCTTTCAAGAACAATATAATTTTATACTCACGAACAGTAAGTCAAACCAGCAGTACTGCCATGTAAAACTCCTGGCCCGCAAAGCACTAGCGCAGGATAACACCTTTTCAACCTTAACAACAACTCCCCTCCTTTTCCTTTTTCATTAATCACGCTGCGTGGTATTTATACTAAGCGCGTATGCCAAAATTAGCATATCTAAAGCAGCTTCTTTAATTCACTCAAAAGTTCGATTCTTGTGAATCGAATCTTGTGTATACCTTACAACTTATACGCCGCACCAACGCGTTTAGTTACTGGCTTTGTCTCACCCTTTATGATACGTTTACAATTAAGTTCGATGTTTGTTTCAAGTTTTTCAATAACCTGACGGTTTTTGGTATTGGTGCTTATACGACCTATTGTTTACCGATTTTATTACTTCAGTATTAGCGGTTTTAATGCTGGAACCTGAAGGCGCTTTTTCACGTTTTTTTATCCCCCTTATCTTTAGTTTTATCCTCTTTTGACGAAAAAGTCTCTTTGAAACTTGTGACATCAGAATCGTTATCATTTAAATTCTTTAAAACTTCTTCAGTTTTGGGAAGATTAAGCTTTTCGTACATGTGCGTTTTAATGCAAACTACGTCTATAACTTCCGAAGCATCAGCTAAACTACTTAGAGTATAACTCTGTGTCTACTTTTCATCCTTATTCTCACTCTGGTTATCATGTACTTTTTTTAAAACCATATTATCAACCTGGCCTACAGCATCCCCATTCGGCTGGGAATTTGAAATAATATCATCATTACCTAGCGAGTTCCTAATATCGTTTAAAGAATTTTTAATGTCGTCAGCTAATAAGTATTCACTAACTTCCGTCACACATACTTCGTCATCTACTAATTTTCCTTCATTAACAGATGTGTGAATATTATCTAAAATATCTGGTATAACATTAATACAAGTATCAGAAAATTTGATTTCTAAACTACTAGCATTAGCATCGGCACTATTTTCAGAAATTTGTACTCGAATTTCCGCATTATTCCAGCTAGACTCACTTTTATTATAAGCCACAAAAATACCCCGACTTTCACTGTTCTCAAAATAATGATTACTGCTCGGACAAGTTAATACATTTGAATCACAGTTTCAACAGGTTGAACCATATCATGTGAATCAACTTGCCAGTGCACGTAAGGTGCTTGCATATTATTTACTTTAAGTGCACTAATTCCATTGTAACACCGTGAGCTTCTATTATTTCGCCCGCGATACTGGTTTCGCTGTTGGTTTGAAACTCGCGAAACATTTTGGCGAGGGGGAATAAAACTTCTCGTACCTGAGTGAGGGGTAGCAAAGAAATGCCTATAGTCATGTTTGGACAAAGCTTGAAAGAGGGTAGCCTTGCTTGTTATATTTTGATTGTCCAAAAAATATTGAACACTTGGATTCAAACGTTGGATAACTATTTTTAAGATTACCGCTTCCGTCACCCCTTCTAAGTATTCCTCAAACTTGGAAATCTTTTCCAGAGCAAAGTCTCACGCAGACTGACCTTCACGTTGTTTTAGCGAATAAATTTCCGCTTCAATTTGACTTTGATTAAAGGTCTTTGGAAAAACGCTAAGAAACTGTTGCTTAAATGACAAATAGTCAAAAATCAGATTACTGCTTTGCATACACATGTACCACTGATATGCACTACCTCTTAAAGCGGCTAGAGCAATTTTAAGTTTCTCCACCTCTGTGTTGCTATGCTGTTAAAAGTACTGCTCTAACTCACGTAGAAATTTGATTGAGGGGTCGCTATGGAAGGTGACTTCGAATAGCGCAAATTGCTGAACCATATTTACCCGAGGAAAATTTCCAGCAGGGTATTGTTTTACAACACTCATTTTCAAATAGTATATAAGTACTTGCAATAATTTTATCAATATAAGCACACAGTACACAGTATAAAGTTCAAACTTCAAATATGTTGTTCGTTATAAATGTAACGAGAACAAACAGGGTATATATAAACTTTCGGGCGCCAGTATAGAGAATTCTTAGGGGCACTATACTTGAATTGGATACAAACACAGTTTATACATGAAACAATGTTTATTTCAAATGTTTGCACATATAGATTTTGCTTTTACACAATAGCATAGTACTACTTTTACGGATATATAAATGCAGCTTTCAAGAACAATATATTTTTCAATTCTCTCAAACAGTAAGTCAACCAGCAGTTCTGCCACCTAAAGTTTGGGCCCCCTAAGCACAAGTGCTGGTTAACACCTGGAGCTGCTTACCTCGTAGCTCCCTGAACTCGCTTATCTATCAACTTTTAGCAGCTTGGTATTTATACCAAGCGCGGATGCCGAAATTAGCATATCTCAAGCAGCTTCTTTAATTTATTCACTTAAAAGTTCGATACTTGTGAATCGAACCTTATGTATACCTTACATATATATATATATATATATATATATATATATATATATATATATATATATATATATATATATATATATTTCCGTTTTCTGGGTTCGATGGGATTGAATAAATTCACTTCAGAAAGTGCACAAAAAATAAAATTTATTGTTCTCTAAATTCTTCACGCGCACACTCAAATACTAACAGAAAACACGTAATAACTGTCTTCGATACAGCAGAAAAACTCTGAAGACACAAGTCAGGATTACAGAGCCTTCAATACAATATACGCCTAACGCACTTTCAATACATTCAATACGCAGCAGAAAAGAATACCGAGTTCCAGGTTCATGTATAGGTATTTAAACTTGTCGGAGCTCCAATGTCTGTATACTGAGTTCCTATATCAATGTCAGGTATATTTATAGACTTCCACAGCGCCCCCTATCTGCCGTACTCTATAAATCTCCAGAACGTAAGAGAATGATCTAGAAGGTTGGCGATCATTTGGCGAGATTACCATAGACTGGTATAATTCGTAACAATATATATATATATATATATATATATATATACACACGCTGCTAAAAAAAATTAGGGGAGCAAGCAAATAAGTTAAGAAAACCGTGCGAGACAGCCACGTATTGGCATAAAATGGATAGTACACGCGTATCCATGCGCAATACAGAATAAAAGACTTAAAAAATTTGTAATTAAGCTTTAATTCTTTGAAAATATGGAAAAAACATGAAAAGATGATTTAGGGCAACAATTAGGTTACATGTGAACGATAAAAAAAGTATTGTTTAGAAATGATGCAAGATTTTTAATATGGCGTGTGGTCTCCTCGAACAGCTAAGACTGCTGCACACCTGTTTTCCATGGATGTGGTGATCTTATCGATAAGATTTTGGGGAATACTATTCCAGTCCTCAAGAAGTGCAATCTCCAAGTCTCGGAGAGTGAAAGGAGGCCTTGGTCTCGCAGTAATGCGTCGTTCGAGCATGTACTAAACATACTCGATTGGATTCAGGTCAGGAGAGCACGCTGGCCATTCCATACGCTTTATTGTTTCAGCTTTAAGCATGTTCGCCACAAGATGAGCTGTATGCTGTCTGGTTTTATCATGCTGGAAAACAAAGGAATCTCCAATGGCTGCACCGTAAGTTATGACATGAGGTCTCTGTATCTCATCTGCATACCTTCGGGCCGTCAAAGTACCATTCCGAATTATATGCAGGTCCGTACGTCTACCTATGCTGATTCCACTACATACCATAAAACCAGCTCCTCTGTATTGTGACCTTTCACGAACGAAAGTGGGGTTATTTCGAGTGCCCCTTTCCCCCCATACCAAAACATGTCGGGTGTCTCACTCCAGAATGAATCGGGACTCGTCTGTAAACAGCACTTGGCTCCAATCACGTTGCTCTCAATTTCGATGTTCAGCAGACCATCTTCTTCGGGCCGCACTGTAGCGTGAGGTCAACGGAATGCAGACCATTGGCCTCCGCGCATAGAGACCTCCCTGATGACGCCTATTACGTACTGTTTGGCTGGACACCCTTCGTCCTGTTGCCAAGAGCAACTGTCTTTGCAGTTGAGTAGTATTGTCTGTTCTGTTTCGACGAGCTGTTAACGGTATATACCGGTCATCAGTTGCTGTAGTGGCGCGTGGCCGACCTTGTTCTGGTCGACGTCTAACATTCCCTGTTTCTTGGAATCGATTCCACAGCCTTTCAGCGACACTTCTGGCGACTCTAACAGTGTCCGCGTCACTACGTTGTGTTTGCCCGGATTCAAGTCTGCCTATAATACGCCATGCCCTGGATTCCGGTAAATCACGTTGTTGAGACATTTTCAAGTCACCTTTTCTCAAAAAATAACTGAGCAATCGAATTTCACAGTTAAGGCAGTGAAACAGATGTTTCTGCAATATCCCGATTTCCGCCCTTATGTTGTTCTTCTTGTTTTTGACGTCATGAACGTTGATTTGCATATGAAGTTTTTTTCTTCTGTTTCCTGCTAGGTTTTAAATTATGGATGATTTATTTTATGTTACTTATCGGTGTAAGTATTTGCGTTATATCGTTAAAACCATGTGCTCCCCTAATTGTTTTGAACAGTGTATATATACAGGGTGATTATAATTAAAGTTTAAGTTTCAATGTCGCGAGACTGGCGCAAAACATGTTCAATATGGTGTCCACCGTTATGTGCAACAAGTTGAAAGCGACAAACAGCATGTTCCACAACGAATCGCAGTGTCTCCGGGGTGATGTTCAGAATGTGTTGAGAAATGCGTGCCTTTATTTCCGCTAAATTTGCAATTGGAGCACGGAACACAACATTTTTGAGATAACTCAACAGCCAGAAGTCACACGGAGTAAGATCAGGTGATCGGGACGGCCAGGCTGTTTGGAAATGACGGCTGATAATTCGAGCATTTCCGAAATTTCGCCTCAGCAGCTGCTTCACGTTATGTGCAATGTGCGGAGGAGCACCATCTTGCATAAAAATGATTTCATCCCCACATCCACGCTGCTGCAGAGCTGGAATGACGTGGTTGCGTAAAAGAAACGCATAGCGCTGACCAGTGACGGTAACGGTAACATGACCGGAAGAACCCGTCTGCTCGAAAAAAATATGGCTGTAGGATGAATGATGCCGTAAAGCCGCACCACACCGTGACCGTTTCAGGATGAATTGGTACGGGGTGCATTGCCAGTGGATTTTCTGTTGCCCATATTCAACAATTCTGGGTATTGACGTACCCTGTCAGATGGAAATAGGCTTCATCTGTCCACAAAATTTTCCACGGCCATTCATTGTCCACTTCCATGCGACCAAGAAATTCTAACCCAAACGTCTCCCTTGCTGGCAGGTCAGACGGAAGCAACTCCTGCACATGGCCAATTTTGTACGGATAGTATTGCAGGATGTTTCGTTCAATTTTCAGCACCGTGCTCGTAGGCCTGTCCAATGTTCGGGCAATTCCTCGTGCACTTCACGGTTGCACACCACCAGCCGACCCTTCCTGTAATGCTGTGTCCACTTCTTCAAATACCGTCGAATGCACTCGTTTTCTCCCTCTACCAGATTGCACATCAAACGAACCTGTCGTTTCCAATTTTTGCATCATTTTCTTCAGACCCACGACAGTCATTGGACCAACGCCTTCTTTTATACCCTTCAGTGTCCTGAACTTTTGCAGAGCTACTCTTGCACAATCATCGTTCTTGTAATACAGTTTTACCAGCAGAGCGCGGTCCTGCAGTGAGACACCCATGGCGAACGTCTCAGACGCGAAATGAGGAACAGTCGTGTACCTGGCGGTTTTATAACACTGAAATGTGTCTTGCACATGACAGGTATTTTAATTTACATTTTCTGCCGCTTACAGCGCCATCTGTTGCTAACTTTTGAAACTAAATTTTTTCTCCCTCTACCAGATTGCACATCAAACGGACCTGTATATATATATATATATATATATATATATATATATATATATATATATATATATATATATATATATATATATATATATATATATATACACTGCTGGCCACTGTAAATGCAACACCCTGAAGAAAACATGCAAATAACATGAAATTTACAACATGCATTAGCGGAGGTGAGATATGCAAATGATTAGAATTTCAGCTCAGACGCACATCACGCGCGCCTGTGGCGCCACTTCAAAGCACTATTTAAGGCTTGGAGATTTCGACGATTTCAAGTTCAGCAATTGTGTTTTTCTTCTGGTTTTTAAAAAAAAAAGACCAATTATGCCTCGTCGAAAACAGCGATCATCTTTTGATCAAGTATCCGAGTTCGACAGAGGAAGGATAGTGGCCTACCGAGATTGTGGATTAACTGTCAGGGAAATCGGTAGTCGTATTGGACGAAACTAAACAACTGTAATGCGTATATATGATCGTTGGATCCGGGAGAGTACGACGGACCAGCGTGTTCGATCGCATCCACCTCAGCTCACCACTTCACTTGATGACAGGCAAATTGTGCGCATGGCAGTGACGGATCGCTCAGTCACATCACGAACCAAAGCACAGCACATGCAGTCTGTAACGCATCATCCAGTGTCTGCGAGTACCATTCGGAGCCGTTTACAGCAGAGTGGTCTGTTCGCAAGAGGTCCATTGCTTTGTCTACCCTTGACGCAGAACCACAGACGTCTCCGCCGGCAATGGTGCGATGACAGAAGGATGTGGACGGCAGAATGGAATGAAATTGTCTTTATTAACGAGTCACGTTTCTGTCTGCAACACCACGATGGTCGCATTCGAGTCTGGAGACACCATGAAGAGAGGATGCTGAACAGCTGCGTTATGCACCGCCACACTGATCCTGCACCGGGTATTATGGTATGGGGCGGTATTGGATATCACTCTCGCACACCTCTAGTACGCATTGCCGGTACTTTAAATAGCCAGCGCTACATCTCCGAGGTGTTGGAGCCAATTGTCCTTCCTTACCTTCAGGGCTTGCCCACAGTCATATTTCAATAGGATAATGCGCGACCACACGTGGCACGCATTGTCCAACGGTTCTTCGTCAATCGCCAGATTGAATTGCTTCCCTGGCCGCCTCACTCTCCGGATCTTTCGCCGATAGAAAACATGTGGTCAATGGTTGCTCTACGATTGACCCAGATTCCATCCCCAGCTGCCACAGCAGATCAACTTTGGCAACGTGTGGAAGCTGCTTGGTCTGCTATAACCCTAGAACTCATCCAAAGTCTCTTTGAATGAATGCCGAGGTGTGTGGCAGCGGTGATCTCCAACAATGGCGGCTACTCTGGCTACTGATTTCGGCAGGAACCACACTTCACAGAAGTCTATAAATTTAATCATTTGATACATGGTGAACATGTTATCTACAAAATAAATTTTGTTGTGATATCTCTTGACTTCCTTGGTGTTGCAATTTGGGTGGCCAGTAGTGTATATATTGAAAAGGACCAGAATATTAACAGCTCACTGATGTAATTTAGCTTTTATTTATTTAAAGTTAGATATTGTTTCACTGTGGCATGTAATGGAAATCTTTTAACAATAAAACTTTGGATCCAATTTAATATGTTTTCTGTTGTTTCAATAAAATCGAGATTGTCCATTAATTTGAAGGGCCAGTGTCTGTCATTAGAAGAATTGAAACCCACATAGACTAAAGTTTATCTAAAGTGGGTGGCTAGCAGTATATATATATATATATATATATATATATATATATATATATATATATACATATATATATATATATATATATATATATATATGTATATATATATATATATATATATATATATATATATATATATATATATATATATTAAGCATTAACTAGAGAGAGAAAAATTGTTAATATAATAAAAGGGGGCTTCAGGGTGGACTAATTTCGTGGCGTTAAACGTCACTGTTTTTCATATTTCGAGAACGAACAAGCGCCAATTATTCTCAATCCAAACAGGGAAATTCCCACATCGAGAATCAAACCTGATTGACAAGGTAACTCCGCCCCGGACTCATCTTCGGTGTATACGTCACAGAGTTTTGCGCGAACTTATTAGAAAGAAAGGCTTTTTAGCAGATAGGGATTAGATATTTAAGTTGCTGGACGAGGTCGAGCGTCGCGAGATGGGAGATGATGAGACTTGGCACGGATTGGATTGAGATTTAAGTTATGTTAGTTAATAAAGCTCTTAGATGTAAATTAATTGTCTTTTTTACCACAGGCCTATTTTTGTCGATTACTAATTAGGGTAAATTTAGAGGGAAATTTATGCGGGAATTAACGTGTAAATAGAGACTTATCATATATATATAAAGAGGCTGTTCGCACATTTTTTAGACGATTTTGGTAAGCGGTAATAAAAAATCGTTTGCTGCAAAAGAAATAATTACAATTGTACTATGTTTTTAAAAGTCAAATCTATCGTCTGCGGCTTGAAAGTTCTGTTTTTATTCAAAATGGCGTTTTTAACAAAACAGTGGCTCGAAGGCTACATTTTTTCTCTTTCCGAAGAGCATAAATATGCATACTCCGTTATCCAAAAACGATGTAAGAGTCATGGTTTTGTGATATCTAAAGCGTCGATAGGTAATATCGTCAACAAGAAAGGAAAAAAACGTCAAATTGGAGCCTCAAGTGGGACAAAAATTCCAAACAAGTATCCAAGGAAAAAACGGACATCTTCGACTATTGCAAAGGTACGTTGTTTAATGTTAAAAGAAAATCCCCCTTGTCAAAGGATAGTTGCAAAATCATTAAAATGCTCGGTGTCCACTGTAAACAAAATGATAAACGTTGATTTAAATCTTAAGAAAGCGAAAAAAACGCAATGTGCATCGTCTTCTTCCAAATCATATCGTTGAACGCAGGACACGCTGCAGAATTCTATATGAGAAACACTTATCCAAAGAAAAATGGAAAACAATTGTCACAATAGATGCATCATGGGTGTATTTAAATGATTGCAACAAAAGAAGAGCCATTTATTATCATAAAATGTGAGAAACAAATTTAAGTACATGGTTCAAAGAATCGAAAGAAACTTTTTCTAAGGGATTCATGATTGTTGCTGGTTTTTCTTATAATGGCAAGTTAAAAATAATGAGAGTGGAAAAAAATGTCAAGATTAAATCCAAATAGTATCAGGAACATATTTTATCGCCAATTTTTCTGAATGAAATACCATCGCTTTACCCACAGTGCCATCAGTCTGTGAGACTCCATCAGGTCAAAGCTAGCAGTCACAGATCAAAATCCATTGTAAATTTCCTAAAAGAAATGGAACAAAAAACTGGTATCAAGGCCATACCCTTCACTGATATCCCTACTAAATCTTGCGATGTATCACCTATGGATTTTTGGTCTTTCGGACTTTTAAAATCTGCATTATCCAAACGTCGTCCCAAAACCCTTACAGGACTCTGGAAAGCTGTTCAGGAGGAATGGGATAGAATACCTCTTCGGACACTTCAAAAGGCATTATTATCCTGGAAATTGCGGTGTCCAAAGATAGTTCAGAATAAGGGATGTCAAATAGAACATTTAAAACACAAGAATTTTATGTAATTTAGTTTTGTGAATACAATATACATCGTTTAAAAAAAGTGTGAACAGCGTCTGTATATATATATATATATATATATATATATATATATATAGAGAGAGAGAGAGAGAGAGAGAAAAGATACATATAAATGTGTGTGTGAGAGAGAGTGTGGCTTTTAACTTCTCAACTGTAAGTATAGGAGAAAAATAATATGAATTATTTACGAGTGTAAACAATACTATATTTTGAGTGAAAATCTTAAATAATTTTAAGGGGCTTTTAGTCGTCTAGAGTCAGTTTAATAAGTTTCAAACTCAATATTCATCTGGTTCAGATGAGGCAGATTTATCTTAAAATTTGTGCATTTTATCCTAAAATGTTGGAATATTGTTATTACCTTCCGTTTCTTTTACGCAAATATAGATAATCATACAACTCTAGTGACATTCAAATAACTCTGATACATGCTGTAAAAACGTGTCGCAATTTATAGTTTGGAAGGGTACCAAAATATATTTTTCAGTAAACATCGGTTTTCTTTCTCAAATAGTTCTTCACTGAAATGTATTTTTCAGCGACGATAAAATTTTTATCCATTTTCGGTTATTCTCATGCATTTAAATATCATTTGAAATATATCTAGTGTCTTCTCTATGGTGTCAAATATTTAAATACTTATTTAAGAGTGGGACGAAAAACACTTTGAATATTTATTAAAGATATACATTTTAAGAGTTATCAAATAGATTATTTAGATCTGAAAAATTTGAGGTTTAATGCTTAAAAGTCAAATTTTTAAAATTTCTATGTTTAGATATATCAAGTATGAACAACCCTCTTTAGGAGTAAAAAGTTTATGTTTACTATATTATGAAAACCTTTAAACCAGGTAGAAAATATGGTTTGTATGCATTTTCCGTTAACATTAAATATAACAAACACGTAAATCAGAATAAATTAAAAATTAATAAATGGTAACGGAAATATGTCGAATTATATGAGCTGTATGAACAGATTTAATGGAAATACATTAGATTTGGGGATTCAGTTTGGATAAAGATTAGCACCGAGAGAAGTTTATGCAAGGTAACGAAATGAAACCCGAATGGTAACCTCATTTGTCACAACGTAACGACATTCATATGTTTTGAGCAGAGTTTATCAAGCGAATCAGCTAATTTGATTGAAATCGCATCATCAATCTCTAGAATTAGACAGTTTAAAAGACAAATTGCAGAATTTTGGGAATGTAATTCATGAGTAATTGAGAACTGTGGCTTTATTCATGGTTTAATCATGATCAAGTCTAGAAAATTAGAATAGTTTGACTGTATCAGTTGTTTTTATACCGTAAGTATTATGTTTGAAATTTTACGGACTGAGAAATTATTCAGTTATTCGTTTTACATATAAACAGTATGTACATCTATGATCTGGGAATTCTATATTATAAAATAAACTGACATTGCTTTCCAAGATATGACACCAAATAAATAGATAACATTAATTACTAAACCATTTAACCACCTACATACTTTTAGTATTACGTCAAACGGAAATTAACATAAAGGAATAATAAAGTACAAACCGTGATACATTCTCCTTTCGAGCCATAAAATAAAAACTGTGTATGTTTAGTTAATAAAATGAAGGAAATAGAGAAAATATTGTAAGTCCATGGCTCAAAATTTGCAATTTAATGAGGAAGGATCATTTTATTAAAAATATTTTCAACTGTAGCAATAAACATTCACGACTGCATTTCATCACATTACACATGTTAACATCAGGTTTTAATTTTATACTTCAAATAAAAATGTATTACCGCTTGGGAAGCAAAAGTATGGTATTAGGCCGTTACTCTGTTTCCGAACTTGCTTTTCTAAAGGACTTTTTCTTCATCCAACAATCTAAGCAGCCGAAATTAAGAATTTAATTGATCACAGTGACTATCACTACAATTCTTCTATAGAGCCTGTCCAGTCAGCGAGGAACTAGAACCAGAAGATAACAAATGCTTGCTGGAATTCATAAATAAAATTTAGAGCGTAACAAAAGAGGTTGTAAAATAAAATATACTGGTGTTCAAAATTAAGAGAATTTGCACATTTTATCAAATTTCTGGAAAACTAATGGACGGATTTTAATGAAATTTGGTATGGATACACAGTTATATGGAAGAAAAGTTATACCGTACAACATTCATGGTACGCACTCATGATCGTGGGTTAAGCTCATCAGCGAAGAATCTCCAAAACCCACGTTGCAAGATCTAAAATAAAATTATTCCAATATGGGGTATGGACCCCTTTAACAGTAATACAGCTCTCATAGCACAATTCTATACTGTAAACGAATCAGTTTGATGAGTCTCTGTATAAGTTGGTACCACTCCTGCAGCAAAGTTGTTTTCAGTTCCTTGATGGTTCTCGGAGGGAGATGGCGAGCTGCAATTGTCCTCCCAAGAGAGTCACATACATGTTCAATACGGTTTAGGTCTGGATAGCTTGCTGGTCAATCCATCCGGCCAATATCCTCACTTTCAAGATAATGGTCAACTACATGAGAATTATGTGGATGAGCGTTGTCGTCCATAAAAAGGAACCAGGGGCCAACTGCTTCCTGAAAAGTCGAACAGAGGTGCCGTAAGATCTCATCCCTATACCTATCACCAGTCAGAGACCCTCTGTCAAACACATGGAGAAGTGGGCAGCTGTTTAGCATAGTACAGACATCAGCATTGGACCATACTTCAGTGGGATCTTCCTAGACGAGTCGCGATTCAGCATGGACCCTGATTCTCGACCTACTTTCATCTGGAGAAACCTGAGACCCGTCATCTTTCCTCTAACATCCAAGAAAGGGACCGCTATGGCAGTGCAGGTGTGATAGTCTAGGCAGGCCTCGTGTTGGACGGCCGCACACCTCTCCATGTGTTTGAAAGGCGGTCCCTGACTGTTGAGGGTATAGAGATGAGATATTACAGCCCTATGTTCGACGTTTCAGGGACGCAGTTGCCCTCAGATTTTTTTATGGCCGACAACGCATGTCCACATAAAGCTCACCTAGCCGATTATTAACTTGAAAGTGAGGATATTCGCCAGAGGGATTGGCCAGCCAGATATCCAGACCTAATCACTATTGAACACGTTTGGGATTCTCTTGGGAAAGCAAATGGAACTAGCCATCTCCCTCCGAGAACCATTCAGGAGATGAAAATTGCGTTGTTGAAGGAATGGGACCAACTGCCACAGGGAGTCATCAAACTGATTCGTTTCAAGTATAGCATCGTGCTGTGAGAACTGTATGACTGTTAACGGAGCCCATGCCCCATATTAGAGTCATTTTACTTTCGATCTTACACAGTGGGTTTTGAACATTCATGCGCTGAAGAGCCTAACTGACGATCATGAGTGCGTACCATGATGTTGTATGGTCATTTTTTCCTCTTATATAACTGTGTATACAAACCAAATTTCATCTGTCCATTAGTTTTCCAGAAATCCGATAAAATGGGCAAATAATGTGTCTCTTAATTTTGAACACGAGTGTAGTCTGTGAGACTGTCAGGCTTCAAGCTGCATTATATTTTGTGAATGAGGTGAAATGTGATATTATGTTTGCCAAGATTAGTTATAAGCTAAGGTAGAGTAAAATAAAGTTTAGTTCATTTCCATTTTGTCATTATACCGAAGTCATTATACCGAATTAAGAGCATAGTGCATTTTCTAAAGGCTGAAGTTTGTCTTAAACTTTTTTTAAATTGAATTTTAGTAAATTTTGAGTGGCATGTGAAAGTAAATGATGTTCCTATGAATTACGAAAATAACTCTTTGCTTTTGATACTTTTATGTTGAGATATGTGAATTCGTATTTGTAAGGAAAACCAGTCCCACCTTTTCATCCTAGAGCATGTTCTGAATATTGGAAAAATCATGGCTTTATGAATGGTTAAAATCTCCCATTAATATTTCTAAACATAAATGTTAGGAAACAGAATTGCAGTATAAGTGAAATTCGTGTAACATTTTACACCCAGTTTGATGATTATTAGTAATATGAATGCAAAAGAAAATTATTTTACAGAAAGATTTCTTTAAAATTTTACATCTAGGGCCTGTGGCGGCCTTGTGGTACAGCACGCTGGCTTTCGGTGCTGAGAGTTCTCGGATCTAATCCCGGCATCACGCCATTAAAATACCTCTATTTGTGTCGTCCCTTCATAGGGGATAATGCTGGTCCGCCTATATGGTGCTCCCATAATAAAATGGCTAGCAAAAACTGCGCTGAATAAAGGAGAATGTCTATCCGACAAGTGACTCAGCATTGGAGGAGAAATTTTACATCTAGGGAATGATTACATTAAATGCTTAATTTGATGCTAAGGTGTGAAGAATCTCTTAAAAACAATCCCTGCATTTCACTGAAGCGAAATGTACTTGAAAATCTCAAATTAAGATCATAATACGTCATTTGAAAATTTGAAAATTTTTATACCTGAACATACTTTCAGTTTATAAACATCGAATTTTGACCATGAATATTTGAGATTTTTATTTCTAACCTGTTGAAGTTTAAGATAAATGCATACAAAAATTTCAAAAATAGTTTTGAAATTACCCTGTTCTTTTGACACTAAATGTTGAAAGCTTGCTCATCTAGAAAGGGGCATCTAGAAAGGGGCTAGAAAGGGGCTCATCTAGAAAGGGGAAAGGTAATGCTTTTCATATTATATTTTATTATTATTAATTTTTTTAATTGTTAATAATTTTAACTTGAGTTAGCTTTCTTTCAAATCTTTGGAAACTATTTTTAACGCTTTATGAAATTTTTGTTCGATTAAAAACGAGAAAAAAACAATTTATGACAGTTATGCAATTATGCTCTAGCTGTAAGCTCTAGCTGTAAGCTCTAGCTGCAGCCGAATTAAAAGAGGAAGAAAGCAAATACTACGAATCTGACATAAGCCTAAATGAATCATTGATGACGAAATGATTACTTAGAAAATTGGATTCTGTTCCAAGTCATTGAATAGTTTGCAAAGTTTGGTAAGAGATTCAGAAAATACGGAAGTTCAGTTTAGGTGTGATCCAACGTCGGCACAAAGGGCAGTTACGAATATTAATCGAAATCATTATTCGCCAATTGTAAGGACAGTTTATCTTCAGTCGTAAACTTAAACCTAGTTTTTAATAAAACGTTTTCTTTTTTAATTCTTGCATTATGTTTTGCTGGAATGTAATAACAAACAAAAGTATTAAGTTGGATATTCTGGCCCAAAATACCTTACGCTTTCAGGTTTAGAAATTCATGAAATAATATCAGTAATCAGTTTTAGAAGTTATTAACTGTGTTAAAGATTCTAAGTATAAGTGAAATAAAACAAGGTCAGAAATTTTAAGTAAATTGGAAAGTTAAATATTTAACAAATGGTAATTTTACGCATTATTGTCATGCCAAACTCAGTTTTGAAGTTTTAGTGCCAAAACTCATTGAATTGAACCGATTTGTCATCGTCAACGAAAACAACTGGCCTAAATTGAATTCAATATAAAGTTTAGTTGAGAGCTGGAAAAAAATAGTGGTATTTTGTATCAAAAGAGATCCGGAGCTTTACGCCACATTGCAACACAATAGACTTGTTTTTAATGTATATGAAAATGTCATGCATATATTGATTTACTTGTCAAGGTATAACTTTCTCTACGATGCTTCAAATTATTGTCAATACAGAAAGGTAAATTATACACTTACATGTATAGAATGAGTTATTAAAGAAATAAGTATTTTGATATTCTCACCGTATTTTTTAAGCCCTGTAGAAAATTTAGCCCCGAAATTACTTCCTGCATTCTTGCTGCTTTATATTCTTACAACTCAAAACGAAGATTGTTAAAAAAAAATTTTTATAAACTGAAATTTTTGGCACAGGTGTAATTTCAGAAGTAAAATTTTCGACTTACATTTTCAAGTTGCATTTGTGTCACTAAATTTATCAAGAAAATATTAAATGCTTTAATTTTACACTTATTACTAATACACAAACTTATATATCCTGTAAGTTTGTGGCATATTACAGGCTGTATTCTGTTTTATAATGTACATTTAAAAGGTCCGTGTATATAATGACAGGGAAATATTTAATTTTTTTTAAACTTTTCTGTTACAAAATTGTATTCCAATTACAAAAACGCCAAATTTTTCATCTGCATGTATAAACGGAATTAACCGATAGAATAGTTGTTTTAATATAAATATCTTCTCTATATTCAAAGGCATTTAATATTCATGGTCACAAGATTCTGTTCTGCTTTCTCAGCGGTTTGAAATGCAGCAATTAAAAGTATTTTCTCCAATTTATGTTATCTATTTGTCTCTAAGTTCATTAAAAATGATTTAAATTTTAATGTTAAAAAGATAAATTTAAAAGAGACAAACATACATTCTATATATATATATATATATATATATATATATATATATATATATATATATATATATATATAAAACATTAAAAACTACATACCACCTTTAAAACTCTTAAACTATTTAATTTCCCTTGGGCATCCGAATTTTAGTAAATCCTTCTCATTAAAGTCTATTAAAATCCCGTAATAAAGTCTAAGTCAGCCTTAGGCAGTTTTTGTCCAAGATGGCTGCCAATTTAACGAAATTTTAAGATGTGTAGCTTCACTACCATTTTAATCCTAATTCGCGCAAAAACACTAAACTTCTAGCCAATCAACTGTTAATCAACACCCTACTGTCTCGTGATGAGATGAAGTGATAAAAGTTTCTGCCGTCCAAAAATATACGGACTCCTGTACTATTCCCCTGCCGCATTCATCCCGACAGAGACACCAGCGATTAAATAAAAATGTCATTCACGAATGCTGGTGTTGTCGAATTCATTTCGGCCATGACGTCTTCATCTTAATCAACTAACTTCATCGTAATGTGGGAGGTTGGCGTCTTCATATCAGTAATTTGCGGCCAATCCTCCCATATTACAGTATGTTGTCAGAGATACAAGAACCAGTATGCGGGACAAGTACAGATTTGGGATTTCCAATCCATAGTTTTTCGCCAGTAACGTTTGCGGTCAACGGAGGAGTTTGGTTTTGTTTTTTTTCTACCGGTATTGAGGCATGCAGTGCTGAAGGCGAAGGTTTTTTTCTCCTCTCCTTGCGGGTGAGCATTTAACACCTCGATGTTTTTCCCTCTTCGGATCTTCAAGTTGCCGAAATGTGCCGTATCATTTCAAATCTCATACCTGGATATAATAATTTCCCGGAGAACTCTGCTGATCAGTAGTGGTTTTCAAACTTCGAGTACAATCCGAAAAAAAATATCTTGTGTCTGACAACAATGTGCGTTAGCAGAGTAACAAGCGAGGAGCGAGAGATTTACCAGCGAACTGGTCAGTGGACATTTTTTGCGTCACTCGGTGCAACCAGTGTGGATAGTAGTGCTTTTGAAAACAGGGGAGCTACGATCGTTATTTTGACTGAAACTTTCTTAGCTGGAATATTCAGTTTGTGCCTGAAAACAATGGTACAGCTGTGTTTTCGCATCGAGAAATCTTTTTCCAGAAATTGTTCCTGCAAATGTTACAAACTTTACTTCGGAAAAGACTTTTTTCACCGTACAGGATTTTCGGCAGAGGAGTACACTGCGATAAAGAAATTTTAAGAAAAGAAGAGAATTTGTTTGTGTCGGTGAAAATAACTAGGGAAAATTAATAATGAAATATAAATAAATAAATAAGTAAATAAATGAAATAAAGATCATAATAATAATATTTTTAAGGGATTAACGACATAGAGGTGAGTTGAAATTAATTCTGCATTCTGAAAATGAGATAGTATCTAGGATTTATTGATATTTCTTTAATAATAAGCATGTTTTATACATTATGTAATTAATGCTTTGAGATTGGGGAAAGTTTAAATGTTATTATTCTAGGAAATTCCAATGTTATTATTATGTGTATTTTGTATGTGAATATTATATATTTTTCAACAAATTTGCTCATACTGTACTGTCATTTCATCACGTGATTTTTAAAATTTTTTTTAATCTAACTTTTAGTTAAAACATTTGCATAAACTATTCCAAATTTTTGATAATGCCCATTTTTTCTCACTCATCTGGGTGAGTCTGCCCTCCAATGCAGGCATTGTTGATCAGCCTCTTCTCGGACGGGGGGGGGGTGTATTCTATAACATTAAAAACTACAGACCACCTTTAAAACTCTTAAACTATTTAATTTTCCTTGGGCATCCGAATTTTAGTAAATCCTTCCCATTAAAGTCTATTAAAATCCCTTAATAAAGTCTAAGTCAACCTTAGGCAGTTTTTGTCCAAGATGGCTGCCAATTTATTGAAATCCTAAAATGCGTAGCGTCACTACCATTTTAATCCTAATCCGCGCAAAAGCACTAAACTTCTAACCAATCAACTGTTAATCAACACCCTACTGTCACGTGATGAGATGAAGTGATAATAGTTTCTACCGTCCAAAAATATACGGACTCCTGTACTATTCCCCTGTCGCATTCCTCCCGGCAGAGACCCCAGCGATTAAATAAAAATGTCATTCACTAATGATGGTGTCGTCGTATTCATTTCGGCCATGACGTCTTCATCTTAATCAACTAACATCATCGTAATGTGGGAGGTTGGCGTCTTCGTAGCAGTAATTTGCGGCCAATCCTCCTATATTAAATATATATATATATATATATATATATATGTATGTATATATTGATGCTTTTTTGATGATATCTTCAATGTTTTTTTAGTTTATAAATAGAAAAAATTCGATAGCACGAAGACTATTCATAATCTACCAATTATTCTATTCTAAATTCAATGTTCAATGTTTACATAAATACTCTGTTTGCGAGAGAAAGAGATAATACACAATAGTTTTAATACATTTTTATCTCCTAATTTTAGCTGTTAGATTTAAAGGAACCTCCAGTCACTTTTAAAGATACTATTTATGATTCCACCTATAATACCATATACACATACACACATATTATATATATATATATATATATATATATATATATATATATATATATATATATATATATATATATATAGATAGATAGATAGATATAGATATAGATATATAGATATATAAATAGATAGATAGATAAATAGATAGATAGATAGATAAACGGGGCTCCATTATCACGTTCAGAAGTAAATAGTCATGATCGTCGTGATAATTAATAAAGAGTTGAACTCACTGAGTAAATTTATCCTCTTTCAACTTCTAGCCATTTTCATTAACCCCGCACTCTAATATGACGTCTTATCCCCACAAAAGATTCCATACATCTACGATGAAATCACAACGAAAAAATATCAATTATAAGTTTTCTTTCCAATCCTTTAGCATCAGATTGACCAAAAGAAGGGACGCAGAATAATACAAACTCCCAAATCTTGAAAGAATCCGAAGATACGGTTCATGTATATTCTCCATCGAAAAAAGATATTTAAATTCTTAAATTAGGAATATTTGTTAAAAAAAGATACTTAACTAAAAGATGCTTAAAATTTTTTTAAAAATATTGAATACTAAAATTACTTTGGATTACCATTAACTTTTACTTGATGTTACGCTATTGGAGGATATGAAGTTTACTCATTTATCCGAGGGAATCTTTCATGATGTCGAATGATTAATTAACATTTTCACAGGACAGTTTTAACTGCTCTTCCAATTAAGGTTAATTAGAAAGATGTTCGGCACCGAAATCGCAGATGATTAAGTAAGAATGTTAAATATGTTGAATTTCATGATATGTATATAAATATATAAGGCCCATTTGGGCTCTATAGTAAAAATCTCCTCACATGAGCCCCATATATATATATATATATATATACTCATATATATATAGACAGTTAAAACAGGAATAATCTTCTTTAGAATATTTTAATTATTGGTAGGAGAATTTAACGGCTTAAATTTATAATTTTTCTTTTTTACAAGAAACATGTTATTATTGAATTAATCAGCGGGAAACATATATCAGTCTCTCTATCTATCAGATATTTTCCTAATAATTGCAGACATTTTCATGCATTTTGGTTATCTGTTCTTAGGTCAAAGTTGCCATTTTTAAATGAAGTATGCACGAGTATGCGATACCTAGCGACTTAATAACACACTGAGTAAATTGTTTCATTCAGTAACGAGATGTCGTCTTTAGAAACGACTATCAGTCCACAATTGCTAAATCTTTCACTTTGAACACTATTAATAGGCATTTTCTCGACCAAATTATGCTTTCATTGCTTTCACGTATCAAAATTTACAGAAAAAAATAAAACTTATATAAACTTCAATGTCTATATTTCACCGAGTTTTGACTTCATCAAAACGCAGAATGCATATAAACACAAATAATTACATCGATTTATTTTTCTTGAAATCTCTTTTAAAACTTTACATTTTTAATTTAATCATAGACATTCTGCCTTCTATTGGGCAGAAATGAAAGTAAACATTTCAATTTACTAGAATCTCGCCTTAAAAATTATCCTACTTAACGCAATTCGATTCTGAGAAATCCAGTTTTGCAATAGATTTAAAACTAGAGTCAGCGACATGCAGAAGCTCCTTTCTCTCGTGAGATTTGTACTATAATATGTTTAATGCATTCATGCGTTTAAACGATTATATTTATTATAGAAAATATTCGTGAGGGAAATACAAATTTCGTTCAAAATCATTTAGGTTTCGATATCTATTGCTAGTTCTCTTTTAGGTCTCGATATCTATTGTTAAAAAATGATACTTACTGATGATAATTGTTGTTCAATTAGTTCCATGCGATAAACATACACTGTAGAAGATAGCAACAAGGGAGTTTTGATAATTCTAATTTGCGAGTTTCATGTTAGAGAATAAATATCAATTAGAATTTATTTCAGTGCATTATTCTACTGAACGATTGTTTGATGCTTAGTATTGACAAACATTTATTGAAATTAACGGAAATGACGATGGAATCTGTATGTAAATAAAGAGGGTTACGCAATTTTTTAAACAAAGACCGATCGTTAGGTAAATAATCACTATTTCATATTTTACAGTGCTTTTACTTCATTATCTTTTAAAGCTTATGATTCATACCCGGCTCCCCCTTACACACGAAAACCTCTCATTATTTTTCATTGGGCCTTATCTTAATGAGCCTTTTATCCCACTTTCTCCCATATACATTCCCTCCCTCTTTAAGTTCATCTGACTATTCCGGAAATTGATTTCGTATCTCCTGTTTTTTGGTATATCTTGCTGACCTTTTCACTACCGAGCCATTTAATGACCTTCCTAAATACTCCCTATAGGTCTTTCCATTGTCGAAAAATAGTTAGAGTAACAAAATAAACCTGTTTATCTTTGGACAAATAAAACTTCAGCTTGACCGTTTATTTTTTACGGAACCTCACGAGTTCTTGCCGAGAGGGTAAAATAAAGCATTTGTTTCCCCGATATGAGGTTCCGAAATAAAATATCTGAGTAATCGTAAAAGGGTTTGCGAAGATGGAGATCAGAAATAAAATTTCCCCTCAGTGCTGTAATATCTCAAGCGAAATGCCTCTCTCACGATGCGGAGAAAAGCATTCGATTCCGACATAGATATTCGTTAAAGTCGCCTTGATCATAACGGTTCATACAATCCGTAAATATTACAAGATCCCCTCTGAGTGACCAAAAATACCAAAATATGATGTTAATATTTAGGTATTTTTGGTAAAAAATACCAAAAATACCAAATTATTGATGTTAGATAACATAAGAAAATTTTAAGTGTTTAAAAGTATGAATAATTGTTACATGGTAACGTATGTGAATGAAATTCACAACTGAACCATTTAATGATCTTTATCATAACGGTCTATACAATGTGTAACTATTACAAGAACCTGTTTGAGGTATTACCAAAAATACCAAAAATTTATTTTAGAGGAAATAAGATATTTTTAAGTGCTTAAACCTATGAATAATTGTTACTTGGTAATGTATGTCATTAAAATTATCTACTGAGCCATTTAACGATCTTGATCATAACGGTACATACAATGCATAAATATTACAAGATTCTGTTTGAAGTACTACCAAAAATGTCAAAAGTTGATTTTAGAGGAAATAAGAAATTTTTAAGTGCTTAAACCTATGAATAATTGTTACTTGGTAACGTATGTCATTAAAATTATCTACTGGGCCATTTAATGATCTTGAGCATAACGGTCCGTACAATGCGTAAAAATTAGAAGATCCTGTCTGAGGTATTACCAGAAAAACCAAATTTTGATTTTAGATGAAATAATAAATTTATAAGTGTTTAAAAGCATGAATAATTGTTACTTGATAACATATGTCAATGCAATTCAGTACTGAGCCATTTAATGACCTTCCTAAATACTCCCCACAGTTCTTTTCTTTGTCGAAAAATAGTTAGAGTAACAAAATAAACCTGTTTATCTTTAGTTTAATAAAACTTTAGCTTGACCGTTTATTTTGTACGGAACCTCACGATTTCTTAGCGAGAGGGTAAAAATCGAGCATTTGTTTCTTTGATATGAGATTTCGAGATAAAATATTTGAGGAATCGTAAAAAAAGCTTGCGAAGATGGGGATCAGAAATAAAACTTCCCATCAGTGTCGATATATCTCAAGAGAAATGCTTCTCTCACTATGAGGAGAAAAGAATTCGATTCTGACATAGATATTCGTTAAAGTTTCCTTCAACATTACAGTCCATACAATGCATATATACTACAAGATCCTGTCTAAGTTATTACCAAAAATACAGTTATAAAATTTAAATTGATTTATTGAACAGGATTAAACATTAAACTTCACGACATATTTTATTTTAGATGAAATAAGAAATTTTTAAGTGTTTAAACGTATGAATAACTTTTACTTGGTAAGAAACGTTAATAAAAATCGCTTGAAACTTGGAATATCTTCGCTCTTTAAGCATGATATCGATTATACTTGAATTTGTTAAAATCCATGACATGTATTTTTATAAAGTATTAAAAAGAATATTAGTTCTAAAAAATTTCCCCATATTTCATGATAGATTATTTAACCACTGAACGTTTTCCTAAGAAAGAATTTTCTTGCACATAGCCAAACAATTAATGTGAAAAATATTAGAATTTACTCAAAGTGTAACAAATTTCTCATTATTATGCGTTAACAATAATGAAATTACAATTGTTATATTTAAGGGCATGGTGAACATTATGAAGCGATTTTTGAAATTTTACCTCAGAGATATGAAATTCTACATATATTTTCATTAAAGTATAACTATATCAAACACCTTATAAAATTTCATAAATATTTTAGTTATTTTTTAATATTTTAAAAATTGAAAATTTTATCAGGTTTTTTAAAATGCTCCTTGCGATCCAATTTTTAACTTTTCCCCTTAATTTTGCATTTATATGACTTATAAATACATTTTGAACCGAGTTATGTATTAATTTGTGCTTTCGCTGAAGACTTCATTTTTAGTGAATATTTTTATGCTTGTACTCTGAATTTTCGGGAAAATTTTGCACTTTTCTACGCTTGAGTTAAACTTTGATAATCTGAAAGATGTCGAAACCTGAAATGGATACATAACTTTATTTTTACGTGTTAGAGGTGTTTTTATTATAAATTTTATAAAATTTCGTCAAAAATTATAATGCAAGGAGCATTTCAAAGACTTGCAAATTTGGAAATTATTCATTTTCAGAAAAAGTTATTTAAAAGATATTTTTTCCCCTACGTTTAATATTTACTTTTTTAAAGCCACCTAGTTTTCATTTTAATTTTCATTACATATTTTAAATGCATTTTATTCCAATATTTACATATTTTTAAAATATTAATACACCCCCAAAAAAATTTCAATTTTTGTTCGATTTTTTGTAATTTGAAAGTCCACCATCCTCTTAAGGCCGTGCAAAATGAAAGATAGTATTTATATGATATAAAGAATTTATGTGCTATTATAAGGTAATTTGTTTTAATGTTTCAGAGTGATTTTAGAGTAATTTGTTTTAATATTTACTGAAGGTATTTCGACATTTTTCACCCTTGGACATTTATTCAAATTGTAAAAAATGACTAAGAAATGCGTCAGTAAATAATAATTGAAAAAAAAGTAATGATTAATGTTCACCGTTTTCATACCTGGTACATTTTTTTAAAAGAATACTGAAGTTATATAAAACGTAGTACTCGCACTTGTTAACGGTGTTCCTTATAGCAATATACACATTTCAAAATAATAACTTTTAAGTCTTCCATGTGTTTAAAAGTTAAAAATTAAGTTAATTGCTGTTATAAATACTGACAAATGGAGACTAGCGTTCTATTTTATTTCAATTTGTTCAGCAACTAGGCAGCTTAAAAATGCTAGAAAAATTTCTTCTCCCGCAGCTAAAAGGGAGGACAGTGGAAAATTTAAAACTAGCTCACTAAACATTAACTACTTACCAAAAAAATCTTCATTTAAATGGTTATACAATTCAGAAGAATGTCTTTGAAGATATTAGTGATTGAAGCTGATGTGCTTACACCATTTGAAGAATTGCTTGACTGATGTTAAATATCAATCAGTTTTTCTTTCATAAAAAACAACAAACAGGATATTTACTGTTACATTACTTTCTAAGAAAAGTAATGTCCCGTGAACAGAATGAATAACTATGAATTAGTGAAAGCTTATCAATTTTCCATTTCATATTTTTTAAGCGTTCGAAATTAGAAATCGAATCTCATTTCACCGTGGACAGTTCTCTGTCAGAAAAGCCAGTCTTAAAGACTGTTGGAAATTGAATTTTTCGAAAGCCAATATCGACTTTAAATGAAGTTAGCGAATTTCGCTGACAATAGAAAATCTCCAAGAAAAATCTAAGCGTAGCATTTTCTTCAGCAGAAACAAACCTCGGTTAAAGATGTCATTGATAGCTTTTCTCTTTAGGAACAAAATTGTGGTTCGACGCTTTCTTATTGTTTGGATTTCTCGGAGATTTAATTTCTGTGTGGGCTCCAGAGAATATAAGTACAGTATTGACGCAGGTGTAACGCTTTTCTCGTTTTTCGAAGTGCAATATTTCTCGATGTAGCGCAAAATCTTTTTCAAAAATAAAATAACACATATCAGAAGTACATATATATATATATATATATATATATATATATATATATATATATATATATATATATATATATATATATAAAGAAGTGTGTGTGTGTACAGGCCGAATTGATAGAGGTATCACATAATATTCGCTATTAGTAGTGCTGTTCTCTATGCATTAAGGAATAGATATAATAATCGATTGATGACGGAAAGCAGACATTGGTTTAACAATTACGACAAAAACAAAAACTATTCTAAGGCTGGTGACTTGTGCAGCTAGGATTACACGTTACGGATTGCATATATGAGACAATAGAAGATCATTATTTTCCTCGTCAAATACTTAAATAGAAAGAGAATGGTTTTTGACCGGTAAGGAATTTCACATAAGAGAAAGTAGAACTTTAATAGATTAACTACGGTTAGCTATGTTTTAAACGATATTAAGCGATATTACATAGGCTAGTTGAAAAGTGGAGTATTTTAGAGCTACCTCTCTACCACAGAAGTGGTAACTGCGACCTTTATTTCGGATGAGCTCAGTTTTAAATATTTTTAAGATTCTGTGAAAAATGTTATAAAGCATGTCCTAATGGGGCTTTACTTATTTTATTATATTTATATTCTTCATTTTTTTCGTTGTGTAATACTTTAAATTTAACCTTTATACCCTTGAATCCCTCAGATCCCTCAGATGAATACCCCTGAATCCCTTTATACCCTTGAATACCCTTGAATCCCAGCTCCTCAACTTTTTTGTATTGTGTTCCCCAGATTAACACTCTTTCTCTTTCTCATCATAAACTTGATACGCATATTATTTTTCTTGAATTCAAGCCTTGCCCACGTTAAATTTGAGAAGAATTACCATATTTTCTTCTCCATTTTCGCGGATTTTGTAATTAGAATCTGCCTTAGGGAGAGCCATTAATATTATAAACACATTTTACTCTTTATACAAAACCTTCGTTATCGACATATTAAAAAAACACAGAAAGGAAATATAAAAATACAATATTAGTGTGTGAATAAAAATGAGTTCGCAAATTTCTGGCTAAAATGAACAGATTAAATCTGGCTTTCATACTGTTTAGATCTGTAGAAAAGCTTGAACACCCAAGGAAGCAATGCAGCCATTATACCTGAAATCTCATGTCCTAAATTTCATTAAAGTGTGTTATCATAAATACTATCATTTTTATTAAAATTTATATTACGTATATTATAAGTACGTTTTTTAACCTGTTCCCTCAACTAGCCCAGTAGCTGGGTTCAAATAAATGGATTTACCGAAAAAAAGATTTAGTATTAGATTTTTTTTCCTACTTGTATATGTTTAGTTCAGTAGTGAAAAACCACGTATTCCAATTCGAAAGACCTCGGCGGAATTTTCTGTGGCCTAAAAACAAAGAATTTTTTAAAACTTTTTGTTTTTTCAAATATCTTGGCAATGGTTTGATCTAGAACTTAGATTGCATTATAATCTTAAAGAAGACAAAATTTTAAACAAATCTTATACTTACATTTTTTTCTAAACTCAATAACAAGCGAGCTACAGCGTCAGCAAAATCGGATATTTTATTCAACTTGTCGAGAAAGACTCAAAACTTATTTCTAACACACTAACTCGTACAATTGATATATATATATATATATATATATATATATATATATATATATATATATATATATATATATATATATATATATATATATATATATATATATATATATATATATATATATATATATATATATATATATATATATATATATATATATATATATATATATATATATAATATATATATATATATATATATATATATATATATATATATATATATATATATATATATATATATATATATATCCATATTTGAGAAATGCACGGTATGTGTATTACAACATATATATTTTTTTGCAATGACATTTGTCGATACATAGGAAATTAATTACAAACATCGGAGTATTCAACATCCATAAAAACCGTTTAAATACATTTTTATAAATTAGAAATTCTAGCTGATGTGAAATAATATATAGAAGAAATTACATATAAAATAATAACTAATATGCAATTATAAATGATGCAATAACTGTACTAAAATTGAAATATTTCAAATTAAATAACATTCTTCCTACCTATTGTTTTTAGCTGCTTTGATGATCTGGGGGATCATCATCTCTATGTTTGGTGATACGTCATCTTCATCCTCTAAATCACGAGGCAGTTTAACTGCATTTGTACATGTGAGGCCACTGCAGTGCTGACACATATTTGAGCATTTCAACCCTGTTTTTCGACAAGTTCATTCACCAGTACAACCCTTTTTGCAAGAACAAGAAAGAACTTGGATCTTTGATCATTGCAATAGGCTCCAAGCCATGAGAAATGCGTACCCACCTCCACTCTTCTGGATTTCTACATTTCTGAACGAAGTTTGTACTTGGTGATAAGCTCGTAGTGAATATTGGCGAGCAGAAACTTGAGTTGGTGGTAGCCTGGAGAGATCAAATCTGCTCTTTGTTCCAGACTTCATAAATAACTGACACAGCAGTGTGTCGAGAGATTCTTCAGCACTCATTTCATGACTGTACAATGACAAAAGAAATCTTTCTACTGCATAGGGAAATTCGGTGCTATCCCATTGTTACCTTTTCAGAGCCGAACAACACTGAGTAGCATCCTTATTGAGGTCCTTAGGGAAATCATTTATTCAGTTGAAGTTTTGCCAAGTGATTTAATGTGGATTTATAAAAAATGGCAATGCGATGAGACCCCAGGTTGGAATGGCTTTATGGAAGACATTACATGTACAAAACAG
Source organism: Dolomedes plantarius (assembly GCA_907164885.2). Taxonomy (NCBI): domain Eukaryota; kingdom Metazoa; phylum Arthropoda; class Arachnida; order Araneae; family Dolomedidae; genus Dolomedes; species Dolomedes plantarius. The sequence continues at coordinate 102,496,529 of OU015494.1, read as the reverse complement.
TACTGTAAATCATAAATTATGTCTCTTCTTTTGATCAATTCTCCTCCCTCAAACTATGACACCGTGTACAGTGCTCCATTTGTGCATCTAATGAATGTAAGACGTTTGAACAGAGCCATTGTTTTGTGACATTCGATCAACCCCTTTACTGGAAAGCTCGGGAAATCATTTCCTCAAGTTCCATAGAATCTGAGATTGGATCCGTAACTGTCCGTTTGGGGGGCTTTCATCTACTAATATCCTTCACGCTTCATAGGAGCAGTAGGATACATCATGGATGGCAGTGGATTGCAGGACTTATTGAGCACTGCCTATGCTCGGGCATCAATTGAGAAACTTATGACGTGTCATGCATATTCGAGAGCAGTCAGGGCTCACATGATGTGCCACTTGGCAATTGCAAAGATCATCAAAGATCATTGAGATTTCAGATGAAGAGCGAGATGCCACCAGTGACGTAGACTGTTCTTTTTTTTAAATCAAATACTGCTGCACAAAGTTTTGTGCAGAAGTTTACTCAGAAATTAGGAGAGCTGGAAAATAATAGACCTACATCAAAACTATGGGTGCAATATTTTCTAATGGTAACGTCGATAAAGCAATTCATCCAAGCAGAGAGAAGTGTAGGCTGAGAAGCTTAATCTACTTTGTGTGAAAAGAATGCTGCCTTAGTTCCATGCAAGTGACCATTTTTTTGTATGCAAAGTTTGTAACACTGTACTTGCAGGACATGCTTGTCTTATAGAATAAGCTGACTCCTACAGAGTACAAGAATTTCGTAGAAAATGGCTTTTTTACCATTCGGCGTTCTGAAATGTACTCTCCCCGGGTACTTTCCCCGAAAAACACAATTATACTGAAAATCGCTATTACTAGCAAAAGTTGAAAAAAGACGGCAACTTCGAGAGAAGCTGTAACCTTATAACCGAAGTAATTTGTATGTGTTGGTACTCATTTTACGCAGAATTCAATGCTCTAAATATTTTATATACAGTTTCTTTGATTGGATGTACCGGTTTTACTTTATTTTGAAAAAACGGAAAAAATACCTCTTTTTCACTCAATTTTTTTTAACTAACCACGATCGCTCGTCTCGCCTCGGCGGAGAGAGAAAACTCAGGATATTCATATTTGACCTAAAATAAAGTGATTTAAAAAGTTTCCACATTTGTTTGAATAATTTCCGAATCCAGGATTTTTCCCCCTGCCTACTGGCCTAAGGGGGAATTCTAAAAATAGAATACAACGCGCTTCGGATAGGTCTAGCACAAGATGAATAAATGTGAGGAGTGTAGGGGCCTCGCTAGATAATTATATAAATATGCACACTATTCAAGAATGTGCGAGTAAAAAAATAAATATGTTGTAATAAACATATTGTGAATTTCTAAAATAACTATATATATATATATATATATATATATATATATATATATATATATATATATATAGCAATTGTATGAGTTAGTGTGTTAGAGAAGTAAGTTTTGCGTCTTTCTCGACAAGTTGAATAAAATATCCCATTTTCCTAACGCTGTAGCTCACTTGTTAATCTGTTTAGAAAAAATATGTAAATATAAGATTTGTTCAAAATTTGTTTTCTTTAAGATTAAAATTACAATTTAAGCTCTAGAACCAACCATTGCCGAGATATTTGAAAAAAAAAAACAAGAAAAAGTTTTAAAAAAATCGTTGTTTTTATGCCACAGAAAATTCCGCCGAGGTCTTTCGAATTGGAAAACTCGGCTTTTCAATACTGGACTAAACATATACAAGTAGGAAAAAAAATTTAATAACCGATCTTTTGCGTGGTAAGATGTACATAGCTACTGGGCTAAACAGCAATTTTTTGAGACAGATTAGAACCAAAAAACTAGACTTTTTTTTCTACGCTTGGTATAGTTCGAGTATTTAGTACTCTGGTGTGTTAAGAACACAAAATGATTTGCAAATATGGTTTCGTAATTACGACTACACTTGAACATACATCATGTCTAATATTTCAAAAGACGGAGAAAAAAATTTCCTAGTAGGATTTTTAATTATATGTTTAAAAACTTGTGTTGGATTGCGTATATGCTTCAACAAAGCTTTTACTTATATTGGAAACATCTCATTGATGAGAGATTTTAATATGAAAAGTTATGATATTTGTACCAGATGAATAAAATCTCCAGAAAATCTTACTCCATAAAGCGAATTCCAGATGCAGACTTCGAAAGCAGTGAGGTGTGAACGAATATAAATGCACGGCATTTATTTTATATTATTATATTTATTTGAATAATCTAAACATTGTGGTAAAACTGTTTTCATACTTTATTTTTTCTACTGAAATTTTTATTTTTAAGTAAACCTCGGGAAAATATTACTTCATACAAATTTTCGAATTGTTAAACATTTGTATCTACTGATATATTGGAGGTATACATCTCGTACTGTAATATTTAAGCATGTATTGTAATTGTTTAAAAATTAATAAACTGATTGAAAATTTTAACTCTCCGTATTACACTATGCACACATTTTCAGGTTTACTTTCTCTGATATTCAAGTATTAAAATATATTTAAGGGATGTGGTTCAAACACACTCAAATTTTCGTAAGTTACGATAGCTTGCATCATAAGTCGTTAGTTTTCCATACTGCTAGTTTTTTTCCTCCAAACTTCTTTTTTTTTAACAGAAAAAGATAATCTATTGTATACCTTAAACATTTCAAACTGAGTTCATATTGCTTTTATGCGCTCCGAGTAATTTCGAGGAATCCATGCCGTAATGGTAGAAACAGTCTCCAATTTCTCATTTAAGATCAACAGGAGTCACAACTGCTTTTTAAAACACCAAAACCACCAACTTTTCCAAAACACTGGTAGTGTTCTAAATAATTTCGAAGCATATTCAATTATTGCTCTTTTAATTAGCTTACTTTATTATAAGCAGGCAAGAATACCATTAAATTAAAACTTTTATTTAAAGCGAAATAGAAAGTATATTACGATAATAAAAAAATAGAGGATGGAAAAACATTAAATTTTATTAAGTCTGTTTTATTTTCTTCAATAAATAAAAAACCGCCTCTGTAGAATAAGGAGATTTTTTAAGACGGCTTAGAAAAATTTTGAGAAATGCATACTGTATTTTAACCGTTTTTATTAAAATTTAAAACACATATTAATTTAACCTAAAACTTTTATTTACATCTAAATGAAACATATTAAATTTAATTACAAATAGATGAGCAATATAATATATTAACGTTTTATTTAATTTAAACTCGTTTAACTTATAACATTAAAAAACTCCTCTAAAATCTGCAGCAAAAGATGTTTCCATTTGTTTATACTAAGGTTATCAACAAGTATATTACACAAATATATGATTAAAGATGAAGTTTTAATTCATTAGTATTTAGTTTCTGCGCAGAAAATGTGTATGCACTTTCTAAAACTTTGATGAACATGAATGTCAAAATACATAGCAAGTCTTAACGTTAAAGAGTTTACGTTGCTTCTTCAGAAACGACCGGAAATTAAGCATGATTTCTCAAATGGGAAAGAGGCGAGCTTTTAATCAAGATTTTAAATCCAAATAATCGAACTGAAGCCGTTAGGAATTAGTTGCTTAGCAACATTTAATCTTTAAAATATGATGTCATTTCCAGTTTGTGGAGTAAAATTTGTTTAAACTGGAAAGGAAAGGGAGTTGACTGAAGACTAGAAACCTTCAAGAGAGAACTGTTGGAATCACAAATGTTATATTCTATTACATTCAAAGGAGATTAACATTCTCTTGTGATATTACGCCATGGCGTGTGGTAAAAGGCCTTTCTGGCTCAGATTAATCTGAGGCTAGTATACCAAAGCTATTTTAAGAGCTAAAATCGTAGAAAAGATTTGATTGCAATTCTCTAGTTTAAAGTTTATCACTTTTAATTAGGTTAAAAATTTATGAAATTTTGTTCTGATGAAATCAGATATTGATTATGATTGATGCGCTAACAATGATGACATCATGAGCAGGGTACGATTTCGTGGATAGCTTTTTTAATTGAAATTATTTTCTGCTACAGATTGTATAACATCCTAGACATTGTATGACGAGAAATAATATTATACAACAATAAATCCCTTTTACATGACACATTGTTTACTAGTAGATGTTCCTGTGAAACAAATACAACTTACGTTAAGATTGGTTTAATCTCCCTGAAATATTTAGTAAGATTTTTATGAAATTATTCACCTATAATAAGTTCAAACTTAGCTAAGAATCTGTTCACATTCAGTGTCTAAATTAACAGAAGTGCATATTTTTTAATATAAAAACTATATATATATCAAGTAAAAAATTTCAGACTCTCTTAAATTATTAAATATTTTTATAGGTGTATTATTTCCTTTTTTATTTTTAAGTATATTCAATTCACTTTTACTTCAGTGAATACCTAAACTCTATAAAAAGTGTTTTTCTATCACACCACCATGAATGTCTTAGAGTGTTAAATTTTTTCCATTTGCATACAAAAAATAGCTCAAAATGTTCATGTGTAATACCATAACACACCATCTGTTTCAACCAAGTCTTCATAACGATTTTTCGTGACTAATTATACATTTTACGCCCAGATTTTTTGTTCTGCAGACGTTGATTATTACTAAAAAAGTGGATTAGAGTTTCTGCTGTTTTGTTAATTACTGATTGTGCTATGAACTAATACTGAAAGTATAAATGTGTAATGAAATTTTTGCGACATGAAGAGCGGATGTTTTAGAGCCTAATCCTGCCCAAATATTCGATTTTGATGGTTTTGTCATTGTCTGGTGAAAGCTTTTATAACTCAAATTCTGTTCATTGACATCTCCCTAAATTTTACCTGATAACGGAATATTTTTGACGTCCAGGACACCTCTTTCATGTGTATAGTTACCTCTCTAGATACGGTCATTTTTAGCTCATATGGCACTGACATATGCCATAAGGCTCGATTGGGGTCTTAGTGATTATTTCTTTAACGAGGAATTCGTTACAGGTTCCTTTAATTTTGTTAATTTAACTTAATTTGTATTTCTCCTAAACTTCAAATTATAACTTTAATTTTAATCTTTATTCTGCTACTTAAGTATCCTTTCCTTAGCCGATAGCAATTTATTTTTCCCAGACTCTTGGTCGTGGGAGGTCTGTGATTCTATCAGCCCGTTCTGTCGGTAATTGTAATAGCCTATCCTCTAAACATCTGGCAGTACAATTTGCCGTCGTGAAAAAGATTTACTTCTTTGTCAGCTAGATCCTCTAATTGCTAGCCTGGTGTCCACGAAATAAGATGTTCTTTTCTTCCCAGTTCCCTGTTTTTGTAAACAGCAATAATTGATTTTCTTAAAGCTGCAAAACTCTCGTTTCTGATAAGGAATCCGTTTCCCCATTTCCGCACTCCTGGAGTGAACGTAATTTATTTTACGGTTTCAGATCATGGGAAATTGATTTTTCTCAGAACTGGCGTTTGGAGTTCGCGCTGTTTGACCAGCTCCTCTGATTGGTTAGATCAGCCAGTCTCAGCCAATCAAACTCCTTAAATGGCTTCTTCTGGCAGTGTCTTTTGCCAAGAGGAATGTGGGTAGGCAGGGTTTCCAGTTTAGCGATGATTCGGGTTTTTATTTTTTGGACACAAGGCGGTGGCAATGTGTTGGCACGCTTTTAATTTGGGTTTCTACTCTCCTTTTATGAGTTGGCGGGATTGTACGTTGTGCAACCCTTCTCTCCTTGCTATGTCCAGCGTTGAAAAAAAGAGATACTCTTCAGAGATATAGTTTTTCGATCAGATTATCTGTGACTGCTATATATATAGGTTCTCGATACCCTGACCCGAGGGACGGCTTAGCCGAAACTTGGTGAGGGGGAACTTTAGATTTTGTTGTAATCTTGTGAGCTTGTGCCTAAACCTTCACGTCGATTTTTTGTGACTACTATCAATATGGTCGTGTTGACCCGTAGTATGTACTACTAAGCAATTTTGATGTTATGCATAACGTAGTTTATTCAAGAATAGCTTTAAAAAAATAAAATAAATAAACTAATTTTTTTAGTTCCATGTTTGTAGTAATTATTTAAATCTTCATTGAATTAATCGACTCTTCATTTATCCCTGCAAGATAAAGTCCTTTTTGAGCAGTCTAAACCGAACCGGTGTTATTCGGCATAACTATAGCTTTTATTTTATTTCGATACCACTTGTCTTCATCTGCTGAATTGGAGATTTTGTTCGAGTCTATAATGTTTCCGGATATCGACGCATCCTGATGTAGGTTCTCCTATAGTTAAACGAGATGCTTGAATACTTGTTCTGGATCTTCCAGTCATCCAAGTAAGCTTCACGAGCCGACTACTGCTACGCCTGAACTTTGTGGTAGGTAACCAGTCTATTTTTTGTGCTGAGAAAATCCGTCATCAATTTATTCTACGGCCAGAGTATTGACAAACACTCCATACTTCTACTAGGCATAGATAAACGGGTATTCCGTATATCATTATGATCAACGTGCCGGTGTAAGAACAATTTTTTTAGTGAACAGTTCCTCATCATAAATCTCAACTGAATTGTGAACTCTTTGTCATTTCACCACTTTAAATAACAGCTCCAACCATTCTCACCTGCATAGACAACGACCTTGTAGCATTCTTCGTCATAGACTTAGTGTTCAAAATGCTACTCTACAGATATTTTTTTACAATTCTACGTAACAGTGATATTAGAACCCTGGTGGAGCGTTTATACTACCTTCAAGGCCAACGTAGTTTGCAGACGTGAATAACATCCAGTAAATTGGGAAATGGTGTCGATCGACCAGTTCGAATGCGATAATACACTTATACCAACTTACAACAGTTACGGAAGTTTAACCATTTGGCGTGGCGGATTTTCCTCTTCAACGGCTAGCTACACTGTTAGAGTCTAGTATATCCAGTCGTATGGGGCTTCTACAGATAATAAAGGAATCGGAAAGGGCGCTTGGATAGTGTAATTCACAAAATGACTCCCCGGTGTGAGTGAGCGGGTGTTTGTGGGGGAGTTCCTCTGAGTACAATCAGAGACAATTTGTGAGTGTGAGCAAGTGTGCGTCAGGACGTGTAAAAATAAAAATTTTAAACGTTTATTTCCTGATTCAAGCAATAATTCCCTTTCTATAAATAGCTAATTTTAATCTTTTAGACAGATCTTGACTGGTTAATTGATTCCGGCAATGTACGGTATAATTATTTTCACCATTTTCTAAGGCAAAGCCAAAGTTGACAGTTAGATTTTGCACGGTAGTAATATTTCTTTTAAAATTATTCTGTGTGTCTAGTTAAAATAAAGCTTTCAACTTTTAGCTTGTATACAATGCCATGATACACAGAAGTTAAGGTATGCTAATCCTATTTGCATCTATAGCGATTGGACCAAAGCAAAGTAGTATGGTAGCCCTCCAGCTTTGCAGTACTTTCTGGCACGCCTACAAAATCAAGTCATTGAGGAAACACTAAATTGGCAAAAATTCTCCACTCTTCGAGTAAAAGATAACGTTTAGATCATTATGTATACTAAATTGATAAATCCTAAAAAGGGCTTTTCGTGCCGCGAAATTTCACTGTTTATTTCTTCACATGGAACCTTCTTCTATGAACCTGAGTATTCGAATGGAACATAATGTGGTGTACTCTATTCTTCTGTAAACATTTATTGTATCTTATCGAGAGTTCTAAATCAAACTTAAGAGCTAAATTTAACACATCCTCAACACATTCAGACACATTTGCACACAGATACATAAGTATTTATTCATAATATTGTTATTAGGTCACATCTAATAACCCTATTTTATGTGGAAAAGAGAGGAGCTTTCCTTTTTTTTCGAAGTAAATCCTTAAAAAGATTTTGCTAGAGCGAAAAAATTCTTTTACGTAATAAAGTATATCTTAAACAGCCCCGCAATTCATCAATGGTATTTAAAATATCGCCAGACATGCTCCTAGAAACCGGAGAGACCCGTTTTTGGACAGGGGCTTTCGGCGATTGCACTGTAGCAGGTCTTTTCCTCTCTTAGTAAATTACCTGTTTATTTTTTTCCAAATTCAAGTGTGGCTCTTGTATATGGAATGAAAGGAATGATGCTAAACAATAGGAATAATATTAATTAAGGCATGAATACTTCGTTTAATATTCAACGTAGATTTATGTATTACTAAGTAAAATAATGTGCCGAAATTACTGTATAATGTATAGCTCTCAAAGCAAAACTAAATAATTCCACTTTGCAAAATATTTCATACATAGTAATTTACTTTAAGCTTTCAATGTAAATTACATGTTTACAATTTCATACCAATAACAAATCAACATTTGTAATGTTATGTATTTTGTTGACATAAATTAATACAGAAAATTTACAGTTACTGCAAGAAACATAAATATAATGTATCTTTATCCAGATAACGTATTAACGAATGCTTGGAATAGGTCGTTTTAAAGATAACGTTATATAATAAGACAGGCGCACTGAGTGCAAACATTCCTGTTTGCGCAACAAATGCTTTTTTATGGCTAAATGGGAATTTTCGGTAATAAATTTATTCCATACCCATTTTATTCGAAGCCCTTTGTGGGAAAAGAACCGCACCATTTTTCTTTCTATTATAGTTCAGAAGCATCATTTCATTCAACCCTGCATGAAAAATGATCCTATTTCAAATAAAGCGGATAACGGGAAATGATCTGATTCTTTAAAAATACCAAAATTTTGGAATGACCAGAGAGAAGAAGCAATAAAATCTGCACTACGATTGAAAACATTTTTGCATTGATTGCAATGCATTCAGACTTGGAATAGCCATTCTTTGTGTGACCTTTCGTCGAAGAGCTCCAATTCTTCAGAAAACTCTCATTTTTAGATAGCTTTCTATTTTGTTGTCTTGAATAAATTCCTTAGATTTTTTTTCAATAGAAGAAATGTAGACTAGTAATAATTTTCTTTGCATTGAGACAGAAGTTGAATTTGAATAAGATGTCATGACAGGTTTATGATTTATGAGAGTACACTCAAGCTTTGAAGTGATAGATTAAAATATCATAATTTAAACGTAGTATTAGAGAAATACTTTAGGGTAAATATTAGACAAAACCTTTAAAAAGGAATCAAAATTGACAAAAAAGAAAGTCATCCTACATATATACATTTATAAACACACTATAGGAAGTTTTGGATACCAAATTTAGGTGTAAAAAAATTCAGAAAACAGTAGTAGTATATTTGAGTTAGAAAACATTTTGTCTCATTTTCTATGTTGTTTTATAAACTGGAGTTGCACATTAGAAAAATAAAAAGCAACAATAAAGCAAATGATAATTTGTAGATTTATAATGTTGGCTATAGCAATAAAAAATATAAAGAATATAAAGTAACAAAAAAGGCCAAAAAGTTCCTAAGCGTATTTTTATAGAAATGTTTTATTCTGAAGCATTTCTATTATACGTTGCTGCACACTAAAACTTTACTTTTTGTCTGAAATTCCTTTATATTCAATTTTAATCTGATTTTTATTCAAATTCAAGGAAGAATTTAAATATATTCTAAATGCTCTGCCAAGCAATTATTCTATGATCAAATAAAAACTTTCCTCTAATTATATTTCATATTTCGTATTCGAAGTAAAATGTAAGAGTTTGCAGTAAACTTAAAAATAGCTTTTAAGGCCTCAATTACTACATATTAAAATTTTATTCCTGTTGTTAATAAGGCTTAATCACTTTTACTTATAAAGCGTCGAGCAAATTATGGAAAGTCCTTTTTTGTTGTCTTCATAAGAGCATTTTAATTGCTGAGTGAATCGAGTATTGCTGAATTCCGCGCTCCATCTCACAGAAGAATAATATCATTTAGATTATTTTGAAAATTTTATTAAATTCTTTCTGTCGCATTAAAGGCCTGTTCATTTGTTTTTGCTGACGCTGAATTAGTCCACGATAATTAATGTGTCACTATATCAGATATGAAATAAAGCGGATTTAAGATGTAAAAACTGAGAAAGGGATTTCAGCTCCATTTTGCTTAAAGTTATTAAATTTTTCCTAAAAATTTTCTTAGACTAATTTCATTAAAATCCTAGGCAAAACATAAAAAATTTGATGTCAGAAATATCAAAAATTATTACTTAAATCGTATCTAACGTATTAGGAGGAATATTAATATTTTAAATAACGGTTTTAATTCTTAAACATGTTAAAATTCATAAACCCTTATCCATATTAATTCAAGAAATTAAGGAAAAAGTTAAAAAATTGGAGATCATTACTTTTAAAGAAGTGATTTTCTAGCGATGATTTTATACTTAGGAATATAAAAACTGTAGAGACAAAGATAGAGGATGACTCATAGTGATTCTTAGTTAGATTTCCCTTTCGGACTACCAAAATTGCAAAATAATGTAATTTTTGAATGAAATTTATTTTTCAATAGCTTTTATACAATTTAATACTACTGTATACTAAGTTTTTTTCCTTTCTGATTCTATGCCTTTGTTCGAGTCGGGAAGTTTTTCACACATCAAAATCAATCGAATTCCATAGAAATATTTCTTAAGTATGCATAAAGGAATTACTGGTTTTAAAATAGCATGATTATAGATGGGGCCAAAACATAAAAACAATATTTTTATCATAAAGGAAACGGTATCTTATTATTTAAATTTAATTTAAGAGAGTGGATGGGAAACAGGTAGGTTCACCCCCCTCTTTCATCTTGTAGAAGTATAAAACGTAGAGGTGAAAAACCAAGACTATAACAGATTAACCTAAATCAACAAACAGTTATTATGATTTAAATGCTACAAACCGCAAGCAATGGGATCAAAGCAAGGTCGTGATAGCGCGTTTGGGTTCGGACTGGGGATGCTCAGTTCGTATCCTGACAAACGCCAGATATGGGAACGTTAAATGAAACCGGATCTGCAGGTCTTATGTGAGGTCAGTGGGTGAGAGAAGACACGAATCCCCCAGATTTCGCCCCCGGGGAGCTCGATCAAAATTGTGGTGGCACCTGGCAAAACTGGACTCCAACCCTTGTTAAAAAACGGAGCCGCCCCCCTCAGCCTTTATGGAACTAAAATACTTCTACCAGGAGATATAGCACCCCAAAACCGCTCGCAGTACGTATGATAAACCAGTTACGTCAGTCAAAACTTTATAAACTGCATCTATTTCTTCCCTGTGTTACACAAGAATAAATCTACGATTCCCTAGATAGAGGATAGTCTTAATGATTGGGGTAAGTGTTCTAATTCCAGTATTAATTACAGAAATACGGATACCATTCAATAAAAGGAGAGACTGAGCACATAAAAAATATTTTGATGTAGTGTTACAAGAGGATTGTCTGAAAGACTTAAAATGAAAAAGAAGAAATCGTAAAATCCACGTAAAGATTACTCGCTGAAAATATTCGGCTATGTGAGGCGTCCTCAGGAAAAGAAGGTGGAAAAGGGGCGAGCATAACTTGTTGAGATCCGCCCAGCCTCAACTACAAGGGAAAATGAGATGAAAAGTCCTGAATGAGTATTTTATTGTAGTGATATTAAATGGTTTATATTATTTGGTAGTTAAATTTTTCTTGAAACGGAGAACAAAAATGTAAGACATTCATATCTGACTATAGCAAGCTGATGAACATCAAGACTATAAAAAATGTTTATTCAATAAAAAAGAACCTTGAAAAAGATGGAAAATATAAAAAAAACAAAGAAAAGATAATATTACATGAAAAAGAGAATAGTGGATACAAGACGAGCATGAGAGATAGACTTGCATAGTTGGAGGTTGATGAAATCAATTTTATGAGCAAGATTTTTGTTTTCATTCATAAAATAAAAAACAGGAAAACCATAGGAACATATAGAATCGGGTTTTTGATAGATATAAATGATCCATAAAAAATTATGAAATGAGAAAGAGAGAGTTAAAATATCTCCATGCTCTTTACCTAACCCAGCAGAGCACGGCAATAAACGGATCTAATGAGTCAAATGGATTTGCGTGATTTAAAAGACTGTCTACGAGATTTAATTATATTAGTTGGGTCTGAGGCTAAAAATCGATAGCTTGTGTAAATCCTCCTGGGAGCTAGCTATAAAGGAGTTTATAGGTATTATGAAATGTCTGATTTTTATATATGATTTGTAAATATGTTTAAAAAATTCTTATGCTTTGACAAAACTTAAGGTTAAAAGTTATTAAAATGATGAACAATAACATCCCCAACAATCGATGCTTTATGCATAAATTAAAATGCAACATACAGTGTTTTTTTGGCTCAAGGTGATAAATTATAACATGGCTATAGTTTAATTCTATTAAAGTAGAGGATGTCAGAATAACACTGAATATACTATATCATGTCACGAGCTATTTACAAATACCTGTTAGTTTAACGTTTGTTCATACATTGACTAAAATAAGTTTAATTTATTAAAAAAAAACCTGGATCTCATTTTGAAATAATTTATTCATTTAAACAAAATTCCTTGTTATCCGGATCGTCGTGACCTGATGCATAAGTGTCTCGTAAAGTTAATCGTGAATGGAGAAGTGGCTTATATTTACATATAGTTTAATATGAAATATTTACATTGATAACCTTATACAGTCGTTCTGTTCCGTAGAACAATTATACCTAAATTAGAAGAAGCGGGCTCATCACAGTACAATCGAGATCTCAGTCTAACGATTCTCCGCGCTCTCACAGTACGTCAATACCTCATCAAAGTCCAGTTTATAATGCTGTTCGCATCGTGCTGTCTCGTTCATATTTTTTTCCTTCCATGGAAAATTCTCGTACGTTCTACCTAACCACGTGTAGTATTCTCCACGCTTACCGGGAATCATCTTTTTCATCCTTTGTCGGCAGACCCTTTTTCTCCGGTTAAGTATTCACAGTCTTTAGCCATACGCGTCAGCTAGGTTTCCCCATTCTTACCTCATCTCCCTTCCTGCGCTAACGGTCTTTTGCTTTTTGCTTAACTATTTTAAATGATGTGTCTATTTCACATAGCAATGGTCATTTTAAAAGGCTCATTCAAACCTCGCCACCTGTGTGGGCTCCTTTGAGTTTATTAATGATCTTGTCGATCAAACTTAACTTAGTCCCGTCTGTCCTAATTAAGAATGTCGTAAAGTTAATCATGAATGGAGTAAGTTAATCATGAATATACTATATCATGTCACGAGCTACTATTTCCAAACACCTGTTAGTTTAACGTTTGATCATGCATTGACTAAAATAAGTGAATTTATTTCTAAAAAAACCTGGATCTTATTTTGATATAATTTATTCATTTAAACAAAATTCCCTATACGTAATGACTTTGCTCTTCCCTCCATTTTTATCACACAAGAAAAGTGGAAATTAACAGGAAACTGGAACAAGTGTTTTATTCTTGTAACGTAACGTATTAGATATGTATGGACTAACAAAGTTTAAGTTGCATCAGAAATGTCTAAAAATTTATATATATATATATATATATATATATATATATATATATATATATATATATATATATATAAGGCAAGAATACTTCAGAGATACTAGTTTAAAAAGAACTAGTGCATTATTGTAAATTAAGCATTTCACTTTCATTCATTATGTAAAATGTACAAAAATGCTCTAGAGAGACAAAAAAAAGTTTACGCTTAATTTAGTCCTTTTAATTTGATTTGCAAATTCCACAAACTCAGCTAATTCCATTATTCAACACCTAAATAAACCTATAAAAATTACTTTCAAGTTCATTTGACGTGGAAGGGATAATATTAGAAGAACCATATAAAAGAGTTGTAGTGTATGCCAATTCGAAATAAATAAATAAATAAAAATATTTAGTTGTACTTACTGGAAACATCATTGAGTTTATAAGTTTTGGTCTTTAAAAGTAAGTTTTCTACAGTAAGCATTTTCATTGGAAAAAACCTTTTTTGTCCATTAAATTGTAGTTGTAAATCTACAGTAAAAAATTACTGTACACTAAATCCTCGTTACTTTACTATGTAAATTTCTGTAACAGCGAGTAAGAAGTCGAGGTATGCAAACATTTATGAAGTATGTAATTTTAATCATGGCTACGATGTAGGAATAACCATTTTATGATGTGACTAGATTTCCGCTGATCTTATCTTCTAATGCGTCAAACGTTATGAAACATGGGTCCAGTTCTGAACTCTAGATACCTCCAGAGATGTACAATTATTACGGTATCATGATATTCGTTTCACACAAAGGATAGTGCTGAATAAGAGATATTTGTTTCGAAAAAGGGATTTTTTATCTTCCAGGGCGAAACAATTGTCTCTTAAATTTGATTTGTTTTTGAAAACACTACAATAATCTTATTTAAGAAACAAAGCTCGAATCACTGATAGATGAAACATTCTGAATCTTCAGGGATTGAAAGTGTTTTTCTTTGTTCCTTGAATTTATATATTTTATAATCTTGGGTTTTTTTCAGTTACTCTTTGCTAACCGTCTAGAAAAGCCCTTGCTAAGGACAAAAATTTTTAGATTATTATTTTTTGTTAGCTAGAAAATGGTATAGTAGTTTATCCTATTTATTCATTAGCAAAACAAATTGAGACTTATTGATCCAGTCACTGTGAGATTGACTGTTTCATTTAGGAAAAGAACAGTACGCGTTTATTCACTTAAGTTAATGTTTATTTTTTATATTTTGCTTTAAGCCTTGCATTTGGGGAATTAAAAGTTGGTACGAACATGTTTCTCGCAGTCAGCTGCAACATTTCATAAAGCACTCTCGCATGAATATATTTTCAAATGAATCAAATTTCTCCCGGCACATTGTTCAGTAACTGTTAAGTAGGATCTTTTAAAAGCAGCCAGAATTCGGGCAGTGAATAATAGGAAGGGAATTTAATTCAACGCCTCTGGCTAGTTGCTTTCTGAAAGAATTATTTTGAGCTTCACGCTCGCGCTCTGACGTTTAATAGTTAAAGAATTCATAAAACGGTAATTTCGACATTCTTCTTTGAAACTGTTTATCTTAAAACTTGCAGTTAAGGTATTAAAATAGAATGATAAATTGCATATTGATCATTAAATTTAACTATTAGTTCATAAAATGTAATTTCATGATTATTTAATGCTTTTTAGTTGCATTAATATCTCAATAGTTTTAACTGCTTGAATAACAATCGCATTGATCTGTAACTTTCAAAGAAAATTTATATTAGAATATATAGTTTTTTTCCCTTTTCAGCTACTTAAATTCTTTCATCTCAATATCAGACAGTATTTAGATCCATATGAGTACTTTTTTCAAAACTGGCAAACCTGTTTTCTGAGAGTTATTACATCTCAGTTTCAGTTGAACTCCCTTAATATGAATTTCACTTAAATTCAGGTGTAATAATTAATAACATTTACAAAAGTCAGGAAACTATAAATACAGTATGATAACTGTGCCATAATTAACTATTTGGTAAGTGACATGTTAACAATACGGGAATTTTTCTAAATATATGCTTTCTAATTGCCTACTTTCATTTTAATTAGACAAAATAGTAAAAAAAAATATATATCGTGGATAACAAAATGCCAAGAATTAAAATCTGATTTTAAACATCGGTCAGGCAACGATCTGAAATGCACAGATCTCACATTCTTTACCCCCTATTCCTTCCTAGACGGTAGAGCCACAAGTGCCATCTTATAGCTTTTGCTTATGTAATGATGTTTGATTGTTTATAAGTTTGATTTCAGTGTAATCAAAATCTTCCCCAGTGTGTACTATGACTAAAGTGATCAGTCAGAAACATTGTGCCTGATCAGGCAACATTTTGTAAGGTAATTATTTCTAAAATATATTCACTAAAATAAATTTTCTAACTCATATACTCAAGTGTATTCTGCAATTCAATGCTGTGCAACTCAATACTGTATGTTAGGGTGGTTCGAAAAAAACTATTTTTTTTCAGATCGCTAGACGGCACAAAAGTTGCCATTGGTATAGACGTGAAAAAAGCACTAATTATTATTTTATTAAAAAACCTTAATTTTTCATAATTTTTTAAGCACGCCAGATGGTTTTAATTGCGTTCCTATTCCATCAATTAACTACTAAAAGCATGTAAAATCAATATATATGCACTTATTATACATTTGTTTCATATCTTCCGGTCGCGCAGGTCGTACAAAATGAGTAAAATTAGTAGTTTTTGGAAAATTTCAAATTTTGACTGTTTAGTACATTTTAATCATACGACTTTTAGAGATGCTATATTTTAATTCTATTACAATAATATATTTAAAATCTATGCATATAAGATAAACTTTGATATTAAAGTGGAATTCGGTCGCGCAGCTTCGTCAAAAACAGCAAAGTAGCCTACTACCGAGAGACGAGGCGTACGTGAATCAGATACTTCTTATGTTGTAGACAAGAGTAAAGTCCGAAGAGAAAAAACTTGTATGATAGCTAGTTTGCAAAGTGATATAAGTTTAGAAATTTATGGTCTTTACTTTGATGGACGAAAAGACAATAAATTGTCAATTGAAAAAACTGGCAGAAAACACTTTCGCAGAACCTATAAGGAGGAGCATTACTCTTTAATTCAGGATCCAGGCTCCACTTACATAGAACACACTTGTCCTTCTTCAAGCTCAGCAACCGACATAGCCAAAAGCATCAAGTCTTATTTATCAGAAAATGGCTTTTTACTTGACAAATTGAAAGTTGTTGGATGTGACGGTACTGTTATTAATACGGGCTTAAGAAATGGTGTAATTCGACAAATAGAGATACATGTGGGAAGACCTCTACAATGGAGTATTTGTCTTCTCCATTACAACGAACTGCCATTTCGCCACTTTTCCCAACACTTAGATGGAAATACAACAGGCCCAATAGGATATTCTCGACCGATTGGAAAGGCCCTACCGGATTGTGAAAGACTACCAGTTGTTGATTTTAATCCTATTGATTGTGAGATTCCAAGAGTTGACAAGCGTATTCTTAGCCAGGACCAATTGTACTTGCTTGAGATATCAGAAGTCATCAAATCAGGACATTGTTCAGAAGACTTTGTAGTACGTGATCCTGGCCCAATGTCACATCCAAGATGGCTTACCAAGCATGACCGAGTTTTGCGCCTCAACATCAGTGTGTCAAGCCCTTCTCAAAATCTGAGAGAGATTGTCACATTCATTCTCAAATGTTATATGCCTATGTGGTTTGCCATAAAAATAAACCACAAATTCACAGATGGGCCTAGACATGTTTACAAAACTATTGAATCTACAATGTACTTATCAGAAGAGCTGCTTCAAGTTGTTGATCCCGTTTGACAACGGAATGCTTACTTTGCCCATCCCGAAAATTTAGTTTTGGCTATGGTAACTTATGAAAGAAACCATATCCGAGAGCTGGGCTTTAGACGTATCATGAAGGCAAAGTAAGCAATATCTGAAAGTGACTATATCAGAATCTTTAAACCACCAAACCTAAACTTTGAAACTAAAGACTATAACGAAATTATCAAATGGAACACCAGTACACTGACTCCTCCTCCACAGTTAAGAACATTGACTAATGAAGAGATAAAACAGTATGTGAGCAATGTCTTCAAGCCTGTTATGAGTATAGATGCTTTCCCATGCCATACACAGGCAGTTGAAAGATGCGTTAAGCTAGAGACCGAAGCTTCAACTAAAGTGTGTGGACACAGTTCCAGAGACGGCTATATTAGAACCACATTACTGTCACGCTCAGTGATGTCAACTTTTTCACACAAATCCGAATTTCGATGTTTATCGATAGATAAAGACTATAAAGGAAACACAAAGAGAGAGAAAGCGAAATAAATTTGTACATATTGTAAATAATACACCCTACATTGGATGGTTGGTTGGGTAGGGTGTGGGTGGAACTCGAAGTGCAGCCACCTCCCCGTGGTGAGTTCTGGGTCGTTTTGTAAACAAAATGAGAATTGAATATTGAAACAAAAAAATTACCAAATATTTACTATTAGAAAATTTCTAAATTATCTGAAAGGAAACATTGTCAAACAACAAAATTGTCAGAAAACAATAATGGCTGCTACCGGCTGCGAGCGCATCGCTAGCATTCGTCACATACGCCTCGCCTCTCTGTCCAGGTAGGCTACTCTGCTGTTTTTGACGAAGCTGCGCGACCGAATTCCACTTGAATATCAAAGTTCATTTTATATGCTTGGATTTTAAATATATTATTGTAACAGAATTAAAATATAGCTTCTCTAAAAGTCGTATGATTAAAATGTACTAAACAGTCAAACTTTGAAATTTTGCAAAAACTTCTAATTTTACTCATTTTGTACTATGCTGCGCAACCAGAAGATATGAAACAAATGTATAATAAGTGCATATATATTAATTTTACATACTTTTAGTAGTTAATTCATGGTATAGGAACGCAATTAAAATCATCTGGCGTGCTTAAAAATATTATGAAAAATTAAATTTTTTCAAAATATTTTGCTAACTTCAATGGCATTGCGCGACTGGAAGACAAATTAATAAAAACAATAATAATTAGTGCTTTTTTCAAGTCTATACCAGTGGCAACTTTCGTGCACTCTAGTGTTCTGCAATAAAAAAAATGTTTTTTTTGAACCACCCTACTGTATGTCAATATTTATAAGAATACGTCTCCTAGGCCTATCGGGCGCACATTGTTTCTGTTCTACACTAGTCTCTGGTATTCTACGAAAATGTCAAAGAAAGGCAATGATTTCACCAATCCTGTGGATTGCCCAGAATTAATGAGTTATTTTAGAAAGATGAAGACTTCTTGAAAGAGGATTTTGGAGAAGGAAGTGACATCGCTTCGGAAGAGGAAGGAGTAGACCGCGACAGATAATCTGAAATGGATCAGGAGGTTGAAGACACTAATTGATGTTAAAGATACAATTGCAGGTACCAATTTTATTTTGGGAAAAGATCAAATTAGAAAGTGGAGTTATATTCCTCCAGTGTGAAATGTACGAAGGGGATTTCACAACATAATTTCTCCCTTGCCTGGGGTTATAGGAAACTCAAAGTTAGCGAAAACTGCTGTCGATTGTTGGAATAAATTATTACTGATGAAAATCTTTGAAAATATAGTTGGATACACCAACCAGTACATAGAGAACATCAACATTCTATTTACCAGGAAAAGGGACATAACCCCCACCCCCTGATGTTATTGAAATAGGGATTCCAATGGATTGTTGTATCTAACAGGAGCTTACAAAGGGAATAAAGAGAGTTTCGAGGAACTTTGGGAGAGTTATGGGGATGAAAAATTTGGCCTTCTGATGAATATTAAAAGGTTTAAGACTTTGATACCTTGACAAAGGATTAGATGTGGTGAAGACTGTTTCTGAAACAACTGTCCCACGAACTGAGGGTTGGAGAAATTAAAAAGATGTATTATAGCTTTGGGAACGCTCTTAGCTGTTGGAATGTCCCCCCAAGAAAGACTGAAAATCTTTCATTCTTCTACAGATGAAGAAAAACAGCATGAACTATCTCCAGGAAAGTCAAAAAGACTTAGATTGAAAAGAGAAAACTGTCAAAGTATGTATGAAATAAATGCTAAAACATAATTTGTATGACACATGCAAAATTTGTTTGTGATATGCGCTACAATGATGTTAATACCCTCTCTGTTTAAATCATTGTTTGTTTTGTCTCTATCTCAATATTTTCTAATTTTTTTTGTATTAGAATATTTTTATTATTATTACTTGCTGTTAAGTAATGAAAAATCTAAAGAAGCTAGAAAATTTTCAAAATATGAAAAAGTTTCAGAATTATGCTGTTTAGAATAAAATGTTGTTGTTTTAAAAGAACTTTAAATTTTATTTGTTTAAGAAACCCTTTAAGGGGTTCCAGGACAAAAAATTCTAAAAATTTTCAACAACAATTTATGGCATTACATTTTGTTTTCTTTTCCGCTCAAAATGGCGTTTGAATCATGTTTCTATCTTAATTAGAATAGGAGATATTAAGTTTTTTTTTTTGGGCAACATTCTGATAGCAGCCAATCTTTGTTTAAACCTGTAAATGTGTTTTTCTTCACGATGGGTTTCACCATTTCTCGTCTTTAAACTATTATAAGTCAAGAACCGTTAAAGGTACATGGTTCAAACTTGGAACATGTCTTTTTCAATCATTTTACTTTAATTTTGATTCAGTAAATTTGAAAAAATATTTGCTTTTAAAAATATCATTTTTTAAAAGTAAGTTACATTTAAAAAAGAAAAAAATTATTCTAAATATTTTTAATATTTTTTTTAATTTGATATTTTAAAAAACACTGTGTAAAAATTAAAACTTACATATTTCTATTTAATTAAAGGAAAATTTTTAAAATTCGGCAATAAATATTTCGAGTTATAGCGGTTTTAAATTACCCCACTTTTTTAATTTAAAATTTAAAATTTTTTAAAATCTTTATGAGAAGTTTTATGATGTGATTTTGTTTACAAATTACACTGCTGGCCACTTTAAATGCAACACCCTGAAGGAAACATGCAAATAACATGAAATTTACAACATGCATTAGTGGAGGTGAGATATGCAAATGATTAGAATTTCAGCGCAGACGCACATCACGCGCGCCTGTGGCGCCACTTCAAAGCGCTATTTAAGGCTTGGAGATTTCGACGATTTCAAGTTCGGCAATTGTGTTTTTCTTGTGGTTTTGTTCAAAAAAACGATCAGTTAGGCCTCGTCGAAAATAGCGATCATCTTTTGATCAAGTATCCGAGTTCGACAGAGGAAGGATAGTGGCCTACCGAGATTGTGGATTATCTTTCAGGGAAATCGGTAGTCCTGTTGGACGAAACCAAACAACTGTAATGCGGATATGTGATCGTTGGATGCAGGAGGGTACGACGGACCGGCGTGTTCGATCGCATCCACCTCAGCGCACCATTTCACGTGGCAAATTTCTGCGCATGGCAGTGATGGATCGCTCAGTCACATCACGAACCATAGCACAGCACATGCAGTCTGTAACGCATCATCCAGTGTCTGCGCGTACCATTCGACGCCGTTTACAGCAGAGTGGTCTGTCCGCAATACGTCCATTGCTTTGTCTACCCTTGACGCAGAACCACAGACGTCTCCGCCGCCAATGGTGCGATGACAGAAGGATGTGGACGGCAGAATGGAATGACATTGTCTTTATTGACGAGTCACGCTTCTGTCTGCAACACCACGATGGTCGCATTCGAGTCTGGAGACACCGTGAAGAGAGGATGCTGAACAGCTGCGTTATGCACCGCCACACTGGTCCTGCACCGGGTATTATGGTATGGGGCGGTATTGGATATCACTCTCGCACACCTCTAGTACGCATTGCCGGTACTTTAAACATCCAGCGCTACATCTCCGAGGTGTTGGAGCCAGTTGTCCTTCCTTACCTTCGGGGCTTGCCCACAGCCATATTTCAACAGGATAATGTGCGACCACACGTGGCACGCATTGTCCAACGGTTCTTCGTCAATCGCCAGATTGAATTGCTTCCCTAGCCGCCTTGCTCCCAACTAGCCGCTTCGCCCTAGCCGCCAATTGGGTTTATTGTGCCTGCTTATTGCTCCTGACCATAATTTAAATCATGCATTAGTCAAAATATACATGACACTCGCTTTTATAAAGGAAGAAAGGCTTTAAAAGTTTCGACAAACCATTCAAAATTTTCTTTTTTATATGTGTTTTTGTTATTCTTATTCGATACGTGCAGACTATCCTTTTAAAGCTCACTTAGTTTATAAATCACAAACACTTAATTTTATTAATTAAAATATTAGGAATTAAAGCTCAATATTCTAGTAACTTCAATACCAAGAGTTATTATTCTAATAGTATAGTTAGAATATGAAGACTGGCACATATTTTGTAATTTACAAACCCCTCTAGAATATCGCAATTCAAATGCATTATAAAAATGTACATTTTCTCGAAAACGCTTCAAAGTTAAGTAGTTTATATCTCTAGGAACGTATTTGAATACAGACAGATGAATAAAGCTCATATGACTGAGGACGTGCTGTTTAGAAATTTTTTTGAAATCAGAGAGTTGTAGCGTTGTTTTCTTTACAGAAACTTTAATCCAGAAACTTGACATGAAAATCAATTTGGAAATCTTTAAAATATTTATAAATAGTTAAAATAGTTGTAAAATAGTTACTGAAAGCACTACTAATGTTATATCGTGTAGTAAATTTGGATTTTACTTGCATCAAGGTAACATTTGATAACAGTAGCGTTTCTCAAAATTTTGTTCAAATACACTCATGGACAAAAAAATTAGCGCACCAAGAAATAATTGCGGGATCATAACGAAACTTGCAATGAAGGTACATGTCGGGGAGATATGCAAATGATTAGAAATGCAGCGTGATTGCGCATTACGTATAGCCTGTAGAGGGCGTTGAACATCGTACTCTGTGGAGTATAAAACAGGTAACCAAAGCTTGTTTGAGTGTGCTGAATCATTTACAAAGGAAGAGCTGAGATAGACATGCCATTACGCCGTGTTCGAAGACAATATAAGCAGTTGTCGCAGTTTGAGAGGGGGAGAATCGTCGGGATGATGGAAGCTGGGTGGTCAGCTAGGCGAGTAGCTCGTCAATTAGGCCGCTCTGATTGTGTTGTGAGGAGGTGTTGGGACCAGTGGACCCTAGAGATGTCATGTACACGAAGACCAGGCTCAGGACGCCCTCGACAAACCAGTCGTCGAGAAGACCGCCACATCGTAAGAAATGCACGTGTACAGCCCACTGCTTCATCAGCCGCTATCCAGGCACAGGTAGCACCTTCACTAGGGACCTCTGTGTCTTCTCGAACCATACGAAAGCACCTGGCTGAAGGACAGTTGGTATCGCGGCGCCCATTACGTGTGCTGCCCTTGACGCCCACCCATCGACGCATCCGTTTGGAGTTTAGCCGCGCACGAGGAAACTGGACTGCAGCGGAATGGAACCAGGTCGTCTTTAGCGACGAATCCAGATTCAATCTCGGCAATCGTGTTCGTGTGTGGAGATCCCGTGGTGAACGCTTCAATCCTGCCTTTGCTGTACAGCGACACATCGCTCCCACAGCTGGTGTGATGGTAAGGGGGGGTCATTGCCTACAATACACGGTCACCCCTAGTATTGTTATGTGGCACCATGACAGCCCAGTGGTATGTTCATGAAATCCTGCAACCACATGTGTTGCCACTCATGCAACGGCTCCCAAGAGCCATTTTTCAACAAGAAAATGCTCGGTCTCATACGGCAAGGGTGTCACAAGACTGTCTCCGCACTGTTACTACCCTTCCTTGGCCTGCCCGATCCCCAGATTTGTCCCCAATCGAGCATATCTGGGATCATTTGGGACGACGAGTGGGGCATCCCACGAATTTGAACGAACTAGAGGCAAGGTTGCAGCAAATATGGAACAAAATGTCTCAAGACATCATACAGAACTTATATGACTCAATGCCCGATCGTATCGCATCGTCCATTCGCTCTAGAAGGGGTCGAACGGAGTATTAACTCCTCCGTTCTTTTGCCTTTTTCTGTGAAATAAATTATCCTTTTTCTTTGATTTTATTATCATTTACCTATATCAAAGTAGTCATTACGTATGTAAAATTTCGTTTCATTTTGACGACTCTTTCTTGTTGCGCTAATTTTTTTGTCCATGAGTGTATATCGAGAACAAAATTAAGGATCTTATAAGAATTTGTGTTAATGGTTTTTACTCTTTTCACAAACATTTATATTCTAACTGATTCAGATTTGTTTTAATGCTTCTTGTATCAGGAAGCTTAAACCACATTTACTGTCATCTGTCATATCTAAATATATTTTGGCATTATTAATATATTTTAGTGAAGAATTGTTTAGCTGGGTGGATATAATATACAACGGTATTTTTTAAAAGCTTCATATTCTTCACTTGTTGAATATTACAAGAACACTCAGGGATAACAGCAGAATATTTTTACACGTGACTTTATTTTAGGTTCTCAAATGCAGTTATAATACTATTTTTTATTGTTTACCTGTCATTTATTCATAAACATAAAATAGTGGTATAATTTTTTCTTATAAAACGGGATTATCTAATTCTAATACATAACCCTGCAATCTTATATTTATGAATTATCTCTCTCTCAGACTTCTAGTGTTGTTCTCATATTATAGCTATTATTTCAATGGTAATTCCTTTGGAATGCGATGAATGCTTGGGCAGAACAATGCTTTGTTTTTCAATGAAGTATACGCAATAAAAAATAAATACTTCCTTGTCTCATTTACTGATCTCTTGAACCGGAAGGAAATTAAAGGGTCATGAATGAACCTTTTGGTATTATAACAGCTTCAACTGTTCTTTAAAGGCTCTCCTCCTAGTTTTGATTCCCAAATAAGACAATTTTCAGCCTATCTTCTAAAGTGCTATTCACGATTTCATTCACTAGTGTTAAACGTTGGAGTCTTGATTGATGCTGTTGATCAATTTACTGCCTAGTTTCATTCATCGAAAGGAGATGAAGGCTCAGAGAATGTCAGAAAATTCCTCGATTTAATTTCGCGATATCAGCTCTGCATGACACTCGATTTACGGGTTAGTGTGTTGGAAAATGAAAGAAATATTTGCAAAAATTGTTGCCGCAATATTAAAATAGTAGAATTACCAAAAATACTGACAATACTTTAATAATGACGTTTTTTGGTATCGGATGGAAAGGATTTAAGAGGATATACAGGAAAAATCATACAAAATCCTGCATCATTCCTCAGTCTGTTAAGTTCCCTGAGCAGCAATCACTTGGTATTCTCCAGATGCAACCCTATCCATGAAATTGCGAGAGGGAGCAGAGACTCTCATCGTTCCATTAAACCCTTATTGCTGAAGCGGGAATCGACACCACTCGAAACAACCCTTGACATTGAATTTCCCTGATAACTGACTTATAGGTAGTTACTCGATCGTGAAAGCCCATTACCATTAGTTCTCTAATATCAGAAAGTGTAGAAATGTTAGATCGTGATGGTGTTTAGATCATTTCTGTGAAGCGCATAGTATACTCTCATATCACCCTCTACATAATTTGGCCTTATTTCACTATCTCTGTGTGTTGTCCACCAGTTAATGGTTTCCTTGTTGTAGTTTTCATTTTTTTATGTTACAATAATGTTACTTACAGTATATGAGACTAGTGTTAACATTTTTGCAATTATATTAGCAAACTTCTTGTGATAGTAGTATCCATTCTTTTGTTAAGTTCGCTTGCAACTAATTTTGCTTTGGTTTGAGGTATCTAACCTTAGCTGTGTTAATGCTGAAGTGCTAAGCTTTTCTGAGTAGTCATTGTGATATACATAACTAAATTCATGGATCTCCAATAGCTGTTCAGAAGCGTTTCATCATATAGCGTAAATGTTAGCTTACCGAACGGAACTGTAACTTGTTGTTTCATAATGTCAGTCGTTGCTTCTCTTAGTCCATATTCCTCTTCAGTATAAAAAGTACATGGAAATGATATGTAAATGATAATTTTATGTAAAAATAAAAGGGTAGGGTTGTTTTAAACTTAAATAAAAGAGAGATTTCCAAGTATTTAAGGTAAAATATAAGCGTAGAGAGTTAGAGTTATGCTTCTATCAACATTTAAGAAAATCTACAGTTTTCTACGTTAAAATGAAATAAATTGCTTTGAGGGATTGTAAAGGTATTAGAAAATTTCACATAAATGAAAGTTTTCGAATTTAAATAAAAGCCTCTTCATGTATCGCTAGTATTACATACACATTTTCAATTTATTTTATCCTTAGATATCTCGATATTTACAATAATTCTCCACCTGCAAACGACAAGTAAGTTCTACGCAATCCCCTTATAGAAGTTCATGATGATATTTAAAGCAATGCTTAGGGAGGGAGGAGAGCTTAGGTTTTACAATAGTTTTATCTTATAATTCTGAACTAAAGCTTATAGAGAAGTGCGAAATTTCCTTGCATATTTAGCCAGAAATTCATCAAGAGAGAACGCATCTTCTGGTTTTAGAACCATGATGATAAAGATGTCCTCAACTCAGAAACTCGGAATTTACTCTTATGACCCCTGTCCTCTTAAAAGGGCTTCGTAATTAGAGGTGTAAAAGAATAAAGTTCTCTGTTCTTAAAGTTTCTGAAAGTATTTCATAAATCGGTGTAGCGTGAATGAAATTCAGTGGAATCGAATTTCTCCAGGCGCATTTTCCTGCAGTAGTCAAAAGTGAAAGCTTTGAAGTGAAAGATTTTTAGATTCACAATAGAGAAAATACTTGATTTATAGCTGCTGGTCATGTAGCACAGTTACAGAATTAATTTTCTAAATTTCATGTGTTTAAAACATATATTACTTAGTTATAACAGTATTTAATATTTTGGAATAGAATGTCTGGCTGTAGTTTTGGCGAAACAAATAGAAACAAAGAATATACTTTCACCAGTTTAAAAAGTATGCGAAGAAAGAAAATATTATATAAACTCCTATTAACCATTTAATTTAAAAATGCTACTATGTTAAACAATGTATATTTTTTATATCTATTTCAAATTATTATTCCGATACTAAATTTGTGAATATAAAATAAGAGAGTGAATTACAGTGTGTAAGGTATACATAAGATTCGATTCACAAGAATCGAACTTTTGAGTGAATAAATTAAAGAAGCTGCTTGAGATATGCTAATTTCGGCATACGCACTTGGTATAAATACCAAGCAGCTTGATTAAGTAAAGAGGTTGTTAAAGTTGATAGATAAGCGAGAGGGGGATACGAGGTGACCAGCTCCAGGTGCTATCCTCCGCTAGTGCTTAGGGGGCCCAAAGTTTACGTGGTAGAACTGCTGGTTTGACACTCTGCTGATTTGTGAGTATTGCAATGTGTATTTTTATTGAATGCTAATATAAATTCCGTACAAGTAGTACGTATGCTTACTGCTGTAAAAGCAAATTATATATGTGCAACGAAATCAATAAACATTGTTTCATGTATAAACTGTGTTTGTATCAAATCCATTTAGAGTGTCACTTAATTATATACACCCATGTGCGGGTAGAAGTCAGCTATACTCTACAGTGGCTCCCGACAGTTTATATATACCCTGGTTGTTATCGTTACATTTATAACGAACAACATATTTGAAGTTAAAATTTATACTGTGTTATACTTTGATATTGATAAAATTAAATTGTGAAATTATCTTGTTCTTATGCTTATATACTATTTGAAAATGATTGTTGTAGAACAAAACCCCGATGGAAATTTTTCTAGGGTGATTATGGTTCAACAATTTGTACCATTCGAAGCCACCTTCAATGGCGGCCCCTCAAGTCAATTTCTAAAGAAAATTGAGCATTACATTCAGCAACATTGCACTCCTGAGAGGGAGAAACTTAAAATTGCTCTAGCTGCTTTAAGAGGTAGTGAATATCAGTGGTACACGTGTATGAAAACCAGTAATCTGATTTTTGACTATTCGTCATTCAAGCAACAGTTTCTTAGCGTTTTTCCCAAGACCTATAATCAAAGTCAAATTGGAGAAGAAATTTATTCACTAAGGCAACGTGAAGGTCAGTCTGCGATAGATTTTGCTATGGAACAGATTATAAAGTGTGAGGAATATTTAGAAGGGGTGACGGAAGCGGTTATCTTAAAAATAGTTATCCAACGTTTGAATCCAAGTGTTCAAGATTTTTTGCACAATCAAAATATTACAAGCAAAGCTACACTCCTTCAAGATTTATCTAAACACGACAAGAGGTATTTTTTCGCTACCCCTTACCCTCACTCAGGTACGAGAAGTTTTATTCACCCCCGCCAAAATTTTTCGCCAAAGTTTCAAACCAACAGCGAAACCAGTATCGCGGGCGAAGTAATAAAAGTTCATGGCGTTACAATGAAATTAGTGCACTTAAAGTAAATAATATGCAACCACCTTACGTGCACTTGCAAGTTGATTCACATGATATGGTTCAACCTGTTGAAACTGTGTGGTCAAATGTATTAACTTGTCCGAGCAGTAATCATTATTTTGAGAATAGTGAAAGTCGGCGTATTTTTGTGGCTTTTAATGAAAGTGAGTCTAGCTGGAATAATGCTGTAATTCCAGTACAAATTTCTGAAAATAAACCGATACTAATGCTACTGGTTTAGAAAACAAATCTTCTGATACTTGTAGTAATGTTATACCTGATATTTTAGATGATATTCACACATCTGTTAATAAAGGAAAATTTATAGATGACGAAGTATGTGTTACGGAAGTTAGTGAATACTTATTAGTTGACGACATTAAAAATTCTTTAAACGATATTAGGAACTCGCTAGGTAATGATGATATTATAAAATTCCCAGCCGAATGGGGAGGCTGTAGGCCAGGTTGATAATATGGTTTTAAATAAAGTACATGAAACCCAGACTGAGAATCAGGAGGAAAAGTTGACACACAGTTCTACTGTAAGTAGTTTAGCTGATGCTTCGGAAGTATAGACGTAGTTTAAAAACATAGTACTTAGTTAAAACGCACGAGTACGAAAACCTTAATCTTCCCACAACTGAAGCAGTTTTAAAGAATTTAAATAATAACGATTCTGATGTCGCAAGTTTCAAAGAGACTTTTTCGTCAAAAGAGGATAAAACTAAGGTTAAGGGTGATAAAAAACGAGAAAAAACGCCTTCAGGTTCCAGCATTAAAACTGCTAATACTGAAGTAATTAAGTCGATAAACCATAGGTCGTATAAGCACAAAAACGAAAAGCAGAGTCAGGTTGTTCAAAAACATGAAACAAGCAGCGAACCAATTTGCATAAATGGCGAGATAAAGCCAGTAATTAAACACGTTGGCGCGGTGTGTGAGTTTGAAAAAATAGAATCTGCATTAAATTCTAATACCGATACAAGCAAAAGTACGAAGAAAAGTAAAATGTGCACTACAAAAACTTCATCAAAGGATGAATGTGTCGCTAATAAGGTACACAAGGTTATCAAAATTAAGAATTACAGTTTTAAAGGTCCTTTGCATATGTACAGGAAGCGGAAGATATCTGCCGCCCAGCATGGTTGGCCTCCTCCCAAGAGACCTCATGTCCATCGTCAAGCCGAACCAGCGCCTCAGGACCTACGACCTGCTGCACGAAGGATGCCCACACGGTCAACGAACCCCTTTACTAGGACTGCGACCATCAAGAGAGATTCCACGGAAAGGACAGATTGGTGCAACGAAGTTGCTGCCTTCATGAACAAGTCTTGTATCAATTCTCTTATTCTAACTCCCACCCATTAATAAAATCAAACAAAACTGGTTTGAAATTCCCCATTGTATATACTGTGTAAACATTTTGAGGGGATGGGGTAATCAACTTTAAAAAAAAACGGCATACTGTTTTACAAATTTTTGAAGGGGACATGTAGTGAATAGGAAAAAAATACATACTAACTACAGATAACAACTAACTAACTAATGTACTAACTTCCCAAAACATAACACACGTGCATTATGAATTATGGGAGAGCAGCTACAAACAGTCAATAAATGTCATGCTGTGCAATTGTGTTGACACTTTTAACTAAAAAAGATTTTCTATGGTGCAGTTGGTCAGCCCAGTATCCGCAACTCTGCAAATCCACTGTTTGTTGGTGTTACCTGGACCCTTCGGGGTTAGTTTTGTAAAATGGGAGTGGCGTTTTTCCCCACACAAAGTGTGGAAGGTTTTTTTGGCTTTGCCACCCATTATGTGAAAAGTCAGACCCCATGTCATTAAGCAGGTACGTCTGCTTAATGCTGTAAAAGAAAATTCTATATGTGCAACGAATTCAATAAACTTTGTTTCAAGTATAAACTGTGTTTGTATCAAATTCATTTAGAGTGCCACTTCAAATTATATACACCCAAGTGCGGGTAGAATTGTGCTATAATCTACAAGTGGAACATTAAGATTTCATTATAGGCAGCAGACAAACTATGTAATACAAAAAACAACAAGCACACACACACACACAGATATATATATATATATATATATATATATATATATATATATATATATATATATATATATATATATACAGGGTGATCAGAAAATCAATATACATGTGAAAAAGTAATAATTCATGGAATAATGTAGGTAGAGAGGTAAAAATGGACATACATGCTTGGAATGACATGGGGTTTTATTGCAACCACAAAACAAACCTTCAAAAATGGCCGACAGATTGCGCTTCATGTGATAAGAAAAGCAATAATTAGCATAACAAATCATGGCAAAGCAAAGATGATGTTCTTCAGAACAAATGCTCAACATTTCGACCGTCATTCCTAATCAATAGCTGTAGTCGAGGAGCAATGTTGTGAACTGCACTATACAGCATATCTCTATTTATAGGGAGACATTGGCGTTGGATGTTGTCTTTTAGTATCCCTATTGATGTCGGTCCATCGTGAACTTCAAAATAATTCTCTTCACAGCTGCAATTGTCATAAGACATCTACCCTTTCGAATGCCCTTCCTATGGCGATAGGATCGTAAAGCCGCAGTAGCAGATTCCCCAATCTGATAGTACAGCTTCGCTAACAGTGTCTTTTCTGGTAACGCCAACATTCTGTGATTGTTGGTGCATCTGATTCCCTCCATAGGACCATAGGAACAATTGGCTAACTGTGTTACCTAGTTCAATGGATTCAAACACAGATATTTCAGGAGAATGTCAGCGGAGAGCGGAAGTACCACCGAAATGAGTATTGAAAGTTCGTAGAATAGCATCAAATGTTCAGGAAAATGCACAGCTCCTTTTATACGCGATTCTTATGCAGCGAAACTGACGTTTTGCTGTCCAGCGCCATCTGTTGGCCATTTATTTAACTTTTTTGTGGTTACAATAAAACCCCATGTCATATAAATACACTGAAATGCCACTGAATTAGGAATACCTACCTAGTAACGAGTTGGGCCTCCTCTGGCCTTGATAACGGCTGCCACACGACGAGGTATAGATTCAACAAGTTTCTGGAAACGTTCCACGGGAATGGCTTGCCAAATATTGGCTAAAGCTGTCCATAATTCAGTAAGGTTCTCTGGTGCTGAGTGATGGCCTTTCAAGCCTTGTTCCAAACCATCCAAAAGATGCTCAATAGGATTTAAGTCTGGGCTTCTAGGTGACCAATTTATGACAAAGAAGTCAGAGGAATGCTCATTCCACCAGCCAGTAGCCAACCGGGACTTGTGAGAGGTACAGTTGTCTTGCTGGAAAACTCCATTACCGTGCGGATAACAGAACAGCATAAACGGATGGAGGTAATCACCCAGCAACTCTACGTACCTAATTGCATTGAGGGAGGTTGGTACACGCACCAAAGATCCCAAACTGTGCCACGAAAAAACACCCCAGACCATGATTGAGCCATCATGCCCTTGTACAGTTCCAGCCAGGCATGCAGGATCCATGGCTTCATGAGCCTGACGCCATATTCTCAGCCTCCCGTCGGCGTTAAGTAGTCGGAATCGAGACTCATCACTCCAAGCTACTCGTTTCCAGTCCTCTACACTCCAGTCTCTGTGCTCTCTTGGCCAGGCAAGACGTGCAGCCCGATGGCGAGTATAGAGCAATGGTACTTTCGTAGGTCGACGGCTCCTGAAACCCATACGGTGAAGCGAGCGTTGCACAGTATGTTTACTGAGTGTACGACTGGCACCGTCATTAAACTGGGTGGTAATTTGAGCTAATGTTTGGCTTCGCTGGCTACGTACAATACGCCTGAGCCGTCTCTCACCACGCACTGTCAAGACTACTGGTCCTTTGCATTTTGCATGATCGCTAGTTTTTTTCCACCATCCATGTATTCTTGGTATACTCTTGACACTGTCGACCTTGAAAATCATAGCTGTCTGACGATTTCGGAAATTGAATGGCCCATGCGTCGAGCACGTATGATTTGTCCGCGATCGAAGGCGTCTAAATCAGGCAATTTACCCATACTGGCAATTCCAACAACTAATTCAGAACAACCACAGTACGCGCTATATATGCGTATACCACAGCGCCCTCACTTGCGCATACATGATGCACAGCGCTACACAATTTGCATAGGCTTTGCTATCCCTAATTCAGTGGCACTTCAGTGTATTTTTCTCATATTTGTTTCTCGTTCATTTATTTTCGTTTCACAAACTCTACTTATTTTCAAATTATCCTGTGCTATCATTTTCAATTTTTTCTCATTTATCTCCCGTTCATTTGTACTTTGACTTGTTTTTGCTATATTTTCCTGACTCTTCCCAATTAATTTTAGTTTTTCATTCTTTTTAACCGTATTTACACTCTCTTTTGCGGTATTATTTCTATCTGTCTTTATATGATCATCAAAACATTTGCCCATTTCTACCTCAACTTCTAGAGATTTGGCAAACTTACCCGTTTTAATTATTCTCAACTTACTTACTTTTTCTACCGCATTAAACCCGTTTTTATCACTACCCATCTCTTCATCTGATTTTCCCATATTTATTTCCCGTTCATTGATAATTTGATCTTTATCTATATCTTCCGGACTTTTCTTAAATATTTTTCTCTTTTCGGTCTCATCAACACCACTCTCATTCCCTTTCGCCTCACAAACTCCACTTATTTCAAACTTATCCCGTGTCATCATTCTCGATTCTTTTTCATTCATGTCCTCCTTAAATTTGTCCACTCCCTTACTCACCGGACTCGCTTCTGAATCTTTGGCCTTTTGATTTTCCGCCTCAATATTTAATTTATTTTCTTCAAATTTTATTTCTCTCTCTTCCCTTTTATTACTTTATCATTATTTTCCTTGACTATCTCTATGGGATTTGAAATTCCATTTAGCTGCTCCTTTGCTCCCTTGGAGACCCTCTCTACACCATGCGATTTTGCACTATCCATATTTTTTTCTATAAACCTTCAGGAATTTTTCAAAAAGTACCGAAAACGTCTCTTCATACACTTCCATGTCTTCTAAAATGTACCACATTCTTCTAGCCTTCCCTGCTAAACGACATGCAAAAAAACAGAGATTTCGTGTCTTCCGACTAATTCAACCAATTCGCAGTCTGATTAAATTTTCTAATAAAATTTTCAAAATCATCTTCCTTTTCCCCACTAAAAATTGGTATGAACGAATCTAGTGTAATGGTTTCCATAGTTATGGCCATTTTAGCCCACTTTTCTTAAATACTTCCCTTACCGCTACTTTTACAAACCTCTAATAATTCTTGACATAACTATTAAAATTTCTAAATTCTCAAAACACTGACTATCCCCAAAATACATAATGCATACACAATTTTAAAATATATAAAAAACATATTTCAATTCTGAATTATACTTGCACACTCTAAAATATACTCTAACACTTTTCTTCAAATCAATACTTTTCTCAAGGTGCTACATTAAAATTATCACACTGCTCTATTCAGTACAAATCTTTCAAAGCCACACTCAAATACTGCAAACACTCTTACTTTCCCGTACTTATATTATGCACAATAATACAAACTACTACTCATATATTCATATGCTTGTACTTAATTCAATAATTTTCTCGAATTATCATACAATTATCAGTTCTCTACCTATTCACTCAAAACACTTCTATTTTTCGAAATACCCCTCAAATATTTATCTACTGATTTCAGTAAAATTCCACTTTTAACTAAAACTCCACTAGTTTCAGTAAAACTCCACTTTTAACTAATCAACATTTTTCATGAAACATTCCTCAAATCAATTCATTATTTCAAAATACCGCTCACTACTATCTATCTACTAAATTCAATATAAGTTTTTATGTCACAAACTAGTTCTAAACAATTCAAACCATTTTTAAAACTTCATCTTAATTCACTCAATTATTTCAAAATTATACATAGATAAGCATTTCAAACATATATCAATATCAATTTTTCTTATTTCATCTAAACCACTTCTTAAATTGAGCAATTAAATCAAACACAATTCATATGCAATATTCAAAATATTTCAAAATATTTCAAAATATTTTTATAATATTAACATGAGTACTCCCTATCTATCATTAACAGATTTAACCAACAGTTGCTAAAAATACTTCTCAATTCAAAAGAATTTCTTCAAAATAATTATTTATATGGTCACACACTTCAACATATATACAATCAACATAAATTTTATAACTTCACACTATTCAATTCAACACCACTCGTAACAAATACACGAACACTTTAAAAAATACTCTGAGCTCTACCCAAATTTACGCACTGCTCCCTTCAATGAAAACCAATTTTTTTTATTATTTCTAATGTCCCTACCACACCAAGAGACTGAGTCACGGCCACGATACACCGAACAAAAGATTATTTCAAGACAATTTTTTTAAGTACCTAAAATTTCTAAAGGGACTGGTCACAGCACCATATGTCGTATTTTTTGTCCATTTTATTTATAGGGCATGATTATTTGGTGGTAATACAAAGATTATCTATCTTAAAAAGGGGTAGTTGGGTGCTTTGTGTTTTAATTATTTATTTTGTACCCAAAGCTCTGGACGTAATTAGCAATTAACGAACAATTTAAAACCTTTTGGATCTGCTGAATCAACCTTTCTCTACACTAAAATACACAGCAGATAAATAATTACTGACTCAAGGTTTAAAACAAAAAAAAACTTATTTATTTACACTGTCTTAATATTTACATTTTATCTCATCAAATTTAATTAACATTTCGCTGCTCTACTCACTATCAAAACACGAGCAAATGAAACAGGGTTCGATTTAGTTTGACTTTCTAATTCAGGGAGCGTAAATACTAACTAAAACAAAAATGCTAAAAACTCCCATCCAAAATAATGCACTATATTTTCAATCACGTAAAACTCGCACTAACTGTAAATAGCAAACGTGGGATCTGAACTAAATAAAATCAAGAGAAACACTCACGTTCTTTAGTTGAGGGCAACCTTCGGGTTATGTGTCGACTCTGGTAGGGGACGCTTCCGTGACGTTAGTTGGGACTCTGTAGGTTATCTTTCTAATGATGGGGCACTCTTCCACGCTGGGTTATTTGTCACTGTAGACGGACCGGGGGCAATCTTCTCAGCTACACACCTCTTTATTTTGGATCCGGGATCAGCTATCAGTATTCACTCCACTCAGGCTTTCTTTCTCGGGCAGGATCAACCGAGTTCCGACGTATCAAACCCCCTTCGTTTTATTTTAGCTCCGGGAATATTCGACCGGAGTTTTGGGGCAGTCAAACAGGGGTAGGTTTTTCTTCAGCCGACCCAGGTCAAGGTCTCCTGGACTCCGACTGACTCCGACTGACTTCCTTTTTTATTCAAACTCACTTCCAATATTTAAATTCACCTAAACTTTCCCGCCTCAGGAACCAATTCACCAGCCATTCAGGAAACTCTCAACTTTTTATTTCCTAAGTTTCTACACCTAAAAACCTCTCATTCGCTACCCTATTTCTCAATCAAAAACACCCCTCCTAAAACACCGTCAAACCATGTGGTTTTCTAATGCTTCCCTCCATCAATCACCCATAAAGAGTCATTGTTACTTAACGCCACAAATGGTGCCATCCTTCTCTTATCTTCGTCTATCATCTAAAGACCCCACACACTCTATTGCTTCGTTAAATGGCTAACGTCGTCGACAAACGCCATGTCCTATAGTCACGTCGGCATCAAAGTCGTTACCAACTTTAAACACAAAATGTAATGAATCAAAGCTTTCAAACTTTTTTATTTTCTCTTAAAATATTAATTTAATTTTTTTTTAAATCGCTTAATTACAATATGCAAACAAGAAAATAAAAATTCTCAACTCTGTGCTAAAGTTAAAAAATTTAGAAAACAGTCGAAATTATAGATCACATTTATTATTAAATTTAAGCTTTTTTTATATTAATTTTGAATTGAATTATTCTACTCATTTAATATTTTAACTGAATATTATCTTTTATTATACCATTAAAATTAACTACGATAAATCTAACTGTATTGCTATTCAATTTGTAAAGTTATTCCCTTGTCAGTATCAATAAATAACGTTATAAATATCTGTAAAACCTATCATGTATAATTTTTTGATCAAATTTATCTATAGTAAATTGTATATCAAGCATTAATTTTTTATTTTATAATAATGTATTTAAGGTATGAATAGTGTATGTTGTTAGTTTCAATTCTTTATAATTATGAAATACTTTTCTTCTATGCAACATATTTTGTGGTTATGGCAAATTAAGATACACGTTTGAGCTAAAGCCATAATTTTTTTTAATTGTTCACAGAAATAAAATATTTCCACTATGAAAACTTCATAAAACTGGTGAGTATGCTGAAACCTTAATATAGAATTTAATTACTGTTAAGTTAGTTTCGATAAGTAAATAAGTTTTCATTGTATAAACAATGTTGTCAATATAAATGCTTATGCAAAATCTGTTGTGTATAATTTAAAAGAAAATTTAATATAATATTTTCCGATCTCTTTACTATGAGTACAATAAAACCCATACTTTGTGAAAATCAAAAATATAGCTGATTTGTCCTTGTCAATGTTATTTGAGGTTTTTTCTTTTTAATTCCCTGAAAATTTTTGTAATGGGTAACTTACCAACTTGAAGATAACTCCTGACTATGCTAGAACCTTAATATTAAATTTAATCACCATTAAATTAGTTTCGATACTTAAATAAGCTTTCATTGTATGATAATATTGTCACTAATAATGCTTATGCAAAATCTGTTGTGTATAATTTAAAAAAAATATTTTCCCATCTTTTTACTGTGAGTACAATGAAACCCATAATTTGTGAAAATGTAAAAATATATCTGATTTGTCCTTGTCAATGTCATTTGAGGTGTTTTCTTTTTAATTCGCTGAAATTTTTGTAATCGGTAACTTACCAACTTGAAGGTAATTCCTGACTATGCTGGAACATTAATATATAATTTAATCACTATTAAATTAGTTTCGATAAGTAAATAAGCTTTCATTGTTGATAATATTGTCACTATAAATGGTTATGCAAAATCTGTTGTGTATAATTTAAAAAAATATTTTATGATCTTTTTACTGCGAGTACAATGAAACCCTTACTTTGTGAAAGTGCAAAAAATAACTGATTTGTCCTCGTTAGTGGTATTTGGGTTTATTTCTTTTTAATTCACCGAAAAAAATTTATATTCAGTAATTTACCAACTTGACAGTTATATCTCCAGTTTTAAAAAGTGTAATCTGAGATGCTTTTTATTGATTTTTTTTCCAAAGGAAGATAATTAAAAGTGTTGTGTGATTAAATATAGAATTCCTATTTTATTAGTCCTGATTAAAATTCATTTGTGATTATTGATAGAAAATGTTGCTTTTCTTTTTAAAGGTTTTTATGTATGATGTATGATTCATACTTATCTACAAATAAAAATATTCTTATATCACTATGTGTGTGTATGTTTTGGTTAATCAGTAGTATTGCTCACAATTTTTTTTCCATAAGAGATTTTTTGCATAATTTTTTTCTGTAATTTCATTTCATTAATTATTCTATTATTGCAAAATTCTGAACTAATTTATTCTGGAACTAATACAAAAATTATTCTGAAAATGTTTATATTATGAAGTATGACTCTTCATGTGTCAGCTGTTTGTCAACTCATGTTTGGACATTGCATACTCTGTAGCTGCAGTTAGTGTGGGCTTTTATATGTAACTAGCTTGCTCTAGAAAATAATGGATCATTATTTACTCATTTACTTTAAGGAGGGAGATCATCTTAAACCCTTCCAAAAATTCATTTTTTTATTATGATTTAATTTTCAAGAATTGAATTGCAGGAATCTTATGAAAAATATTTATGTCGATAGTACAATTAGAACCAATTTTATGGCAAAATGTATAAAGCTAATAGTAAAGTAATTTATAGAAAATTAAAACTTTAAATTCCTTTTTCTAAAAACTGTTATTTTGAAATTTGTGCGCACTATTTCTTCAAAACTAATCATCACAAATTGCTAAAATTTTTTGTATACATGTATATCTTGCATGTTTCTACAATTTCTACCTAAATTTAGGTCTTTTTTCGCAGAAATGTTTTTAAAAAAATTATATATTTTTGTACAATACAATACAATTGCCTGAAAAAATAGTTTTATGTGAAATATGGTAACTATTTTAGGTGTAGATTAAATTATAACCTATGGATAAAAATATATACAAATAATTTAATATATATCTCTTATAGTTTTTAAAAAAATCTGCATATTTCATTGATCTAAGATTCACTATTCATAAAACACTTTTTTCATAAAATAATTTCTAATAATCTCCCAACAATTATGTTTTTTTAATAGATAAAACTTTGTACAATTCACCTTTAAAAATTGGTTTAAATTAATTACAAATTAACTGTTTGACAACACACTAAGCTTGGTAGTAAAATCAGTGTATTTTTGTGCATGCAAAGGTGATCTCCCCCTTAAGAATTTTAATGAAGTTTAGCAAAAAAAGTAGTTCAAATAAACATTTTGAATGAAGATAAACAATTGTTAAATTGAATAAATAAATTCATATTAAAAACGCACTTAAAAAAAACATTTCTTTTGAAAAATACGAAAAATCCATATTAAAGTGTATGGTTTCCGTGTTATAGCGGCATAAGTACAGGCGCGCGCGCCACCTAGTGGTGGCGACCAAATGGGAGACACTTTTTTATTACGGAGCTGCTCCTCCTTCTGTAGCTTCGTGATATATATATATATATATATATATATATATATATATATATATATATATATATATATATATATATATATATGTATATATATATATATATATATATATATTTATATATATATATATATATATATATATATATATATATATATATATATATATATATATATATATATATATATATAAGAAATATCATAGCAATAGAAACAGTTGAAAGAGCAGATACTGGAACAGCTATAAAAGAATTCGTGGGACGCAGTAAACGGACGAATGAATTAAAATAGTTTTATTGTCGTTCACATGGAGTTCCCCATACGGAGGGAGCTAGACCGTGTGACATATTATATGTCACACATTCATTATCAGAATAAGCCCGGCTTTCAGCCGTGTTCACATTTTTATATCGGGAAAAACAGAAGTGGTGGTGCAAGGTGTTAATCCCTATGACGCTATGTAACGTCATGGACTAGGGCGTGCCCGATGATTGTTATCGGCTCAGTCTCCCTAGACATAAGCTGTTCTGAGTCTATGAGGATATTTCTCTGTCTATAGGGGAACGAAGGGATTAAGTACTGGAAACTTTATGAGCTATTACATGATCTTTAGAAATCGAATAAATTATGTTTTACAGGAATATGGACAGGTCAGATTATTAATATAAAAATTATTTTTATATTACACACACGCACACAGACACACACACACACACACACACACATATATATATATATATATATATATATATATATATATATATATATATATATATATAGGTTATTCGTAAACTGTGTCGAGAAAATAAGAGGTGTGATAGTACTCATGAAGACGGACAATATTTACAATGTCATTTCGGCCACATTGAACTCAGTATGTCAGTAAAGCGTTAATTTCAGTGTCCAAGGTGAACTTTCGTCACTGGTAAAAAATGAGAAGTAACCAAATCATATGTTGAAGAATCCTATTCAGTTCAGCGCCATTCTACTCCCCTCGTAAGCACCAGCAGAGATTTTCAGTGAACATCTGGGCTGGTATCGTTGATGATTGGCCTGTGGGGCCGTCTCTCTTATCTGAATGTCTCAATGGCAAGAACCATGTCTTCCTGGAGGAAATGCTTCCTGGTACCTTGCAAGCTCTTTCGCTCACCATACAGAGGGGCATGTGGTATATGCATGATGGTACTCCGCCACACTTTAGCCCCGCGGCCCGTCACTTCCTAAATACCACATATACTTGACGGTGGATTGGACGTGGGGGACTTGGAATCCACGCTCACCAGACCTAAATCTGTTACACTTCTTCTTTTGTGGACACATGAAATCATTGATGTACACACGACACCTACGGACTCCGTGGAAGATCTCGTCTCGAGAATCATTGTTGCAGCGGACAAGATTATCATGACGCCAGCAGTGTACAAGAGGGTGCGCAAGTCTTTCATTCGCCTGTGTCAACTGTGCTAAGACACCATTTTGAGAATCTACTTTGATTATTACTCTGATCTGAATGGGCAAATTGTGATTTGGTTATTTCTTATTTTTCTCCAGTGAAGAAAGTTCAACTTGGACACTGAATTTTACTCTTTTTTAACACACTGAGTGGAATGCGGCCCTAATTTGTATTGTAAATATTGCTCATCTTAATGAGCATTATAATCCCACTTATTTTGACGATACAGTTTACTAACCCCTTTTATATATCACTGCTAGACTGCTTTATTTTGGAAGCCAATGCACAACAGAACCTACCTCACCCAAGATGACTAAAACTCAAGCCGCTACTAAAGTCTATCACAGTGAAATCCCTCTAGTTTACTCAGAGATAAAACGCTATTAAAAGCAAATTAAGTGTAATTTGGAGGGCGAATAGCAAAGCCCCGACAACCAAGCAGTTCATCATTGAGTGGATGAAAGAAGTATTTGGCTCCAGTGAATAAAAAATATCTGCAGGCGAAACAACTGTCTCTGAGAACTCTTAAAACAATGGAAGATGTTTCTGCTCATCCTCTGGCTTAAATGATGACTTGCAGGAGGAGTTTAATTTCATAGCAGTGAAGATCTTGCCCCTAACAAAACTCCTCTTCTCTAGCTTATGGACCAGAAGGTCATCTCAAATTTTAAAAAACGGTATACCAAAAGCCTCTTCCAGGGTGCTTTGAGATGACCTCGTCTATTGATTTGGCAATGACCGATTTCTGGAATGGCCATTTCAATATCCTCCACTGTGTCAATCTGATACGTAAGGCCTGTCATATAGTGTCTTACAAGGCCATGAACACTGCTTGGAGGGGAGTGTGACCAGACGTTGTAACTCCGAAAGTCTGTGAAGGCTTTGAGCATGAACCTAGCCCAATAGTAGAGGACACTACCTCTGAGCACGTCCATGGGCATAGATATCAATGATGAAGACATCGAATAGTTTGCACACAGAAGAGCTCAACACTGAGGAGCTCCAGGAACTTCAGAGTGAGCAGCAACATATAATGGCTGAGGAACATTCTCCAGGTCAGGAAAAGGATGGGCGGAAGCCCGTACTGGATTGATAAAAGAAATGGGTTGAATTACGAAAATTGGTTCAAAAGTATCACCCTGACAAGGCTCTAGCAAGCCGAAATGTAGACTTGTTTAAGGATCAAACTATGTCTCACTTCAGAAACATTTTGAAACGTAGGCAGATGCAAGCTTCTTTTGATAGGTTTGTAGTGAAATTCTTTCAATAAAAGTCTACACCAAGCATCGGTGATGTTAATAGAAAGAAAGAGGAAGAATCCTTGTGCAAGGGCCTGATGTTTTAATAGAAGGAGGCTTCCCTTCCAAGCAATAACCCCTCTTCTTCATTACTTCGCCACTATCCCTTTTGACCCTCAACTCATTTAAATAGAGGTTGAATGCAGATAAATTATATCTTATTTTGTCTAATTATTGCTTTAAATTATCTCTGTCTAGTTTAAATATTTTGTATAAAAAAACTTCCAATTTATAAATTTCCCCCAGTGAAATGTGAAATTTCTGGTTTTCAGGAAGGAATTAATTCAATTTACATTACTCCTTATAAGAAGAATTCTTTAGGTCTTCGTCGTGCCTTCTGGAACAAATTAACTACGAATACTAAGGCTCCATTATATATATATATATATATATATATATATATATATATATATATATATATATATATATATATATATATATATATATATGTGTGTGTGTGTGTGTGTGTGTGTGTGCGTGTGTGTGTAGTGTAACTTCTCTTGACGGCCACCGCCCTGAATGACTATATTTTGTTCAGATCCGATTGAAATCTCTATAGAGCTGATGCTATGGAAGAAGTTTAAGTAAGATATATCTTGTTATCTATTCCGTATGTGTTATGGGAATCTGTGACTGCATTTCTTTGCTCCTTATATTTCTCTACGGCTTCTATGGTTTTACTATAATATAAAAGAAAACAAGAAGTACATTTTATTCCAGAATAGTTTTGAGACATGATATAATCTTAAATTTTATCTAGTTGATTTTTGACAACCTCATTCATACAATATTTTTATTTCAGATTTTAAGAGCGTCAGTTGTTGACTAGATGGCATCTCAGATACTATGAAAAAGTAAGTGCTCAAATAGGGGATTCTTTAAACTCTGTTAATGTAATTGTTATTACGTAGCATCTGTTTATTTTTGTTGACGTGAAAATGTTACGAGAAAGGTTGTTATCATTCGAGGAAATTTTAGTCACTGATCATTTACTGCAATTTTAATTACATTCCTCTGACGTATGATTTCCTTGTAAACAGCTTCCGCAGAAATAAAAAAGTTGGCTGGTTGGGAGCTTTGCGATCTTTTAATACAAGAAAGATAGTAGCAACAGGTCTTCAGTTTAAAGCCGATTCCGAACGGCTAGAAACCTCCAGACATCAACCCCAGTATTCAAATCTACCAAGTCTGGTTGCGAGAGCCAGCGCTGTTGACATTGGAGCGTCGCCCGATTGGCTGTACATAAGCAAAATTTGGATTAGGAATTCTAAATTAATAAAGGAATTTATCATTAAGTCTTACATATTAATCTTGAGCATTCATTTCTTACTATGAAACGGTATTTTAACCAGTTTATTCCTCAATTCTTCTCATGCTCACTTTTAAACACCCATATTTGTTCACTTATCTTACTTATATCCCATCACAGATATATTTAGAAATAGCCTTTTTCTAATTTTTTGAGGATATTTCTTTTAGCTGATACTACGAGTAGAAAATATATATTAAGATTGACCGATTTCCACAAAAAGGTAATTGAAATATAACACTAGTGATTCAAGGGTATTTCATACATTGATTTTTGTAAAACATGTCAGGATTTTTATCAAATAAAACAAATTCGACACTTGCATTCCTCCCTTAACGTCCCTAAAAAACTTATCAGGAAAATTTAGTTCTTTTCATTCAAAAATGTAAGTATGTAATGGTTGGTACAAACTTCTATTGTTTTGTTACGTTATTTTCCTATGTCAATC
Source organism: Dolomedes plantarius (assembly GCA_907164885.2). Taxonomy (NCBI): domain Eukaryota; kingdom Metazoa; phylum Arthropoda; class Arachnida; order Araneae; family Dolomedidae; genus Dolomedes; species Dolomedes plantarius. The sequence continues at coordinate 102,453,184 of OU015494.1, read as the reverse complement.
ACTGCTTAAAGATTTTGTGTGATGCACTTTACTATTGCTTTGTATATGAGAGAGAAAGAGACTATGCGTTTTGCTATTTCATTTAACTGAGAATCTTTCTGAGGGTTACACATCCCATTTATGATACTTTCATTAACTAGAATTGATCAAAACAATTAACGTCCTGTAACTCTGTCACATATGGATTAAGGGATCTTGAGATAAAATAGTCTTATTTATTATGACTTTAATGTATCCAGTTTGTGATGTGATATAAAATTTTAAAAGTATTTTCAAATGCATAGTGAAAATCTGGTAGTCGACAGAAATTCATGTTTGATTGACATTGATAACCGAAATCAATTGTAAATTTCCAGATGTATGAACCTTTGAATTTTTGTCTTGTTTGTTAATTGTTTATCTTATCAATCTTTGAAATCCTTTATAAGCTAGAATGATACTTACCACAAAATCTATTGAATCAGCTTTTTCAAAATATTATAACCGTATTCCAAATCCTTTAACAATATTCCAGATATAATGTAAGAGAAATCAATATCATAGTCAAAATTGCCCAATACCTATACTTATTTTATTATTCGTAGCAAGTTGATTTCAATCAAACTCCTTTCCCTTTAGCCTGAGGTATGAATATATAATACAAATACACTGCAGGACAAACAATCTTTCCAGATCTCATAACTATGATAAAATGACATTTACAACAAACATGGTTTCTCTAGCAGAAAAAAATAATTTCTTGTTTTCAAATATGATGAGCTTTTTTGAGTCACTTTCTATAGACATTAAATATATTTAGGGGAGATTATGAAAATATTCAATATTTCAATCTTTCAAATTAAAATCTTTTTAGGAGTATTCTTACGATGTATGTAAATGTGGCACGTTAGAGTCATAAAGGAGTTCCGAAAATATGTCATTAGTTTTTTAAAACATTCTTTGAAGGTTAAAGCAAACAAAGAATAAGATGCGTTAGACACATGTTCGTTAACCGCTGGTGTTGCGTTGACGCAACGGTCAAAATAAATGCGTATAAAAAATTAGTTATCAAATAAATTTTATATTAACAGTAGTTTTTGAGTAGGGTTAACAATTCATTTGAAAAATATTTGCCTTCAACTGTTCTTTTAATTTAATAACGAGTTCCAAACTGAGGCCGTTAGTTAAGCATTTTTGAGCGAGAACTCTCCCCTGGTCATTTTCAGAAAAGAAATATAGCTAGACACACGTGAGTTTTAGAGGTGATCTATTTTTAGCTAAGGTCAAATTTTAACAAAACATTCCATCAATATGTTGCTTTTGTTTGGATGGGGAAGGAACAGAAAACAGGTGTTGCGTTGGCGCATCGTCAGCGGGAATAGGATAGTTCCCTCATTCCCTCGTGGCGTTCGACTGTGTGGAACTTTTTCCTTTCTGTGCTTTTAGAAATGCCTAAAACTAGATATCTTACGTTAGAAGAAGCTCTTCAAAGAATTTTCGATGAAGATTCAGATAATGACGAGAATGAAACTGATATTGTTGTTATTCCACCAGAAACAACAGAAGCTAGTGATGAAGAAGAAGGAAATGATGTGGAAAACCGCATCCAAATGTGTCCATTGGAATCGGTGAAATGTGTTCGAAAGAAAGAGAGGGGTTATTACAATTTTCAATTTGAATAAGAAAACGAGATAATTGTTGTCCGAAGGAACGACAACTCGGTTGTGACTCTTTGTTCAACGTTCGGAAAAATTCCTCCTGTAAAAAAATGTTCCCCGTTATTCAAGAACGGAAAAGAAAAAAGTGTTTGTCCCTCAACCTCATCTTATTGAACAGTACAACGCCAAAATGGGAGGAGTCGATTTATGCGATAATTTAGTATACAACTACAGAATAAGAGTTCATGGGAAAAATGGTGGTGGTTACAAGGTTACATCAATGTAATTGGCCAATATTCGCCAATTACATTGATGTAACCTTGACAAATGCGTGGAAAATATCAAGATTGTCTCCTGAAAATAAAAAGTCTCTATTTGATTTTAGGCGCGAAGTTGTATTGTCACTTTTGCAAACACCGTTTGAAAGTGAAGAGTTAGTCGGAAACCGATAAGCAACAGGAAGGCCTAGTTAGCTCAGCATGCAAAAGCCATTACGTGGAGAACATGGGCCTTTTATTGTCAAGTCCGAAGACAGCAGAAGACTGCGTTGTAAACAATGCCATAGCCAGACAGTTTATCGACGTAAAGTATGTGGCATTGCTCTACATCATGATTGTAGTGAAGCTTTTCATGCTTGAAACTGTTTTCTGGATATAATAAGTAATTTGAAAAGGAAAAATAAGTTACATCTTTATAATAATTTAATTACCTGTAAAGGGATAATTTGCTTTCTATAGCGTAACAAAGCTAAAAAAATTATCAGTGCTCAAATCGAAGAAAATTTGAAGAAGTTCAGTTGAACTCACTGAACGTCATACTCCTAATCCGCTGACGTTTCACTCACCGCTAACGCAACACTCAATTTTTTGAAAGATAAGACTAGATTTGTTATTTTACCCATAAATTACCGTTGTATATATTCAAATTAATAACCAATATTATTTGTATAAAAAAAAATCACCCCTTATAGTTTTGGCGGGTAATGGGTTAAAATGTATTTCCATATGAAAAAATTAGAATTTACAGTTTTTTTTCTTATCAGGTAATCGTTTAAATTTATTATAAATTAAAAAATAGAATTAGAATATAAAAAGCTAGTTTTTTTATATTGCTCCCAAGTCCTACAAGAAATTAGTTCAGAACAGAAAGTCATTAATCAAAATTAATAGGTGTGAAAACGGTGAGTTCTGTGGTATCACTCTTCTGAAACAATTCTAAGAAATAGGTTTTCATGGAATCAATATTTTTTCTACACATACAGTATCAGTATGATATCGTACATGGTTTTGTGTAAATTTTTTAAATAAAAGATTATACTAGGTTAGAGTTACTAAATATGTTTTATTCAGGGATTGTCGTGCTGTGGCTTGCCTGTTTATTTTAGTCACATCTATCTGAAATCATTAGTAATGAAAATATAATAAATATCCCATATAAAATTTAGTATTTTATGATTTTGATAAATTCTTTATGCAATGACTGTTTGAAACATTAACTGAATAGGGGTTTTTCCCATAACCTACAAATCAAAATTTGAAGAACATTAAAAATCAATGCAAGATATCACGAATTACTTTACTTTGATATTGTTTTTACGTGTAGTCAAAAATATAAAAATATCACTTTCATAAGGCTAAAGATGTTTTGCTCTCATAATTATACTTCCTTCAAAAGATCAAAAACATGACGCTGTCGAGGGCAACAAACTAGAAATACATATCAATATTTTTTATGTTTATTTTTTTCTCTCTTAACAGGCAAAAGAATCTAACAAAAGTTAACCGTTAAGTTTTCCTGAACTCTTTAAAACTTTCTGTGATTGAGTTTAAAACAAAGGAAACAGTTTTCTTTTGCCGCATAACTTTAAGGTTTGTTACCTGCAGCGGTGTGATTAAAAGTTGAACTTAATGTAACTTCCCTTTCTTTGTCTAGATCTTTTCATGAACTATTTGACCTTTGAGATCCTAAAAAAAAGAAGAAGGGTTTTCAATGGGCCATAATTGACTGCATTTGTTAAAGTTTGTTTTATGGAAGACATAAAAACGGAATCTTCCGGAAAAAGTTATATATTTGTAAAAGAAAACATTATAATACGTGTGTACTTTTTTATAATATAAATACAAGTATGCAATTTAAAATTAAAATGCAAATACGTGATTTTATATAATTGTATTAAGGTGTTTATCTCAGGAAGGATTGCACATGCATTTAAAATGTCTACATTTCGGGAAAAATAGCTGTTTTTCTATTATTATTAAAGATATTTTCTATTATTATTATTAAAGTCAAATGAGCTAATATTTAGTGATATAAATTAATCACATTTTCCTCCATAGTAAATCATAACTACACAATATTTTTAAAACTATAAAAGTACAACTGATAATTAAGGCAATGAATACATGTTTTTACTTGGCTTGTTGGTCGATTAGATTTTGTAGCACAAAGTCTATTATAGCCATATTATTTCAAACCAACTGACTTGCTGTACATAAGCAAAACTTGTATTAGGAATTCGAGAATTTTTTTTCCTTTATGTTTTAGGAATCCTTAATTTTTTTCCTTATTAAAGGAAAAAAAATATTTTTATGTCAAAACTTCGAGATTAGTCGTGAGTATTCATTTCATATTATGAAATGGTATAACCAGATTTTTAACCAATCCTTCTCATGCGAGGAAATATTTGTTCATTTATATCTCTAATACCATATCACAGATATTTTTAAAGATAGCCTTTTCAAATTTTTTTGTATCTAATATTTTAGCTGATACTACGAGTATAAATATTATAATTATGAAATTTTATGACCAATTTTTCCGATAAGGTAACTGAAATATTTTTAGCTTAAAGCTTGTAGTTATAAAAAATAAACCTAAAAGGGAAAAACTTCATCTACTCGGTCGAAATCGAGGGAGATATCCGTAATTAAAAAAAAATAATAATAATGTCTTTGAAAAGTGTATTCTATAGAACAGTTATATATACATTAACACTTGTTCAATTATTCCAAAGCCGAAACATAAATGTATTTATGGTTTTATAAAACTGGAATTTGTCCTGTTCCTTAATATCGCTTGTTACATTGAAATTACTTAAGAGACTGAAATGTCAACATGTGGGATATTTATTCATAATCAGGCCCTAAAGTAAGTGCACTAATTTCTATACCTGCTGCATGCTGTTGCAAATCATAAACTAGTCCTGGAAACACCTTAAACTTTTCTATTAAATTACACGTCACATATCTTGGCATCGACCCAATATTATTATATTTCCCTCAAAATATATTTCAGTCTCCTCGCTGTCCTATGAGATTGTGTTGGTTAAAGGAAAGAGCTTATGGTCTTTTTCAGTATTTAAAGATATTTCTGTAATGTTTGGAAACAACAGAATAAAATTGCTGCACTACTTATGAAAACAAAAACCAAAAACGAACAAAAACATCTTCTCGTTCTGAATATCAATATATCTGTATCTATATCTATATCTATATATATCTTTATATATATAGGTGAAATATGATTAAAATCTTGTAAATGCCTCTATTTATTTATGTATTTTGTGTGAACTCACTTAGAAATTAATTGCTCTATTTGTGGTGTGAGCTAAAATCAATAGACAGTTTATAAAATCAGTGTACATTTTATTCATTCAGCAATAACAATTGAACTTATTCATGCTGGAGAACAATACTTTTACGCCTTCCCCTATTAATAGCATTTCCCCTTATAAACATTTGGAAGATGCAGACCAATTTGTATCACCAAGTATAGCAGGCAATGGCTTAACTATCCTTTTTCACAAAATCTCTAAAATTTCTAAACTTGAAAGGCATGCTATTGACTGTGGTGAGACAATAGAGAGAGGAGAAATTGAAGTTCTTGAAATTTTCTCGCAACAGTGAATTGCGAAATATTGCACACATTGAGGAGAAAGGATAATCTTTTCTCCTCAATGGTTTGACGTACGAAACTCAATTAGGGATGCCTTTGGATAAAAGAACACTGAAATTATTTTGAAACAGACCAAAGCGTATGGTCTAATACTTTTAAGTAATTTATAAAGCTTCTTGCCTTTATAAATATGAAGAAAATAAGAATGTTTGTAGATTTTGAAATTCAATGATTTCTTCATAAAATCAACTAAGATGCACCTCATGCCCTTAACACATATTTTTGAATAGAAGAAAACAAAGAAACGGCAGGTAAAAAATTGGGGTTATTATTGTTGCAACATTCTTTTACAAGATTTTGGAGCTAAGATTATAGTTGAATAGGAATAAAATGCCCTATAAAGCTAATCATAAGTGTAGTTATGTATTAATAATTCTGAATTCTCGCAAATTGAGTAAAGAACTGTAGAAAACATCTTGTAGCACACACACTACCTTTAAACTAATATAAGAGGAAGTTTAAAAATTTTTGGAAATAATTTTTAACTGGAGGATAGTTTTATTTTAATTTTTAATATTTAAAGGAATGTTTTATAAATCTTTTCTTCCAGAGATCAGTAAACACTACTATGGAATGAAAAATTTCATGATAAGGACGATATCTGAACCACACATTTCAACCAAGCAACTTGTTATGCAAGAACTTTATTATTTGAAAATACGAGACGTTATGTTTTAGCGTTAAAATAATAAAATTCGGTTTATAATTTATATTAATCGTTTATTTATGTAATTTTGGAAGTCAAAGTTCAAAAGTAATACCCCCGTCTCGTGAAGAGAAAATATACATGACAAAGTCTTTCTAAAGTAGCAAGTAATTTATTGAAAGAGAAGGAGAATGTGGCAGTGGGAAAATGAGTTGTTTAATTGGGGTTATTAGATATTAATTATATTTATTAATATTAATGATGATTATAATTTTGTTGAATTCATTGCTTAAGATTGTGGTTAGTACATTGATTAATTGTGATGCCCAAATAATGGAAACAACTCTGGTTTACACTGACAAATTAATTTATTAATTATTAAAACACATAAATAATACGCTACAAGTTACTAAATATTTCCTCCGGCATTTACACATTACTCACAACTTCTTTACTACTAAATTATTTCTCTACGACACATATATTTAATTCATTCAATTATTATGACAATATTTCGTACTTCATCTACACATATTACTCTCAACTTCATTACTACTAAATTAATTCACCACAACACCTATATTTAATTCATTCAATTATTATTACAATCTTTCGTACTTCATCTACACATACTACTCTCAACTTCATTACTACTAAATTAATTCATATCTATAAGCATAACATCCTATTAATTAACTTGTTTTTTACGAATTATCGGTCATCTCCTTAACATCGTATATTCAAACACTATACTCATCGCGCTCTATATTAATTATTAAGGCTACACACTGAGAAGCAATGACAGCAATATAAAAAGGAAACGCAAAGTCGGTACCTCGAAAGATGACTGTTGGATCACTATGGGCAGCTGGCACTCGTAATGACGAACTTCGTTGTATTTATCATCGCACGGAACTAGGGCACTTTCTTCGTCTGGTATAAGGCTCCGTCAATCATGATAGACACTCTACACGGGACACTGGGCCACTCTCATCATCGGTTCTCTGACTCTTTCACTCCTTGCAGACCCTCGGCACGGGACATTGGGCGCTCGACAACTTCTATCTCCAAACTTCTAACTCAGTCTCCTAATAGGTGAATGTGCCTTGACACCACTTCTATATCTAAAAACTCTTACTAACTCTCCTTCTTAGGTTGTCTGTGCCTTCACACTATTTCTCATTTCATATTATTTTCTTCTTAATGTTGACTCCGCCTCTTACAATTTCCATTGGTCATATTATTACCATGCCATCGCCATTCGTCCGTGGCTGCCTCTTCTCAATCCCCTTTTCACCAATGCGCATCGAGGGCGGGATTTATAAAATTCTCCCTCTAATTCAACTTTTTCCCATGCTTCGGCTTCAAGCAGGGTGGCCTGTTATATAGCCATCATAAATTTAGTGTTCCCTTTCTTCTTTTCTTTTATTCGTGCACCTCACTTTCTTGAACTTTTATCTTATATTTCTTGCTACAAGCACAATCTCTAAATTTCGTTTCGGTATATTGCTGGCTTTCTACCCTTCTCTTTTTATTGCCCTCATTTGCCATGTTTCTTTCTTACATTTAGCAATTATTTTACTTCGTCCTGTAATTTTCAATTCTCCTTCCCCTGGCCGTGACACTACTGTCATGTCCCTATGACAGAGACCTTTTTACAAAACATTTCACATTACTATGTTAAACATCATTTGAGAAATTTATCTTGTGAATCCTTACCAAGGGTGCATCTTTGGCACATTGTCAAGTCCCTTTAATCCAAAACCCCAACTCACTAGATTTACGGATTAGGGCTGAGATGCAAGGTTGCCCAATATGGTCGGAAGATCTGTACTGTCCGTAGGGCGCCGAGGCTTATAAGAAACATCACCGAACATGGGAAATTAAACCTCGGCAGAGTTTGCAGGAATTCCTGCGCAGCAAAGGTCTTCAGTTTGACAGTGTCTTGTACACGAAAATGGGGGTGGTCGCAATACTTAATGTATTACAGCTTAGGCCTCCTTCCAGGTAGATTATCGAAGAACATATGTGCTAATCGAGATGATCTCCAGTTCATCTCTCCAGTTTTATCGCACTGTTTTAATACTGTAGCACTATGTTTCTCCAAATGCTATTTTTAAGCCCGTAGCACAAGTTCAAAATTCGCTCAGAATAACACATAGGTTCCAATGGGAGATGTGGGAAGATCGATCACAGTAGAATAATTATCACCCATAAAGGAGTGCTTGCTCCTTTCTCATTGGCCGATGAAAATGCTTTCTGTTTCCGGGAGCAGTATCGCTTCTGAAGGAGCAGTGGAGGAAGAAGGTACTTCAGAAACAGTAGTGCTTCTTCAGGAATGATGTTCTGCTGAGCTAACCTTGTAGTATACTACGCGATTTATGGGGCAGTTCCTTTCAAGATTTCTCAATAGAATCTCCCTCACATTCCACTGGTTAAGTTTGACTGATATTTCTAACCAGGAATCTATTTAGGGAGCCAGATCATGCATAACGATTAACACGCTTCTACTATTTTATTCTTATACTTGTTTACCCTTTCATATGTAAAAGAAATATGCTAGCTAAGAAACTGAGTCTAGGCCGTCTAATTTCCAAACGGGTGTCCTGTAGTATTATACGATCCTAATACTCGATAGGAGCTGCATTTTGCTCCTTATTGGAATACATTTTCCTCTGAAGATATTGCTATTTCTCCTCAAATCTCTTTTAGCTGAATGGCATAGCATAATATTCCTGATTACACTACAGTTCCCCGTTAGAATGTCTTTATAACAATCTATGTATCATATCTATTTAAAAATCTCTGTCTCCTATCTCTCTCCAAATATAAAATTTTGCTACTTTAATTCAATTTTTGTTAAATTATACACCGTTCCTATGCCAGAGAAATATATATATTTTTTATATAAAAGTCTCACAGTCCCCTGAGTACTTGTTACTAAGAAGCTAATAATAAATCTAGAGCCAATAAACAGATATACAATATATATATATATATATATATATATATATATATATATATATATATATATATATATATATATATATATATATATATATATATATATATAACCTTTAAAGCCGAAAGTAATTGGACACGAAAACCGAAGTGAAATCTGTATTTATTTCAAAAATAATTTCTTTCTTTGACTCTCTTTGGCTGCAATGAATGTACCGACTCTTCTAAGCACGTCTTTTATGAATTTCTGGTATATTTCAGCAGGGATTTGTTTCCATTCCAGGATTAAAGCCTCTGCCAGAAATTTCTCTGTAGGAGACAAATTTAGCATCCTAGCTCGTCCCGTTTCATGTTCATTGGGGTTGAGATAGAGTTTGTGACCCAGACAATCTAATGTATGTTATTATTTTATGTTTTGTATAATAACATACAAAACATATTTGCATGTTTTACAAATATGTTTTGTGCATTAAACTAGGCTTTTTCAACGCTTGAATTATATCACAGAGCCTGCCATAACGAAAGAAAGAAGCTTCTGTATCGAAGTACTGTCACACTGTAGAACGTGCGCAGTCATCCTCCCAGAGTTCATAGTTTAAGGTGAAAAAAAATTAGAGAACTCAGCCTTTCTCAGAAGAAACAATTCCAGGCTATCAGAGAGTGTCACCTGAATAAGGCAGTCGAGATGATACATGTCGAAGAGACCTTGTCACTTCTATCTGTATTGAAATGTCTGAAACGGGTTGCAGTGCTCAACATGACTTTCCGTCTATCCTTCTGTTGCCCATGGCCGACTTGCTTAAAAACACTGCTATATCTTTCTAGCCGAGTAATATGGTGTTTTTGTGTTGCCTATCTGACATGGTATCTGATATCAGGCTTTTCCAGACGTATTGTACAGAAATAAAAATCACTTCCTGGGCCGATATACACATGGGCACACAATGCTGATTCAGTAGAATACCTTTTCTTCTTTAAAATCCTCTCTAAGCATCTCTTACACCCATCGTCGAATTTGTTAGGTCTTGTAGGTCGGGGTATACCTACAGTAGTTCCGTCAACCTTCCATCTCGATTGACATCTGTCACAGCTGGTTTCTGTATATCCAGGGCACCAGCCATTGCCGAGTAAAGACTGTTTGCAATGCAACTATGTTTGAAACTATGACCAAATATCTTTGAAAATCCAGAAGTCCGGCAGAAGTAAATCATATCGGTTAAATTTCTGTTAGAAATACAAATAAATGTAGTGGTGAGGGAGCAAAAATCTAAGATTTCTTTCTTTTTTTTCACGGATGTTAGTAGTAAAAATATGGGGGAAATTGGACTGAGGGAAAAATCTATATAATAATTAATATCTTAATTTTTACAGCTATTTTTTCAGAAATTAATTATAAGTATTTTGCATTTTTAAATGTAAATGCATTAATTTTCAAATTTTCAAGCCATTAAAAATCTATAACGTTTATTCTGAAAGATTATGCCATGGCTTTGTGAAGTAATGTTTGTCAACGTGTCTGGTGCATCGCGAACAGCTAAAGTGTAAAATAAAAAGATTTTGAAGAATACGATTACGTCGTGATTATGATAAGGTAAGGATGTAAGTATACATGAAAAGTCAAGCAAACCCCATATATTTTGTGATTAGCGTACGCAATTACACTTTTAACAACGGGATATGAAGGGGGTTATATAATTGACAATTTGCTAGCTTTCTCTGGCAGCAAAGTATTCTCTTGATCTGTGCCTAGTGAATAAAATAGTTTTTGCTCTAGAAATTCCACCTGGGACTTCTTTTACTGTCATTAGCGGTAAAATTTGCACATAAGTTATTTTCTATTCCCACGCGGAGCTGTTATTGTGCATGAGATTTGTCTGTGTTTGCGTACTGAAAAATTGCGTTGAAAACTAATATTTTTTTAATATATAAATGGCAGTTAAAACTTTGAAAATATATCAAGGAGAAACGGTACGCAATATTAAAATACCTTTAAGCTAAAAGGATTAATTAAACACTTTAATATTAAAGGGAAAAAATCAAATGGTATCTGAACGTAACTCATTTAATTTCTTAATGATATAAATAATTTTTCTCTCTTTTTACCTTTAAAAACGATTCTCATTCTATTAACTTTTGATGTTCTTAACACAATCTTGGTCTGACGTCATATAGTTAAAAAAATAAGAGTTTTATTTCTGCTGATAGTTTATATAAAAAATGAAGTATCTCGTTACGTTTATATAAATTTCAATAATCCAATAGACAATTTATTGGAGATTTTATTTTTCACGTGCAGTATATCGAACATTTAATAAAGAAATTCATCCGTCGTGAGGCGTGAAAAATTCAGATTCGATATCCACATCATTTATTTTACGTCTACAAATGAGTTTAAAAGTATCACATTGAAATGGAACGAATTAAAGTTAACAAAAAAATGAAAAAATGCATTCTTAAAGTAATAAAAGAAACAGAGGCAGATCGACGGGCATGAGAGGGGGGGGGGGATAACTTTTTTTTCTTTCCTGTCTCTTTTCTTACTTATTCTGCTATTCCATTTTCGGACAGCTAAATCTTTTAGCAGATAAAGACGGCTTGGGAAGAAAAGAAGGAAGACAACAATATATAGAAGTCCTTTGCGAAGAGGGGCCGAAAAATTCAATCTCCTTCTAAGTCAGAGAGTCAGTGATCAATATCGAGCAATGTGATTAGAGGGAGAATGTCATATCTACTTTGCCACCAACTCAAGGGAAAAATTGGAATTTGTCGCTGGAGTTCGCTCCCTCAACTTTTTTTTGTTTTATCTTTTATTTTTGTTCCTTTTTTTTGAATTGAGGTACAAAAATGTTTTTAGGTTACTTTGGGTTTCATTCATTGAATGGATGGAAGGTTATTGAAGAGAAGTGATCAAGAGAGGAAAAAATCTTGTTACGAATTTTTAAAACCTCTTGTATCGCTTTAACCTACAATATTTTTTATAGTTTAAGAGTAACAAAATTGTCGTAAATAAAATATGCATTTTGAACAGTCAGGTTCTACTACAACTAAAAACAAAAATCTGAAAATGTTGGAGTTGAAATGATTCTTCAGATACGAAAAGAGTCTAATTGTTAAGAATTTAATTAATTTAATCAACCATCCATATTCTAAATATTTTATTTGTTTCAATAATGTAGGGGAAATTAAGGAAATTCCTTTCATTGCTACTAAAAATTTGTTTTCGGAATTCTATTGCCATATTCACTTCCTTTTCTGTCGAAAATCTCTTGTACGGAGCAAAAACGGTACTAGTCTGATGAATCAGATAGCAAGAGATACAATCTCCATTAAACTTGCTAACTCCCCCTCCCATTCATTCTATTTCCTTTTTTAGTATTTTGAAGATTTATAATTTTTTTTTTACTGTCTGTTGTGTGTGTACGTACAACAATGCTGTTTACAACAAATTAAGATAGAAAACATTCTTGATGCGAACAGTGTAAGCTAAAAAAAGAATATCTATTTAAAATATATCTATATGTTTTTCTGTATGTTTAGTCGTTGGATTTTTAGAATAAATAGAAAAATGTTTCTTAAGAGCATTAACGTTGGTATTTATCATTATTATCTCAAGTAATTGAGAATCAATCAAAATCACTTGTTATCTAACAGAATTCAACTTTTAAAATCTCCCTTTCAGTAAAACATATCAGAATATGGCATTAACAAGGCACTTATATAGAACAGTTAAACTATAAGATAAAGCTTCTTAAAATTCAAAATAGTGCGTAAGAGGAACATTTTCGGATTTGACTACAAAGCAAACTCTATTATCGAAGTGCGGCCTGAAAGAGGTGTATATTGGTAGATGAAAATTAAACGCCCTTTGTTATATAAATTCTTCTGCAGTTCTTAGGAAGTTTTATATTATAATTTCATGTGAACAGCTTATTTTTCACTAAATTTATAACTGATTATTAAGAAAATCTTCTACATCATTTCTTCTATGTAAGAGAACAGTTGTTTTTTCTAGAACTTTAAAGATACCATCAATGTATAAATTGTCTGCGCTAATACATTTAGCTTACAAAACTATTTCATTTAACATAAGCAATAGTTTCCTTTTTTGCTTTGAACTTGTGCTATTAAGCGGCAGAATTATGGAACAAATATTTTAGTATACATATTACTATGTGTTAAATATGACATATTTAGGACCATTCAATATTTTGTTACTTTAACTTCTATCAGAAATTAATAAACCATCTAGCCCTCCGCGCACACTGCCAACGAATATGTTTTACGGGGGTAAAACATCACATTCTTTATTAAACATTCCATACTCATAATTTTCCTTTCAACCAACAGCTGTAAAATTTATTAAAACAGCATCATTTGAGAATAATTAAGATTGGATGGTACTTTGATGAAAGTATAAAAAACATTAGATAGCATAACTCATCTAAATAGTTCATTTTTAGAATTTCATAATTCACGATATAAGAAAGAAAAAATCACATGTTCACAAACCTTTATCGCATCCATGTCTATGAAACACATGAATGTCATTTGAAAAAAAATAAAAATTAAGGTACATCTTTCCGGTTACTGGTTGATATCTGAATCAGATCTTTTTGGGATTTTCTTCAAGCGAATCTTGTATATTATTTCACGAAATCGTATTTTCTCCTACTTTTTGCATATATTCTCGACTTTGAAAATGCTGTTTTATCTGCTTTTCTTCAAAACTGCCTATGAAGAGATCCTTATTTTTCAGGAGAATTTTGTTTCCATAGTTTATTCGAGTTTGTAAAAGGATGAAAGCCTATTCTTGAGACGTACTAACCCTAAATAAATTTCGAAGACTGTTCAATTTAAATGTTTAATAATTTCTTGCTCTACATTGTAAACTCTTGACCAGAAAACTCCTTGAAATAGTCCTCTTAAAAAGTGTTAACTCCTTAAAATAGTTTTTTAGAGGTAGATTATTGTTATTTTTTGAAATCGGGTTAAAGCAATTGAAAGTTGATTAATTATCTTTCTTCCATCTTACTGTAAAGTAAGTATCATTTGGTGTAAGTTGTTGTTTATAGGTTATTTAGAAAATGAGATATAAACTGTATAGCTTCCAAAATTTTTTGGTCTTGATGATCTACAATGCTGGCCACCCAAATTGCAACACCAAGAAAGACAAGAGATATCACAACAAAATTTATTTCGTAGATACCATGTTGACCAAGTATCAAATGATTAAATTTATAGACTTCTGTGAAGTGTGGTTCCTGCCAAAATCAGTAGCCAGAGTAGCCGCCATTGTGGGAGATCACCGCTGCCACACGCCTCGGCATTGATTCAAAGAGACTTTGGATGAGTTCTTGGGGTACAGCAGACCAAGCAGCTTCCACACGTTGCCAAAGTTGATCTGCTGTGGCAGCTGGGGATGGTATCTGGGTCAATCGTAGAGCAACCATGGACCACATGTTTTCTATCGGCGAAAGATCCGGAGAGCGAGGCGGCCAGGGAAGCAATTCAATCTGGCGATTGACGAAGAACCGTTGAACAATGCGTACCACGTGTGGTCGCGCATTATCCTGTTGAAATTTGGCTGTGGGCAAGCCCTGAAGGTAAGGAAGGACAGCGGAATCCAACACCTCGGAGATGTAGCGCTGGCTGTTTAAAGTACCGGCAATGCGTACTAGAGGTGTGCGAGAGTGATATCCAATACCGCCCCATACCATAATACCCGGTGCAGGACCAGTGTGGCGGTGCATAACGCAGCTGTTCAGCATCCTCTCTTCACGGTGTCTCCAGACTCGAATGCGACCATCGTGGTGTTGCAGACAGAAGCAAGACTCGTCAGTAAAGACAATTTCATTCCATTCTGCCGTCCACATCCTTCTGTCATCGCACCATTGGCGGCGGAGACGTCTGTGGTTCTGCGTCAAGGGTAGACAAAGCAATGGACGTCTTGGGGACAGACCATTCTGCTGTAAACGGCGTCGAATGGTACGCGCAGACACTGGATGATGCGTTACAGACTGCATGTGCTGTGCTATGGTTCGTGATGTGACTGAGCGATCCGTCACTGCCATGCGCACAATTTGCCTGTCATCACGTGAAGTGGTGCGCTGAGGTGGATGCGATCGAACACGCCGGTCCGTCGTACCCTCCTGCATCCAACGATCACATATCCGCATTACAGTCGTTTGGTTTCGTCCAACACGACTACCGATTTCCCTGAAAGATAATCCACAATCTCGGTAGGCCACTATCCTTCCTCTGTCGAACTCGGATACTTGATCAAAAGATGATCGCTGTTTTCGACGAGGCATAATTGATCGTTTTTTTTAAAACCACAAGAAAAACGAAATTGCCGAACTTGAAATCGTGGAAATCTCCAAGCCTTAAATAGCGCTTTGAAGTGGCGCCACAGGCGCGCGTGATGTGCGTCTGCGCTGAAATTCTAATCATTTGCATATCTCACCTCCGCTAATGCATGTTGTAAATTTCATGTTATTTGCATGTTTTCTTCAGGGTGTTGCATTTACAGTGGCCAGCAGTGTATTTCTTCGTCAGAAAAGAATTAAGAAAAATACAGGGAAAAAAGTCTTCCTTCTCCAATGTAATCCAGGTTCTAAGGAAGATTTTACAGTTTCATATTAATTATATATATAATAGCCGTTGTCTCTGTATAACAGTTCCGGGCTGTACTCATCTTTCAATTGAAGCCCTCAGTAAACAAATTGCCGGTTAGGCTTAATTTCAATTTCAGATGTGGATCAGAATTTTTTCTTACCTAAAAACTAATATCTTCTCCATCAAATCACGTTTGTTCAGCCTATTTTTCTATAAAACATCCAGAACTTAAAAAAATTTGGATGCTTTTAGCTGTATATTTAACAGTTTTTAAAAATCTGTTTACTTTTGCGATGAATTCAGAAAGTACACAAACTTGAATGTGAATGAAACAAGTAGCTCAAGTATTCATATCGCGTAGTGAGCTGTAAAAAACTGGATGGCAGTCTACTACTCCAATCGCAAGAAAAACTAAATAAATAAAAAATAATGAAAGGGTTTGCTTTTACAAGGTGTGGATTAAATGCAATATTGTTAGATAATTCGGGATATTTTTTACCTTTCATATACTATTTCCATTAGGACGTCATTATTAGTATTATGACGTCAAAATGACGGGTTACCTTCTAGTATCTAAATAAGAATCACATATAATATATGACCAGTATTTTAGAAATAAAATTGTGACTGAACCCGATAGATATGTTTTTGATCTCTGCTACTACGTATACATCACGCATTGTATAAACAATTTTGCAGTACCCGCGATTTTCAAGGACACAAAAATTCTTTTATTATTGCATATCACATCCTTTCTAGAGGAAATTGAAGGGGGAAAATTGATTGTAGACATTTTTCTGACAAGAAAAAGGATTTTCTTACAAGAGTAAAAAATGACCCGAGGGACAAATTACAGAACATATATTTTTTTACATCCTTGTAAATTTATCAGATTTTTTTAGAAAACTGTAATATATACTACAGTTTAAAAATTGGTGAAAAAATAAATTTATTATTAAAAACCAATGAAAATATTTTAAACTATGAGAGAGAAAATTGTATTTGACTAAAAAAAACATACAATGAACGTATGTGGTTTAGAGTAATTTACGTTTGACAAATTAATATAAAAAAACAACAATGTTATAAACAAGGTTTAAAAAAGTGTGAAAATGTTAATTATTACGTAATGTTTAAACTCTCAAAAATGACTTAATATGAAAAATACATTATTTCTCTACAAGTTTAGAGTATTTTTTAAATATTTCACCTATAATTTTCTTCTGACGAATTATTTTGACAGCATTGACAAAATTTTTTTTCACCATTAATTGCACGCATAAAATACTGTTTTGCACGCATAAAATACTTGCTTGGTATCCATTTCTTCTGTAAAATAATTTATTCCTTCTTCATGTACGTGCAAGATATCGTAAGCTAAAACACAATTTTAATAATGATTGACAATTTCAAAAATAGAAAAAGTGAAGGCTTATCATTTACTTTCTATGTTAATGTAGTTCAGATACGAAAAGCTAATAACAGTTTCTTATATTAGTTTATACGAGTTCTTATGCAATAAAATTACACTTGCATTTAGCTGATACCTGAAAATTAAAGATATGTTTTAATGTATAAGGGACCGGAAGATGGCCGAATGGCTAGGGCGCTGGCATTCGGTACCGGAGTCTGTGGGTTCGAATCCCACTCTTGGCATGGACGTTTGTAGCCGTTCGGAATTGGCTTTAAGCAGTAGGTCCCGGTCTAATTAGCCCTCGTGTAGCAAAAAGTTGACCGTAGCGCTCCAAACTAAACCGAACCAATGCATAAGGAAAGTTATTTTTTATAACATAATATGTTAATATCAGACTTTCGAGAAATTTAATGTGAAAATCCGATTCTGAAATATTTCTAAAATCTCAGCAAATAAATAATATATTTTATTAATTGTCTTTATAATTTTACTGCAATTATATCATTACATAAAATAAACATTTTTATTCGACATCTGCATAAATGCATACATCAAAGACATTTTAACAAGAATTTATTCAATTTTGCCTGTTGTTGATGAACAGAAAAGAAAGAGAGTAATTATAAACTATTTTGGGGAACATATATTACATGCATTATATATTAACTTCAACATGTAAAAATCTATATATTCATTATATATAATCATTATAAAATATCTCGAAATGGTTAAAAACAAAGTAAGAATTTAAAAAAACTTAAAGGAAAAATATTTTTCATTGGTATTATAGAGGAGGGTAAACTCTATTTGGATTGCATAGCATATTAAATAAAGTATACATGATATATAAAAGTTTTGAGGCAGTTTTCGATGTTGTTTCAGTTTTCATGGAAAAATGTAAATATAATAACAGTTAAGTAAAACAAAATAGAAGTAAACGTAGTCTCCTGATATCTTAGAATTCTTCAACTATATGCCTTATATTTATTAAAGTTTGCAAATGAAATATTTTATTTGTTTTATGTCCCCAAATCTTTTTTTTTTGTTTTTTGTTCGAAAAACCCATTTCAATATTCCTTTTTCCATTGAGAGCAATATCTGTGTAGTGTAATGCAAGGAGCTATATCTTCCATTGTAATAGTATGAAGAGGCATTTTTAATCAAATCTATTGTTGGTATGAAGGAAGGAAAAATGGAATGAATATTTAAATATCCGAAAGCAGAAGCTTTTAACAAGAGGCCGCGTGACCAGTCAACGGGTGAGTTGTAAGGATCTAGTTCTTTATATTCGTGACGCACGCATATGCTAAAGAATCAAAAGTTTTTACTCTATTACTTTTGAGAAACTGAATATATTTAATCATTTTTTAAAGTCAAGGAATATAAATTTATAATAAAAAAAACTGTCTACTTAACATTTGAAATCATTAAATAGAAATTTTTTAGATAATATCGATTGTTTCCTATGTAAAGCATCACATTACATCCTACATAAAGCTTTTCAATTAAGGCTGCTATGTATTAACCCCATTGGATTCGTTCACCTCAATGTTAACCTATGGAGAAAATTTGTCCACGGATTGCCGACTTGGATTCAAAGATTTAAAAAAAAAATGTACTCCGTCATAGAGAAAGAAATTTTACATTTGTGTACATTTTTCGTTTTTTTAAAAAATGCAATTAATATTTAAAAAATTAAATTATTCGGGGAAAAATCTGGTGTAGTGTGTTTTAAACGCTCATAAATTCCTTCGGTGGACGAAATTTATAAAATGAATCCTGTAGTGCTTTGCAGAAAAGTTCACGCTATCTGACAATACCAACTTTATTTAATTCTGAGCATTTATGTATCTGTAAATAGTTGACAAAAATATATTTTAAATAATAAATTTGGAGGCAGCGCTTAACCAGCCCTATAGAGAGAGAGCCATTACAATCGCTCAGAATGTCAATTTTAAGGGGGGGTGGAATTCTCGAACTCTCAACTGGACTCCTCCCACCACAAGAATCTGCAAGAAGAGGAAGAGGGAAATACGATTTTTTTCTTAGTACATAGCAGCCTTAAGGTATCCGACTACGTTCGGAGCCCTTGTTTTGAAAAATTGTACTTGTGAAAATTTATATCTTATTTTCCGAAGGAATATAACACCAAAACTCGAAAATGATGGTAAAATAGACATTAACTATGCAAAGTTTTACAAAATTGAGGAAATTGGGTTGAAATTTAGCAAATTTTTAAAAAAGGCTCTAGCGCTAACAAAATAAATTATGCATATCACATTAACTTTTTTTGTTACATGTACGTAAGTACCTTCTTAGTGTAATGACCTACAAGCTAATCGATATCTCAAAATCTAAAACAATACAGTTCATTATATGCAATTACATGTAAAATTTTAGTAATTTTCCATGAGTTTTTTTATAAATGTACCTATAAATCAACAAATATACCTAGAACCAAATATGCAGTCCCTTACGTTCTTAGTATTATGAAAAACATACGGGAAAAATTTCATAGACATATCATGGTTAGATTTTGAGTTATCGCAAGAGTCATTTACATTTTTGATGAAAAATAAGTTCTTCAGAAATCACGATTAAATGACAAAACAGATGCAATTAAAATTTATTGTTTAATCAGTTTTCAGCTGTCAAGATAGAGGAACACAAGATCAATATCTAATAAAATCCTTTAATACCATATTTGTTTCGTAAAATATTTATACAGACAATAGCAATGTGTATCATGTTTTAATTTTGAAATGCTTTACAAACAAAAACCAAAAACATGGCAAAGATTACTCTATATGTTTATGTAATCATAGACAAGATAACGATGAAAACTAACACTTTTCTGGGGTGAAAGATGACTGTCTTGTCATGTTGAACCTTCTTGGGAGACGGGAGACTCCGGGACAGATTTCACGTTTCCTTCTGCTTAATTGTATAAGGCAAGCTGCCTATCTGCGGAAAAAATGTCTGTCATAATTTCTGTCAATGTGTTAACCTCTATGGAAGTTTCATTATTATAATACTGTAAATGAACGTTTTTAAAAATATTTATAATATTTTTTAATAAAATGACTGATTTAAAGATAACATTAAATGGAATCTTAAGAGATCCATAATAATACCATAATAAAATATCATATTTAATAAAATTCCATAATAAATATATGATATACCCACAGAAGTAATTTAAACACCTATCCATGCATCTCTATTAAACAGAAGTAAAAATACATTCTATAGTTTTTTCTCTTTTAATAGAAAAAGAAAATGACAAAGAGTGATTTATGTCTGATATCTAAAATTTCCCCCATTCAGTCGAAGGTTCTCATGAAATGATTGAAAGTCACTCTTTTGCCTCAGGCAGTTTAGTCAAACTTAACATTCATCATATATATATTAAAAAATATAAGTCGGAAACTATGATTTTTTCATCAAAATTGGTTAATAACTATAAACTAAACTAAAGTGAACTATGATGTAAAGGTCAGGATTTGTAGATGAATTCTTTTTCCAATGATTGAAAAGATTAAAGCATGTGAATTTCGGAGGCCTACATAAATACATAAAAATTTTACTTTATATGTAATATAAATATGATGCTTTAAGATATACATTTTGAGATTTTTAATAAAAAAATAATTTTGTAGCTACTTAAGAAGATCATAAATTGTAAACTAGAGTACAAAAAATATTTTTGTACAAAGTAATACAAACCATATTTTCTACCAATTTTTTATAGGATGTTTTACTTGCGAAGTGTTACTTAGAGTGACCAGGTAAGTGTATATAGCTCAATCATTCTATCAAATTACCTGTGACTTTTACGAAGCTAGACTAAGTGGACTTAAACTTCGTTGGAGAAACGTGTTATTACGTCTATCAGATCATAACCTATATAAATATTAAAGTACTATCATGTCACTTTTACATAAAATTATTAAAATCTTTCGCGTAAACATGCATGCTAAAACATATGATACATTTACGCACATTATTTTTACAGTCGTTACGAATAACTACTAAATGTTCCTAATCATAACCTATTTTCATTCTTAAAACCATACAACTTGATTTCATGTGCAAACTACATTCATTCTTCTTAGGACAGCTGACACATGTAAATTTTCAAACATAGATGAAATCACTATATCATTATGAAGTATTACCAGATTTTTAATTGCAGCATGCTAGTGGAAACTTAGTGAAAAGTTTTTTTTTTTAAATTGCTTATTAAAATCTGGAAAACATAGGAGGATGAATAGTTAAGCCTTTAAAACGTAATTATTGATGTGCGAGGCTCCATCTTCCATTCATAAACCCATTAGGCTAGACTTTTTTTCTTTCTCTAACACTGCAATGCGACTTATATTTCGTGATTTCGTATAACGTTTATTTCCTAATGCAAGGTGTTTTGAGACTTTCATGCATTCTTATATGAGTATGCTTCCTCGTACAAACTTCGGTCAGAATTGAAAATTTAAAAAAGTCTTGCTTGAGGTATCCGACTACGTTCTATGACATTTTTCAGAAATTTTTCTTTCAAAATTTCTGTGCTGTTTTTAGCGGGAAAAAAGCAACGAAACAGGAAAATTACGAATAAATAGTCCATAAACAATATTTTACAAAATTGAAATGTTTGGGTCGAAGTTTTTAGCCAAACGGATCTAGCTTTGCAAGAAAAAAAAACGTTAATTTCTTTGATAGTTATGAAGTAAAAACTAATCTATATCTAGAAATCGAAAAAAATAATGTTCTCAATCCTAATAAAAAGAACTTAACTACGTGTTGGATCAGTGTGGTGAAAATTATAAGTCTTTTAAAGTACAAAAAAAGAACATTTTATTTTAAATTTAAATAAGGACAAAAATAAAACAAAGATTTACAAAAATACAAGATCTAAAAGAAACATAAAGCTTACTGTCCTAGGAACCTAACAGCATAGGGGAAAAGCATCCGCCTGAAAAGTGAATTGCAATAAACGGCGTGAAGACTGAATAACAAGGTCCTTTAAATACACCTCTTGGTAGCAAAGCGTGGTTAAAAATTTGCATAAAGTAAAACAAAATATCCATTGAAAAAATTACCAACTTTGAGGACACTCCCTCATGAATAATAACGTACGGTCGGCGAAATGAACGACCGGCGAAATGAACGACTCGTTCATTTTGCCGCGTTACATTAACGTAAGCTGTTTACGATTCACGAGAGCGGGAGAATAAAAACAGGGAAGAAATTTTATAAGTAAAATAACCTAAAGGTAATTACTACCTAAAAATAAGTAAAGTAACATATCTAAACAGATAATTTCCTAACAATGACCCCCCCTCTTCTCCCGTTCTCGTACAAAAACCTTATATAACAAACAGTATGTCATTTCAAAATAAGTTGTTGGATGTAAAGTTCTTTAAACAATCATAAATTTATATTCAGTCACAAAACTGTTACAAAACTATTCATACACTCATGGACAAACAAATTAGCGCACCAAGAAGGAGTCGTCAAAATGAAACAAAATTTTACATACGTAATGACTACTTTGATATAAGTAAATGATAAGAAAATCAAAGGAAAAGAATAATTTATTTCAGAGAAAAAGGCAAAAGAACGGAGGAGTTAATACTCCGTTGGACCCCCTCATGCGCGAATGCACGATGCGATACGATCGAGCATTGAGTCATACACGTTCTGTATCATGTCTTGAGACATTTCGTTCCATATTTGCTGTAACCTTGCCTCTAGTTTGTTCAAACTCGTGGGATGCCCAACTCGTCGTCCCAAATGATCCCAAATATGCTCGATTGGAGACAAATCTGGGGATCGGGCAGGCCAAGGAAGGGTAGTAACAGTGCGGAGATAGTCTTGTGACACCCTTGCCGTATGAGGCCGAGCATTGTCTTGTTGAAAAATGGCTCCTGGGAGCCGTTGCATGAGTGGCAACACATGTGGTTGCAGGATTTCATGAACATACCGCTGGGCTGTCATGGTGCCACGGAACAATACTAGGGGTGACCGTGTATTGTAGGCAATGGCACCCCATACCATCACACCAGCTGTGGGAGCGATGTGTCGCTGTACAGCAAAGGCAGGATTGAAGCGTTCACCACGGGCTCTCCACACACGAACACGACTGTCATCACTGCCGAGATTGAATCTGGATTCGTCGCTAAAGACGACCTGGTTCCATTCCGCTGCAGTCCAGTTTCCATGTGCGCGGCAAAACTCCAAACGGAGGCGTCGATGGGTGGGCGTTAAGGGCAGAACACGCAATGGGCGCCGCGATACCAACTGTCCTTCAGCCAGGCGCCTTCGTATGGTTTGAGAAGACACAGAGGCCCCTAGTGAAGGTGCTACCTGTGCCTGGATGGCGGCCGATGAAGCAGTTGGCTGTACACGTGCATTTCTTACGATGTGGCGGTCTTCTCGACGACTGATCTGTCGAGGGCGTCCTGAGCCTGGTCTTCGTGTACATGACATCTCTCGGGTCCACTGGTCCCAACACCTCCTCACAACACAATCAGAGCGGCCTAATTGACGAGCTACTCGCCTAGCTGACCACCCAGCTTCCATCATCCCGACGATTCTCCCCCTTTCAAACGGCAACTGCTTATATTGTCTTCGAACACGGCGTAATTGCATGTGTATCTCAGCTCTTCCTTTGTAAATGATTCCGCACACTCAAACAAGCTTTGGTTACCTGTTTTATACCCCACCGAGTACGATGTTCAACGCCCTCTACCGGCTATACGTAATGCGCAATCACGCTGCATTTCTAATCATTTGCATATCTCCCCGACATGTACATTCATTGCAAGTTTCGTTACGATTCCGCAATTATTTCTTGGTGCGCTAATTTTTTTGTCCATGAGTGTATATCTAAAATGCACAAAATACACAAATTCTTATAATTGTATACACATATGTTGCAAAAACTCAATAATTCAACTTTAATAAAAATGCTTGCTACTTTCAATACTATTTGTAGTATAAATATATGAAACATAGTATAAACATGTGCATTCAAAATTGGTAACATTTAACTAAATTGATTTATTATTGATAAACACAATTGCAAATAAAAAAAACACACACACACACATAAATCATTCATTTGAACTTAAATACAACTATTCAAGAACATGATATTGTAATACATGATAACTAGTTTAAAAAGAAAAAAAAATTCCCCCAAAGGTGTACACCTCTTAAAAAATGATTCAAAATACATTTACACTTGAACAATTTAAAATACAGAATGTAGAAAAAAGTGTATAAGTTTAAATAGTTTGAAATTTCATAAATAACATTATAATATCCTGATATATACCGGGTGCGTCATAAATTCGTGCAAACTTCAAAAAATCATGATAAAAGAAATAACTGTCGGAAAATTTATCTGTTTGCGCCAATATGATCACAGGGATTTTGGATTTTTTTCATGTAAAAGAAAAAGTTTCCAAAAGTAACCGAAAGAGGGCGCTCACACGTCCTACTGAGACGTTTTATGCTAATCAGGCTATCCTGGCACCTGGTTGGAATCACCTGGAGGAAGCACCTGGTTGGAAATGGATCCGTCATTCGAAGCCGGCAGAATGCTTTCTTTACCAGATCGAGTGTTGGTTGTTAAACTTTTCTAAAAGAATGGTGAATCCCCAACTGTTGCATTGCGAAAGTTTCGCACGGAGAAAGGACTGAAGGCGCGAAAAAGGCCTATTTCATTGAATGGGATACTGAATTTAGTACGACGTTTTGAGGAAGCGGGGAGTTTGGAGGATCGTCCACGAATTGGAAGACCATCCTTGAGCGCAGACCGCGTCCATGTTGTACAAAGTTACATGGAAAATTTGGCTGCCGAGGCATCAACGGGAGGTAGCAGTGCTCGTGAAGCTGGGTGAAGAACGGGGATTCCGGAACCGTCGATTCAAAGTATTCTGCGCGGAATGTTGAATCTGTATCCGTACAAAATCCATGCACTTCACCAGTTATTACCGGCAGATACAGATGCAAGACAAATCTTTGCTACATGGGCTCTGGCACAAATGGGAAGTAACCCACAATGGTTGCTGAATGTCATGTGGACGGATGAAGCCCACTTTTCACTGCATGGTGACGTTAATACGCAAAACAGTCGTATCTGGGCTACTTCAAACCCTCGTGAGTATCTGAACCGGCCACTACATTCTCCTCGTGTGACTGTTCGGTGCGGTTTCACCGCGTCTTTTATTCTAGGCCCTTTCTTTTTTGAAGAGCCTTGTCCTGTATTCGGGTGGAAAACCTGTACAGTCACTGCATACGCTTTTGCGTGACCACGTTAAGCCTGCATTGCAGGAAAGACATGCGTTACCTGTTGTCATATTCATGCAAGATGGTGCGCCGCCCCACATTTTACGTGATGTTAAGACGTTCCTGTTGGAATCTTCACTGAAAACCGAGTGATAAGTCAAGGTTGTAAGGTTCAGTGGCCCTCACGATCACCAGACTTGAACCCGGCGGATTTTTGGTTCTGGGGATACTTAAAGTCTCGTGTGTACCGGGGTTCCCCAACCACTTTGGTGGAACTGAAAAATGCCATTCAACAGACAGTCGCTGCCATCGATGGCGACATGCTACACTCCGCTGTAATGGGCGTAGTGACGCGCCTCACTTGCCTATTACCTTGGGCTGGTGGTAATGCCGAACATCTATTACTTTAAAATAAATGCCCAGTCTTATGTTATTGTGATATGTTTGATTTTCTGTTTGTGTTTTCTTGATTTGCATAAAACGTCTCAGTATGACGTGTGAGCTCCCTCTTTCGGTTAATTTCGGAAACTTCTTTTTTTTTTACATGGAAAAAAATCCAAAATCCCTCTGATCATATTGGCGCAAACAGAAAAATTTTCCTAGCATTATTCCTTTTATTATGATTTTTTGAAGTTTGCACGAATTTATGAAGCACCCGGTACTTATAAGACTGATATTTAAGATTTTACAAATACATTATCTGAAAACTTTTTTAAACCCTCTTTTGTTAGAGGTTTTGTAAATATATCTGCAAGGTTTTGTTTGCTATTTATATAATTTAAGGGGGTCCAGGACACAAAATTGTTCGAATTTTTGAAAAAAAATTTATTGCATTAAAAATTCTTATGTTCTTTTACGCTTAAAATGACGTTTAAATCATGTTTCTATCTTAATTAGAACAGAAGAAATGATTATCTTTCTTGCAACATTCTAATATAGTAGCCAAGTGTTGTTTAAACCTGTCAGTGGGTTTTTCTGCATGATGGGTTTTTTCCCCCTTTCTCGTTTTTAAATTGTTATAAGTCAAGAACCGTTAAAGATAAATGGTTGAAACTTGGAACATGTCTTTTTCAAATATTTTACATTAATTTTGATTCAGCAAATTTGAAAAAAATATTTACTTTTCAAAATATGATTTTTTAAAAATATGTTACATCAGTTTTTATGTAATTTTTAATATAAATATTTTTAATTTTTTTAAAAATTAATATTTAAAAAAACACTGAATCAAAATTAAAACTTATATATTTCTGTTTAATTAAATGAAAAAGAATTGAAATTCGACAGATAATATTTCGAGTTATAGCAATTCTAAATTACCCCACTTTTTTTTAATTTTAAAATTAAAGAAAAAATTTAAAACCATTTTGAGAAGGTTTATGAAGTGATTTTGTTTACAAATTATATGGTTAACCATCATAAAAAAATTCAAAATTTTAACTCAAAAAATAATTTTTTTTTTTTAAATGTGTCCCGGACTCCCTTAAATCAAACAGTTTCTCATAGATAAGGTTTCTTAAAAAATGATATCTTATATGGATGTGTTTAGTTCGGGAGTTTTCTATGGAAGATTTTGAAAAGTCTGTTGCCGCTACGTTGTCACATAACAGTTTCTTTGAAAAAGAGCTAGTTGAAATTAAATGTACCTTGTTACATTCATCTAGGATCCTGATCACCCAAAGTAGTTCTTTGGCAGCTTCTGTTAGAGTGACATATTCCGCTTCCATTGTTGATAAGCTCACGCACCGTTGTTTAAAGGTCCTCCAATGTATTGGGACCTCATCAATGAACAGGATGATTCCACCCATTGATATGTGGTCATCTCTGTTGTTTGCGAAGTCGGAATGACTGAAACAGCGTACATTCAAGTTGTTTATACGGGATAGATCCAGCTTCAGGTCTCTAGTGTGGTACACATAACCAAGTATGGTAACCAAGTATGGTAGCCACATAACCAAGTATGGTGGTAAATTTCAGCAAGCAATTCCAGTGAACCAGTCCGGGGAACTTCTGAAATTGAGAAAGGATATTCACAGCGTAGCTGATATCAGGTCTGGTCCTTCCAGCAAGGTAGGCTAGGCAACCTATGATGTTTCTGTAAGGTAGCGACTGCATTTCTTTCACCTCTGGATCGGTTTTAGGGCACTGGTCCTTCGAAAGCACTATGCCTTTGGCAATAGGTAGTGAAACAATGGGAAAGCGATATTCTTGGTACAATTGGCCTATCTTCTCGAAGTATTCCTTTTGGTTTAAAAGAATTTTGTTGTTTTCTTCCTCGAATTCAACACCTACTAAAAACTTTGTGGGTCCAAATATTTTTAAATCAAATTTATTCTGTAAAAGAGAAACAACATTATTAATATGTACTTGGGTCTTCCCAAATAAAAGAATATCATCGACGTATAAGAGTAGAACGACTTCTGTTTTTAGGAAGTACACTCCATTGTACCAATTCATATTTCTGAACTTAAACTGTTCTAACACTTTTGATATTTCAAAGTACCATTCCCTTCCACTTTGTTTCAGCCCATAGATGGCTTTATTCAAAGCACAAACATGGTTGGGTTTGTTTGGATCTTCAAAGCCTTTTGGTTAATGTAACGAGGAATCGTTACAGGTTCCTTTAATTTTATTAATATTAACTTAATTTTGTGTATTTTTCCTAAACTTTAAATTATAACCTTAATTTTAATCTTTTCTGCTAGTTAAGTTTCATTCCCTTAGCCGATAGCAATTTATTTTTTCCCAGGCTCTTCGTCGTGTGAGTTCTGCGTTGCTATCAGCCCGTTCTGTCGGTAATTGTAAATAGCTCTTTGCTGTAAACATCTGGCAAAGCAATTTGCTGTTGTAAATTTCTTCACTTCCTTGTCAGCTGTCATCTAAATTGCTAGCCTGGTGTCCACGAAATAAGATGTGCTTTTCTTTCCACTTCCCGCTTATTGTAAACAGCAATAATTGGTTTCCTAAAATCTGCAAAACTCCCGTTTCTGATAAGGAATCCGCTCCCCATTTCCGCACCCCGGAGTGAACCGTAATTTGTACGGTGTTCGGATCATGGGAAATTGATTTTTCTCAGAACTGGCGTTTAGAGTTAGCGCTGTTTGACCAGCTCCTCTGATTGGTTAGATCAGCCAGTCTCAGCCAATCATACTCCCTATATGGGTTATTCTGGCAGATTCTTCTGGCAAGAGGAATTCGCTAGGTAGGGTTTCCCGTTTTGGCGATGCTGTGCGTATTTTTATTTTCTTGGGCACAAGGCATTGGCAATGTATTTGGCACACTTTTAAGTGGTACATATGCTCTACTTTTTCGTGTTTTGGTGGGATTGGACGTAGTACAACCCTTCTCTCCTCGCCTGTCCAGCGGAAAAAAAATAAGAGAGGTTTCAGAGATTATCTCTCAATCATCAACTTACCTTACTTATAAAAAGGTGCTACGTGACCCTGATCCAAGGGAACGGTTTTGCCGGAAACCTGGTGATGGGGAATTGTTAGTTTTATAATATATCTTGCGACTTGAATATTTCTTATGATTGATAATTTGAACGAATGTTCTTATGCTCTTTCAACTTTGTACGTGAGATGTAGCGAGCTGCAGTTTGCCTCCATTAATTTAGTCAAGAAATTGTTCTGATTTATATTAAAGCAACAATAAAAGTGAAGTTTGTTTTTAATGATGATTTAAATTGTTCTTATACTCAGTGTGAGTCTATATCTTCATTTTCCCCAGCAAGAGATTTTGAGCAGCAATCGAACTAGAGTTATTTTCGGCGCAATAACCAATGTATTTTGTCTACGAGTTCTAGGTCGACTACAACACTTTTTTATAGCTACAGCTGAGTCCCATCGTAGATTTCTCTTCACCTTAATAGTTCGGATTCTTAGCAGGTATTGAATAGAAAGAAACGATATGATGCAGTGATTTCTTCCGGCCATCCAAGTTAATGGTATTACCACTTTTTTTTTTACTACTATACTATGCTGAACAGTTCACCAGTCTGGACTAATTTTTGTGTAACGAACTTATTCCGGTGTATTTAGTACACTACATGATTCATCTGGTATATTTTTACCGTGTTCCGGTGCAGAAGTGTCTCATCCAGTATTTCGCCATAAACGAACTTTCTTCCTACAGTACTGACAAATTCAGAACTCATAGTGAACTATCTGCACGACTCCCATAGGTAACTTTTTTTGTGTAAGTGCTCTTTATTTATGACTCAGAGTGCCTCTTCAATTCTTCAATGTATAGAAAGTGTAAAATAGGACTGAACTTTTTATTGAGACATTCCTTCCCTTACGACAAATTTTACAGCACACGCAAATATTTCTCATCACAGTTAGGACATGTAAATTTTCTCTTTTAAATTTTTTCATATAAGTATGCACACTTTATGCCTACTTGTGTATGCTTCCATTTTTTGAAACATACTAAAACGACAAAGAATAATCTTACAACTGAAAAATTTACTACGGGACTAAATACGTCATCGTATGTTTCTCCCTTCCTCTGCCGAAATCCTTGTGCAACCAGGCGAGCCTTATAACGAACGATTTCCCCCTTGTCATTCTTCTTAATTTCAAACACCCATCTGCATCCCAACACTTTGATGCCTTCTGGACTCGGAACCAAAGTCCAAACTTTCCGTTCGGTCATTACGGCGAATTCTTCATTCATGGCAATTTGCCAAGATTTCTGTTGTGGTGAACGTATTGCTTCTGTGAAGTGTTCGGGGATCTTGAAATCGGCTAGTCATGCCTTTGTTGGTTACTTGTACCGCTTCCTTCGTCATCTTTAACAAAACCCGAGTAATTATCATCCACAGAGAAATAAAAAAGAATAGGATTATATTTTAGACCATTTTCCAGGCAGTATTTTTCAACATCATTATTTGAGCAGAGCCTAATATTTTCCCCTTATATCCCGTAATAGATAGCAGTTCGGGACTTGTCACGCCGGGGAACTGCCTTTCTCACACAAGTTATTTCTCGGTCAGATTCTACTTGCGTTGATGTTAAAGGGGTTTCTTCTCCGTTTTCAGATTCTGTGTCTGTTAAAGGGGTTTCTTCATTTTGAGATTTTGTGTCTGTTTCAAAGTCATTTTGACGAACTGTGTAAGGTGCAACAGGGTCCAGTACGACTTCGCTGCGAGTTTCATTAGATTTTGGGCTAGTATCGTCAAATGAGACGTTTATGGTTTCGATCACCTTTTTTCTTCACCATAACACCTTTCTTGGCTCTCATGTCAAGTTTTCTCCTTAGTTGTTTCGGGACGCCGACATAAGATGTGGTACTAAAAGCTTTTAAGTGGGTCACAGATGGTTTTCGACCACCAAAAAGTTCAAAGGAGGTTTTGGATTCCTTATGATGGCATATTCTGTTCCATGTATAAGTGAAACAAATCAGGGCTTCTGCCCAGAAACCTTCACTAAGTCCGCTTTGTTTGAGGAGGGTTTTAATTGCATCTAAAGCGGTGTAATTATACCTCTCACTAATGCCATTTTGTTCAGGCGTATAAACGTTCGTTATTTCCGCTTGAATACCTTGTTCGTCGAGGAACTGTGCAAATGCAGTATGTGTGAATTCCATTCCGTTATCTGTTCTAACATTTATGATTTTAAAATTTAAAAATATTTCCGCTCTCTTCTGAAATCGCGTAAAGCAACTAAAAACTTCGTCCTTTTTCTTTATTGGATATACTACTGCTTTCTTCGAGTGGTCGTCGGTTATAGTAAGGAAATACTTATTACCTTGAATTGATATAGTGGGAAGAGGACCACAAACATCCATATGGACAAGTTCTAAAGGCTTAGAGGACCTAATTTTAGATATGGGTTTGAAAGATTTCCTTCTAGACTTGGCGATGATGCAATCTTCGCACTTAAAATTTTCAGATTTTAGGGAAGGTAAACCATTACGCAATTTTGTTGACTGGTCTTTATAATATACTTAGAGTTAATATGGCAATATCTTTTATGCCAGTCATGAATGTTAGACTTAAAACTTGAATTTAAAGCTGAAATTTCCCATCATTCAACCTTCTTTCTAATGGTTTTAGGATATGCCGGAAAACAATAATATAACCCGTTACGCTGTTTGGCCACTAAAATTTTTCTTCCAGACTTGTTTAGGACTTCTATTTTACCCCCTTTTCCGATAAAAGTTGCTCCACCTTTATCAAGTCTTGAACCTGCTATTAAATGTCTTCTGATTTTCGGCGAGTACATTACATTTTTTAATTCAATTTCTTCGTGTCTGCCGTCAACGGCAACAGTCATGTTTACGATACCAATCCCATCAATTGGACATGATACCCCGTCAATTGCTACAGCCATATCAGTATTTGATACAGGGGTAAAATTGGAAAAAAGGTTTTTGTTTCCACAAAAATGGGATAAGTCGCTGTGTGAAATACCCATGCATCTTGTGCATATATCCTTTCGTTCACGCAAGCTTCTACTACATAGCTATTTTCAATATGATTAGCTCTACTGGGGGTTCTTTTATTACTTCTGCTTCTGCAGTTGTTTTTGTAATGTCCTGTCTTGCCACACTTTAAACAAGTTGGCACAAATTGCTTTTTTCGTTCACGTTTAGGGGGAGTTGGATATTTAGATTTTGATACTGACGTTCTTAATGCTACTTGCTCCAGGTCCCCTTTACTTTGCATAAGTCGGGCTTCTTCGGCTATCATCTCTTTAAGGACGTTATGAAATTTAAAATTTTTATCTGGCCACCTGTAAATATTTTGAACGATTCCGGAAAAATCAAGAGGTAAGTATCTAATAAGCTGAAACGCTTGATAAGTATCCTCAACATGATAACCACAGTCCTTTAATTGGTTAACTATTTTTCTTAATTTTGCCCCGTAAAGTCCTATTCCTTCATTTTCGACAATTCGGCAATTGAAAAATTCATCTAGTAACCCAATAGTACGAGCTCTAGAGTCCGGCCTAAAGTATTCTTTTAAACAGTCCCATGCTGTTTTGCCGTCCTCAGTATCCGCAATTGAAGTTCTTAAATCTCTAGACACATTTAAATAAATAGTAGAATAGGCTCTTTCTTTTCTAAGTTTAATTCCCGTTTTTCTTTATCATCTGCAGGGGCTACCTCAGTACCTAGTAGTATATGCCAGCAATTACGGTCAATTAATACCGCCTTAATATCTTCGCGCCAAGTACCATAATTATCGGCCGTTAAGGCAGGAATCTTTTCCCCTATCATAAGTTCCATTGCTACAATACTCTGATACCGAGCTTCTAAAAAAATACTTTAAAAGAAACTTAAACTCACACTGATCCACTAAAGGCCCATAACCTTATTGTTCTCAATCATAATAAAAAGAACTTAACTACGTGTTGGATCAGTGTGGTGAAAATTATAAGTCTTTTAAAGTACAAAAAAAGAACATTTTATTTTAAATTTAAATAAGGACAAAAATGAAACAAAGATTTACAAAAATACAACATGTACAAGAAACATAAAGCTTATTCTCCTAGAAACCTAACGGCATAGGGTAAAAGCATCCGCCTGAAAAGTGAATTGCAATAAACGGCGGGAAGACTGAATAACAAGGTCCTTTAAATACATCTCTTGGTAGCAAAGCGTGGTTAAAAATTTGCATAAAGTAAAACAAAACATCCAATGAAAAAATTACCAACTTTGAGGACACTCCCTCATGAATAATGACGTACGGTCGGCGAAATGAACGACTCGTTCATTTTGCCGCGTTACATTAACGTAAGCTGTTTACGATTCACGAGAGAGGGAGAAAAAAAACAGGGAAGAAAATTTATAAGTAAAATAACCTAAAGGTAATTACTATCTAAAAACAAGTAAAGTAACATATCTAAACAGATAATTTCCTAACAAAAAATACAGGTCATTACACGCAATTACATATAAAATTTCAGACCTTTCTCATGAGATTTTTTATAACAACTATGGATCAACAAATAATACACCTAGGGCTTAATCTGTTATTCTTCACATTCTTAGTATTATGAAAAAACATACCTGAAAAAATTCATAGACATATCAGGATTACATTTTGAGTTATCACTATAGTCGTGCACAGTTTTAATAAAAAATAAGTTCTTCTTAAAACTAAATTAAATTTTCCCCTTGCATAGAAATTGACTACTGCCGTTCATCTTTAAATCGCTCTGATTTCATTTCTAATGATTGTACAGAAAAAATAAAAGTAGATTTATAAACAGAAATTTACATTCTTTACGAAACATGAATAAAAGAAATTTCAAAATTTTCCCCAAAACCGACATTTTAAACGTAGTCCTTACCTTACCTTAAGAAATACGCTGTAAAATAGATTTTAAAAAAAAACAGAAAATAACTATAGAATTGAAGGTACTGGGAATAATTAGAAGAAGAGTTTAAGTTACTTCTATTACACAGGGGAGTTCTGAATTTGGATTTGGAATGTTAATTTTTCAGATTGTTAGGATTCAGAATGAATATTTGCCCCTCCCTATCCTCTTTTTTATGCTCTACGCCTTCTTAGACATTTAGATTACTCCTTTGCAGAATAAAGAAAATCTGTGATGCGCAATAATATATAATTTAAATTTTTCTTAAGCTAACATACAAATGGGTACTGAAGTATAATTTTGCTTATATTTAATTACTAACATTTTGAAAATATACATGGTACATTTTTTGAACTATTTCTGAAAATACTGCAAAACAGCCCTTAAACAGTAATTTCAATTTTCATGGCACAAAAAATAAGATCTTTAGTTTAACATCTGAGGACAAAATACTGACAGCTTTGGTGTCAAGCAAAACTGTTGCATACAGATCGATGTCATTATTGACTTCCCAAGTTTTGGGGTTCACTTTGTAAATCTTGAATCTCCGTAAGGTACTAAAGCATTTTCAGTTAAACCTGAAGATTACTTCGATGCTGCCAAACTACTTTATGAAGTATTTATGCAAGAAATTCGGCACAGAAATCCTTTGGAAGTAGATCTGATTTGTGAAATAAGGGGTAACTTTCGCAAACTCTACATTAGCTGTCGAATATTTTTAGACTTAATTGGGTGGAATTTTCCACCTAACTTTAACATAGATTCAACTTTCATGGAGGCATTGAAGTAAAAAGAAACGATTGATATATGAGTACAAAGAAAGATTTTCTAATTTTCAGAGGTTTTTCCTTAGAAAATCATTACTTATACCCCTGATCATTTTTAAGCTAATTGTAAGGAAGGGAAATGGAACGTCCAAAATCATTGTTGAGAAAATATTGTGGCGATTATTTTTTAATATTTACAAATTTTGTGTCAAAGTTTGAAGCATTAGAGAATACTGTGTATTTTAGAAAACCGGTTGCTGTAATTCATGATGCAGAGAGATCTATTCCACTGATAAATATTTTGAGGTAAGAGACCTGTGAAAGAGTATGCTGCAGACTATAAATACATGATATGTCAATAAATACACGCACTTTCACTTATATACACAGTTTTAAAAAGTATAACGCAGAAAATATATATTACTTGAGACCTATTTAAGTAAACATTTTTTTTCTATTTCAAAAGGAATTGTAAATAAGATGTAATAGGCCTTCTTCATGTTTCACATTTTCTTCCCAAAAATTTTGAATTAAAAAACAAACAAACGGATAAAGCATGATTTAGGTTGTATGTCTATTATACGTCAGAGAAAAAAACAGTTTCGTGTTTGATTACCACTGACGTTTAAACAGTGATCTCTCTGTTTTTCCATGAAACTATTCAGACAAAAATCAACGCCTTTGGAATTAGCAATCATTTTTCTATAAGGGTTTATTGTAGTTTCTGCAATCTCCGAGAGGAACCTGACGTTCTGCATATCTGTGTCCGAAGACATTCGGCCAGTAAATTGGAATGAAATCTTTTGTTTCAAGGTATTCATCCCCTGTGCTGAATATGGGGTTTTAAGTTTTTATAATTAATCAGATTAATGATGTTTGTGCAAACATATTTTTTCAATCGACGAGTTTCGAATACAGCAACAAGATGCAGGCAGCATACTTTGCTCCAAAATCAACCCATAAATTCTCGGTGTGATTCAACCACTTCGTAGGAACTGATATTGAAATCCATGGGTATTGACTGACATAACTTAATAAGTTTTTATAACATCTGCTTTACGGCATGGAATTAACAAATGTAATCTTTTTATTTGTGAGTTCATCACTTGACAACTATATCTGGTTCTACTCTACCCCTGGTCGGTCAAATAGATGGAAAACTACTGCAAAACAACTGTTTTTAGAGGTATTACTAAAATATAGCTCAAAATTCTGATATGTTTGGTTGGAAGATTGTTTGAAATTTAGAACGCTGTGGTCATCTTTTGCTTATGTGGGCTAAATACTCCAGGACTTGCAGTTCAAAGTCGAATCCAAACGGCTACAAACACCTATGACTGACATGAAACTTGGACTCACTAGCTTTCGAAAACACGACTCGACTTGTTTTTGAAAAAAAGGTGAATAAATACATAAAGATAGAACGACAGATAGTCGCAAATTAAAACAAAAAATCGGGAAATATACTCCAGTGAACATTTTTACACCCCTAATCACAGCATTTTCTGATTCACTCTCAGAAGAAATCGTAAGACAGTCCTTCATAATCAGTTTTGGACCTATAAATATGATTTCGTAGTTTTACCTATGTTAATGTTATGCACTTCAGACTGTCGAAATATTGAATTTATTGCATTCGTAACCTAAGTAACTCTGTCCTTCAAATGTCAAATTACTCAGGCATGCATCTCTTCGAACAACCGTTTACCGCGAAACGATGACTTTTATTTACAAACCGAATGACTAAGATAAACGATGGCGTTATTGAGAATCATGATAAGCTATTTATTCTTAATGTTTCTTTCAATTTCGGCAATGTATCATCAGTTTTGGTAATTTGTGTAACACATGGTCTATTGCAAATTTAGCTACACAAAGTCTATTAAAAATTTACTATATGCAGTTATGACTCAAATGTTATAGATTTAATAACATTTGCATTTCATCTCAAGTAACAGTTATCTAATTTAATGAACGTCGCATAATATTAAAACATCGGTATCTTTTATCTTCACTTAAAGAAAATTCTTGTCTTTATATTTAATGCATTTGAAATCAGTGTTATACATTTAATACTTTCCGAAGTGGGCTGTTTAGGCAATAATGATAAAGTGAATCTAAAAAGGCTTTTCATGATTATATTGATGCATTCAAAAGAATAGCTCCCAAAATAATACGAATGTAATAAAATAATATTTTATGATATCTTAGCAACAATATTAATCATTGAAGCAATGGATATTTAAAACAATTATTAAACTATTGAGGAATTGTTTAATTCCTAAAAATGTTCTTTCTATGAATTACGAATTGTTGTTCCAAGTCATGTTTTCTCAAGAAATCAGGACCATCTATAACAAGATATTAAGTATGATTTTAAATGATGGTGGATTTCTGATTGTCATCTGTGGTCCACAAAACCTCTTTTGATGGTTGTCAAAAACATTGGTTGTTCTTTTTGTATTAAAAACACAAAAGAAACAATTTTGTGTTCAAGTAAATATAAATATATAGTATAGCTTCATATCGTCTCTTCAATAGTTTAAATTTTTTTCTAAACATTTTTACTATAACATATTAAATTTGTTATGAAGTGAAGATTCAGAGTCAGTGAGTCCAATATATTGAAAATTATATTCTAAAAGTTAACTTTTTCAACGAAAAATAATAGGCATTTTACCAATCGTGGAATTTGAAAGACGAATCTATTTCAGGCATGTTTTGATTCGTTGGTTAGTGTTGAATACTTACGGTCATCTTTAGCTACACAATAGCTATACAGACTGAGTGCCATATGGTGTATTTCTTAATGAATCTAGATACCATAAACGTATATTACTCAGTAAGTTACAAAGTTTAATGTAGCTAGGCTTTTTTTAAAGGGAATTTTATGTTTTGTATAATAACTGTTCTCTAACTGCTAACCTATTTCTATATTTTCCGAGGAAAATTATTGATAGAAAAATTTCCTGAAATTTTTGGGATAAAATCTGATAGAATAATGGACTTTGGAAATCAGTGTTCAACTTTCCATCTTAGTAGATAACCATTATAATGGCACCCGGGTGTTTCCAACAACAATATGCGATCTTCGTGAACGCATATGATCGATATTCATCGTTGAAAAGAATAAGTCGTCAAATCGAAAGATAAAATAATAAGTACAGGCTTTCTTCCTGTGTCACTGACTGCAAAATGAAAGTGGTCCCTGGATAATATAGTTCACATCACTGGAAATACTTAGCTTTCAAAATTTAAATTTATATATATATATATATATATATATATATATATATATATATATATATATCACAGTTTTAATGAAAACACTGAGTCATATTTTATTTCTTTATATAACTGCATAGGAGAGATCAATGGTTTTATTTTCTACATAACTTTCATGGAAAATTACTCTTCTGATCGTAAACGTATGTTGAATACATGAGGTGTGATTGTTATAATGACGTATATAAGTGATTGGATAAATGATTTTCTGTGACCACGTATGCAGAACTTGATGCTAATACGTTAGGCAAACTCTTGTGTAACTTTCTTCATAATTATAATTACTCTAAAAGAACTATGTAAATTTTGCTCTTAGAAATCCTTTTATATAAAATTAAGTAGCAACATTTCTAATGGATAAATATTTATGTAAATTCTTTGCAAATTATGAATCTCTCTGATATATTAAAATACATTTTATTTCTATTCCTGTTCATCTAGAAATAGTGCATATTGCCTATTTGCAAATCTTCATTTATTATTAATGAAAGAAAACTGATATAGGATTAAATCTATGATTGTTGACCCGGCAAGTTACCTTAGACTTTACACAACTATATTTATGTGTGCATTTATAAATCTGCATTAAGTATTGATGGTACCTTTTGATTTTAACGAGATGAAAAGATTTTATTTTAAACAGGAACTATCGAATATCCCGAAAGCTCGGCTTTCTATTAAATTTAAAATCGCAAAATATATTTAGGAATATTTATTTTTTGACGATTATTTACCTTTACGTTATTTATATCAAAGTAGCAAGAAATAGGGGAAATGAGTAAGAAGGCTTCACTCCAGTCAGTAAAAGATAACGCTAATTTTAACTCTGTAAGTTTCTACACTAAGATAAATAAGGATATACAAAAAAAACCTTGCTGAAATTTTCCCCCAAAAAATAAAGCACTATGAAAGCAAAACGTTTTTATTGAAAATTTGAAGTATTTGATCTGTTTACTTACCCTTACGTTCCTGAAAACATAATTATCCTTCAAAACGAAAATACTGTGCCTTGAAATATGATACGAAAGAAAATATTGGAAAGAGAAATCTACCCAATTAATCTTTTCATACTTTGATTTAAATTTATCTGCATTATGTAGGTTGAAATTTGCAAGGAATTTAATATAGCACAATAAGGCAAATATTTTAATTACTTTCAAAAACTTACGCATAATTTTCTACTAGATATGTTTTGCTAAAAATCCTCGAAGAAATGAATCTTCATATGTTTTAAGATAAAAGTCAGGAATTATTTTCTGGATTATATTTACTTCCAAACTGACATATTTAAGGACGTCGTCATACAGACCAGTTTCAATATTATTTTTAGAGATTACTACATTGTTAGAGATTAACTACATTTCCCAATCAACCAAAAAGTAAGTAGACAGTTTGACAGTTTAATATTTGCAGTTTGCAATAAACATTTATTAATTAAAATCTAAAAAAGCGAGTGATTTACAAATAATTAATGTTTGTTCAAGGTTGATTCATATGTCATCAAAATACATACAGATTTATAGAAACTGATCACACACACACACATATATATATATATATATATATATATATATATATATATATATATATATATATATATATATATATATATATATATATATATATATATATATATATATATATATATATATATATATATATTATATATATGCTGCAGATATTTTTTGTATAAATAACTACGGTAGATTTCTTCATAAGTAGCTAATTGAAGCATTATTTGTTTATCGTTGTGGTATCAGATTTAGGTTGGTCTGATAGTGTAAAGTTAGAGAGAATCATCAAAATATAATAAATGATATCGATTGCTAATTGTTTTGTGTTATGCTTCACTTTTCTTGTGGCAGTACTAATGAAATCCGAAAATAAAATGGCTGTAATTCCTTACTTAATAGTGTAAATATTTGGAACGCTGATTTTAACTTTTTTTTAGCCTACTAATCTGTGAGGGTGACAGAAAATGAAATCAATTTTTCTTGTTTCCAAAATGCAATTAATTACCAGGACTAAAGTAATCCTTTTAAATTCTTTATTTTTTTTAATGAAAGCTGGAAAAAAAATTACATTATAAAAAGTTCTATACATGCGTTTTTCTACGCAAAATGGTCCGAAGTACGACAGAATCTCAGTTGTTAATGAAACATTTTCGAGAGACTTCGTTTCGAATCATTAAGGTTGCATCAATCACTAATGCACTGACATACCAGAAAAGGAATCAAATAAAAAGAGAAATTTTTACGTCAGAAAAAGGAACGGAAGGTCGTATATTATGTCGGATGGAGGGATAAAAAGGCAATAAATTTGGTTTCGACCTATACTAAAAAAAAATTTAGAGCTGTCAAGAAACTTTGAATAAAATTTAATGTGTAGCAATAACTTGATATGTTTGAAAAAGGACCTTAATTATTTTGGATAACATGAGATTGATAAGCTTGTTTACCGAAATATATTTTGAAACTCAAGCTTTGAGAGCAAACTGACAAAAAAAATACCCTTCCCGATTCAGTGTAATTTTTCGAGGTAATTGGCTTTTATCTTCACATTAACCTTAAGTTATTTCTTATTTACTCTTATTCTTTAATTGAACATGAAAACCACTTAGACAGCAGTTTTCTGAAACGTTCAATTTAAGAAAAGTTCTATAAGGAATTCTGAAAAAAAATGCATTTAGAAAATATAATGATGGAATTTGAAATTATATTAGGCTGATGTAGATGTACCAGAAATTATTTTTAAAATCCATGAAATGAATAAAAAAACAGTGTCCTTATTAATTAAGGAATAATTTTACAAGTATTGCAGTTAAGCATTTTATGTGCATTTATTTTCAGTACGCTATGCATTTTTGTCTTAGAAATTTGTAAACAATACGATATAAAGACTAGAATCCTCTGTTTTTAGGGGTTAACATATAAGACACTAAAATAACATTTAATATGCTATATAGATTTAAATATACTATATATGTAATAATAATAATAATAATTTAATTAATATATATATACCGGATGCGTCATAAATTCGTGCAAAGTTCAAAAATTCATAATTAAAGAACTAATG
Source organism: Dolomedes plantarius (assembly GCA_907164885.2). Classification (NCBI taxonomy): domain Eukaryota; kingdom Metazoa; phylum Arthropoda; class Arachnida; order Araneae; family Dolomedidae; genus Dolomedes; species Dolomedes plantarius. The sequence goes on along the minus strand of OU015494.1, from coordinate 102,412,208 downwards.
CTCGGATAAATTTTCTGTTTGCGCCAATAGGATCAGAGAGACATTGGATTTTTTTTCCATGTAAAAAAAAAATTCCAAAAGTAACCGAAAGAGGGCACTCACGTGTCATACTGAGATGTTTTATGCAAATCAGGTTATCAATAAAACACCTGGCTGGAAATGGATCCGTCATTTGAAGCCGGCAGCATGCTTTCTTTACCAGATCGAGCGTTGGTGGTAAAACTTTTCTACAAGAATAGTGAATCTATGACTGTTGCATTGCGAATGTTTCGCACGGAGGAAGGACTGAAGGTGCAAGAATGCCCCATTTCATTGAATGGGTCACTGAATTTAATATGACATTTCGAGGAAACGGGGAGTTTGGAGGATCGTCCACGAAGTGGCAGACTATCCTTGAGCGCGGACTACGTCCATGTTGCACAGTGTCGTGGAAGATTTGGCAGCCGAGATATCAACGGGGAAGTAGCAGTGCTCGTGAAGCTAGGAGAAGAACGGAGATTCCGGAACTGTCGTTTCGACGCACGGAATGTTGAATCTTTATTCCGTACAAATTCCAGTTCCTGTTGGAATCTTTCACTGAAGACCGAGTAATAAGTCGCCGCTGTAAGGTTCAGTGGCCCTTACGATCACCAGACTTGACCCTGAAGATTTTTCGTTGTGGAGATACTTAAAGTCTCGTGTATATTGGGGCTCCCCAACCACTTTGGTTGAACTGAAAAATTCCATTCGACAGACAGTCGCTGCCATTGGTGGCGACATGCTACTCTCCGCTGTAATGGATGGAGTGACGTGCCTCACTTGCCTATTACCTTGTGGTGGTGGTGGTAATGATGAACAGCTGTTACTTTAAAATAAATGCAGTCTCATGTTACTGTGATCTGTTGATTTTCTGTTTGTGTTTGCCTGATTTGCAAAAAAATGTCTCAATATGACGTGTCAGCGCCCTCTTTCGGTTACTTTTGGAAACTTTCCTTTTTTTACATGGAAAAAAAATCCAGTGTCCCTCTGATCCTATTGGCGCAAACAGAAAGTTTATTCCAGCATTACTTCTTTTATTACGAATGTTTGAACTTTGCACGAATTTATGACGCACCCTGTATATATATATATATATATATATATATATATATATATATATATATATATATATATATATATAAATGCGGAGGCACTTGTCTTCAGACACAATGTGCAACAGAAATTGTTGACTAATTTCTAATGGAAGCACAATCTATTGAGCTGACTCTCCTCCTTATGAGGGGAAAACACGGGAGCATCTAAGCCCTACTCGGGAATTGAAACCAAGTCCACAACGCTAACCAATATATCATGTACGTGGCGTATATATATATATATATATATATATGTGTGTGTGTGTGTGTGTGTGTGTGTGTGTGTGTGTGTGTGTGTGTAAGGAAAAACATAAAACTAAAATATAGGGGGGCTTTTGTTAGGGAAAAAGGGGAATTTATATTCAAATATTATTAACTCACGAAAGTTTGCCATAAAAGAAAAAGGGTTGTTAATAGCAAAAAATAGCAATAGGGGTCGCCACTAGACGGGTGCTGTTCAGAAAAGAGATATTTTTCGGCAGGAGCAAGTTACATAAAGAGTTACATAAGAGAAATATGGATGATGAATCAGCGGAAAGATTGCGCGGGATTTTAACAAAGAAAATCTAGTTAGTCGGCACTTAAGTTTGAGAGAGGTAATATGTACGCCTTCATGAGAGATTTCTAGTTGGGTAGTTTGATGAACACTGTCGGAGCTCTGGAATAAAAACCAGTTAATGGAACTATGTCGTGTATCTTCATTGCAATGCCCGATTGCATTTCATTAATTAATAACCCATGACAACGAAATCTGTCATCAGACGACATGGACAGTCCTGTGCGGATTTGAGATTTTCTTTTTAATTTCGAGAAGGCTGACGTTGTGAAGCAACCACTCGTCTTTTCATTCAAAAAGTGTTACTCTCTCATGAAAAATTGAAATTCGTGAGCTCGGCCGACGTTAAAATATTCGTCTTTAACAAAATTTTTTTTGATCGGATTGGAAGCATTGGAGTCAGGTCGAATTTTATATGCTGAAGATGAAATTGCATTTTCAATCTTCTCCTTGTCGTAATTTCAAGGGAAATTCTTTTGTAAAATTGAATCCAGGAGACTTTACATTGTCAGTGAAGAATTTTGTCAAAAATACAAATGGATAAACCGAAGGTTAAGCAGGAAGAAAGCGACAATAGTGCAACAGTCAACGACGAAAATGAAAATTAAAATGAGAATAAAGGTGAAAAAGAAGCAAGTGAAAGACTTGAAAAAGGAACAGTTCATACATTGAGTGAATACAGTAAACAGACAAGTAACAAGGGAATGTTACGAAAAACAAAATTAATATTACCGAAATATGAAACGAAATTTTCAAGAACATTTTGCCCTGGATAACAGTGTTTGAAGAAAAAACAAATGATTTTGAGCTGGACGATGACTGGAGAAGAGAAAATTTATTGACTTACGTAGATAGTGACATTCAACAATTCATAATTAAAACGCAACTTTACAGGAAGACTTATCAAGAAATAAAGAAAAATCTCATTGCCGTTTATTCAAGAAGCAGACAAGAAATGGAAAAGGACTTTAGAAGCATGAAATTGACAGCTGAAGGAAATCTTTTAGAATATTACCAACAAAAAGTGGAATTAGGGAATTCTCTACAAAAAGATGAACGAGAAATAATAGAAACCATGAATATGGATACACCACCAGCATTGTGCACGCTACTGAGTTTACAAAAAATAGACTCACCAACAGATTGGCTTGCAATAGCAAAATGATTTTCCCATCCATTGCAGTCAAAGAAAGAAGAGAAACAAATGATAAAACAAGAGACTTTGGATGTGTAGAGCAGACACCCGGATTCCAGCACTGGAGAGAAACAAACAACACCAGACCCCAGTCAAGACAATTTGAAAATAATTACAGTGAAGACAACTGTCGTAACGCTTTTCAACGCCTTATAAGCGCTTAAGAATAATCCAAATACTGTAATAACGATTCAATTTGTAAAAAGGGGTGTAACCATACGCTTCCTTAATTTGTAGTTTTTTCCCAGACACTCTGGGTTTTTCTGAAAATGCATCCCTTTTTTCGAACCAACAAAACTGTTATCGGGAAGCACTCACATTCTTCCTTAATCCTTTAATCCCCAACAATCTGGCAAACTTACATTTGGCACGATAAATCGCCCTTCCCCGCAACACGCAGAAAAAGCTAATCTTTCTTCCATAAGCTCTGCTCCAATGCTTGGTGGGCGCAGCTCCGCTGGTTGGAGGCTCCAAATTCCACATCTGGCCAGGTCGTCAAGATCACGTGATGTCAAGATCTCCAGCGGGAAAGTTTAACGACGAAAGCAGACACTGCCTTTTCCAGCACCCGGGTAGGACGCAGCGATGAGGAGCAGAAGACAATTTTATCGCTGGCAGTTCAAGCAGCGGCCATTTTTAGCGTCCCCAGACGGAGACGTCCACCTGATCCTTAAAGGACAACATGGTTTTTTTGTCATGGCCTTAAGCCACTTGCATTTCATTTGTCATAATTAAATAAAACCCATAAGATGATCATCAACCACGTTTTTTCGATTTTTTTTATTGTCACATCTCTTTTGCTTTTTTTCAGCGTGACAAGTTTAAATCTTCAGAGTTATGCGGCCTTCCACCTTCATCTTTCCACAACACAACGCACAACCCACACGACAACAACCAAGAAAGAAATTTTTTCAGACCAAGAAGAGAAACTTTGGAGGAAACTATGGACAGCGAGGGAGACATCATCAAGAGCAAAACAGAAGGAGTAACTATTATGAATACAGCAATTATCATAAACCAATGAAAACAGACAAGAGAGAAGGTGACTACTGATATCTGCAGAGGTGACTTTAAATTTTGTGTCTTTTGGACACGGGTTCTTCAGTAACGATAATATCAGAAAAAATATGTAAAATTGGACTAATTTAAAGGTTTTAGACCATCAAAAAAATAATTTAAGCCAAACAAATGGTGAAATCAATGTGAAAGATGTAATAACTACTAATGTCAGGATTGGAAATATTCAAAAAGCAATGAGCTTATATGTTGTGGACACAGAGTTACCATATTTATTATTAGGTCTTAATGAAATAAGAAAGTTTATATTAGAAATTAATTTTAAAAATTTAAGGGTATATCAATGTAGAAATGAAATTGAATTATGTTGTGATTATAAATTTTAAAGTCCAAATGCATTTCATATACAAAATTTTTATAATTGTGTGAAAAATGTAATGCTTATTATTTGTGTAATGCTAAGAATTTAAGAAATTGTGATAATGTTGGTAAAACTTTAAAAGTTATAACATTGTTAAAAATGGTCATTCACTTAAGCAGAAATTTGAAAATGAAATGTTTGTTGTGATGATTCAAATGTAAACAGTGTTTTAAAAAATGATTGTGTGAAACAAAAAAATGACTTAAACCCTAATGTGAGAGAACCAAACTTGAGATGTGAGGATTTTGAAATTGAAAATAGAACTGTAAACAATAATGTTGAGTTTAAGGAGGAATCAGGTATCCCCGATGGTACTCTGAATGCTCTTTTTAAAATGACCAGTGATGTTTTGGAAAGTTTGGCCCCAGAACAAATACCTGAGGACTGGTTAAAATTAGATTGCATTTTAGGGAAATTTGATAAAGTATTTTCAAGACATAAATATGATGTAGAAAAAATAAAATTAGAACCTCAAAGAGTCCACTTAACTCAGAACTTCCAATAGCTCTTAGACCTTATCGTTCCTCACAAACTGAAAATTTAGAAATGCAAAAACAAATAAATGAGTTGTTAAAAGCAGGATTTATTAAACCATCCCATTCACCATTTGCATCACCAGTGTGTTTAGCAAACAAGAAAGGAGAAGGAAAGTCTCGTTTATGCATAGATTATCGTAAATTAAATTCTATCACAAAATTTGATTCAGAACCTATTCCAAGAATAGATGACCTCTTAGACCAACTGACCCATGCAAGGTACTTCTCAACACTTGACTTAACTTCGGGTTATTGGCATATTGCAATACATGACAAAGACACAGAAAAATTAGCTTTTATTACTAATTTTGGACTATATGAGTGGCTCAGGCTCCCCTTTGGTTGGAAGAATGCTCCAAGTAATTTTCGACGAGCAATTAGACAAATTTTAAACAAGTATCAAATAAAATATGCACTAAATTACTTTGATGACATAATAATTTTCAAAATTTTAATAAACATATGCAACACTTAGAAGAAATTTTTCAAATCCGTAAACAAGAAAATATCAAACTAAAGAAATCAAAGTGCCAATTTGCAAAGAAGGAAATAAATTTCTTAGGTTATGAGGTGTCACAAGGACAATATTCTCCACAAAATACAAACATTGAGACAATAAAAAAATTGTTACCACCCAAAAATGTAAAAGAATCCAAACATTTTTAGGTTCCATAAATGTATACCAAAAGTTCATTCAAGATTATGCAAAGTTAAGATTACCACTCAACAAATTATTAAAGACAGATGTAAAATGGAACTGGTCCCCTGAATGTCAAAAGTCATATCAAAAATTAAAAGATGAGTTAATTTTTAAAACCAATTTTGACTTTATATAATCCAAATTATCCATGCCACTTGTACGTTGATGCCAGTCAGAAGCAATAGCTGCAGTTTTGAAACAAAACATCCAAATGGACAATTACACCCAATAGCTTTTCTTTCCAGACAATTAAGAAAACATGAGAAAAATTATGCCATAACTGAGCTTGAATGCTTGCAATTATTGATGCGATTGACAAATATCACTGTTATTTATATGGCCAAAAATTTACAATACATTCAGATCACTCTGCATTACAATGGCTGAGAAATGTAAAAAATTTAACTGGCAGGCTATTTAGATGGTCATTAAAATTATCAATGCATGGTTATGATATAGTGTATATTAAAGGAAAATGCAATCATGAGGCTGATATCTTATCCAGAAACACTGTAAGTCATTTTGTTAATCAATATTGTTATTTCCTAAGCACAGATGAAATAATTAAAGGACAGTGGGATGATAATATAAGTAACATTAAGTATAAAAAATATAATGGAGTCTTAACTGTAAAAAAGAAAAACTTAGTCAAAATTGTATTTCCGTCATCACTAAGAGTAAAATTAATAAATTCAGCTCATGAAAAATTTGGTCACCCAGGTGTTAAAAAGATGTTAAAGTTAATTTCCCCAATTTACTATTGGCAAGACATAGCAAATTTTGTTCGTTGTTGTGAAACCTGTCAAAAGAATAAAAAATCAACTCAGAAAAAATTTGGACTGATGGAGCAAGTGCCTGTGGCGAAAGAACCATTTGACTTAATTTCAGTTGATACTGTTGGGGGTTTCAATTATTACAATTCAACAAAAATATCTTAATATTGTTATTGATCATGCAACCAGATATATGGACATTCACCTCAAAGAGCGTAACCAGTGAACATACACACATTGCTTGAGACAAGTTTAAATATTAAGGTTCCAAAGCAAATACTCAGTGATAAAAATGCAGCATTTACTTCTTCCAGATTTAAGAAATTTTTGAAGCATCACAATATACGACAATTATTGACCAGTTCGCATAGACCTCAGACAAACGGAAAAATGAAAGATGTAATCAAACAATAGTAGCAAAATTAAGATGTAAAGTAAATTCTTCTTCGAAAAAAATTCCCTGTACAAAAATTTTAGAACAAGGAACTTCTGAATACAATAATGACCCTATTCTGTGACTGGTTTTTCCCCAAACTACTTTTTATTTGGAATACTACCATATGATTCACTTTGCCCAAAACTACTTCATTAAATTACCCACTTGTTGAGGAAGCCAGGAAAATTGCAGTGCAAAGAACTATTCAACACTTTAAAATTAATAAACGAAGATATGATAAACATTTTGTTCAGTCAAATTTTAAAATTGGTGACTTAGTGATGTACGAAGAATTTAAATACCCAAATTTAAGAAAACTAGATCCACCTTATTCAGGCCCCTATACAATTTTAAGTCAGCTATCTAATGTAAATTTTGAAATTAACAGACCAAATCAATATACTGGAAAAGCCACCAACATTGTACTTTCAACAAGATTAAGACATTTTCATCCACAAATGAGTTAAATTAAAATAAATTTGAGTTCATTCAGCATTTCTTGGGGGAGGGGGGGAAATAAGAAAAGTTTTGTACTAATTGCAAATAAAATTGAAATTGTGAATTTTGAATGTTAATAATGATAAAACTATGAAAATTAAATTGTATTTCTGAAATTAAGGAAAAACTATAATATGATTTGTATTGATTTTTATTTGACTTTAACAATTCTATGATATGAGTTAAAATTTAAATAACTGTTGAAAGAACTTTTTCTAAATCTACAAAATCTGTGTATGTTGAAATGTTTATCACCAGTTTATAATGTTTTGAGTTGTTTTATAAGCTGAACTGTATGTGATATTTGCCCAATCATGACCAACCTCAAGCTCAAAGATCCATTTCTTTTGGTTTTATTTCCTTATGTGTTGTCTAAAAATAAAAAAAAATAAAAAATAACTGTCTTGATTTAAACTCTCTACTAGAAAACTGTTTTATGTGATGTTTTGGATCTTCTGAGTCAACCACCGATTATGACAAGTCTAATTCTTTTACCGTTTTTAATTTCCCTCTTTTTTGAAGTTCTATACTGTCACCCACATCTACCCAAGCGTCGGAAGTCATCCCAATTACCTAATCATTTGTATATAAGCAATTCTACGTGTCAGTCACTTTAAGTGCTGAATTAATCCAAAATAAACAAAATAATGACCAAAGACAGGCTGTGGACTGACCGCTCCTCTGTCCTCCCTTTCCTTCAGGTTTCTGTTGATTCATGTTTTCCCCATTGGAATTCATGAGTGAACGGATTACCCTTTTCCTCTTGGTTGGCTGGGTTTTAAATCCTTTCCTTTTTCTGGAGTCAGTGAGTGAATAATGATCTCTTTTGAGCCTTTTCCAACCTAGAATTTCAGTGTCGTGCACTATACGCACCAATTTTTCACTCTAAATTTTGTTTAGAATTGTCAGTTGTGGTTAAGTCGGTGGGAAATTGTTGAACCTGCTCTCCTCTGACCCAACTAAGCACTTGTTCACTCAACTACACAAACACACACAAACAAAAACATACACCTTGAATTAAAAAATATGTACACAGATGAAGGAGTGGTACACAAGTACCAGAAGTGAATTGTATTACATAATTAATCTGTCATTATGAAAATTTAATGTGTAAATTGTAAGTGAAAATTATGTCTAAATGAAATTGTAAATTAAATTATGAAGACGTGTTGATTCATGTAAGTAAATTTTAAAATGTTGGAAAAGTTCTATAAGATAAATGAAATTGATGAAGCTTAAAATATGTGTTATAAATGAATCCTATGAGAAAAGTCGAATTTGTTATAGTGTCAAATATTAGCGTTTTTGCCTCTGAGTCTTTACAGAAACAAGATAGCTAAACAAGATGGAGGCCCTCCTGGGAACGTGGCGCCACAATATCTATTTTTCAGTACTTTTGTATTACTTCCTTGTTTTTAATGATATTTTATTAATATTTTGAATTATATGTGAAATATTTCTGAAACTGTCCCAAAAAGCTGGAGTAAGAATGCTATTGATGAAGAATTAAGAATGTAACTAGTCAAAGAACTATTGAACTCCAGGGTAGCCAATACTAGCCATAGACTTGATAAAATTTAAGCATGTGAACATTTGTGTAACTTTAATTGTGGTAGTCCAATTCTTACTACTTAAAATTGTTGTGGATTATTGATTAAAAAAAAGGGTACTATTGTTAACTATTGAATACTTAATTTTCACGTGTCAAGCTAATAATAATGAATATTTAGTGAATTAATTTTGTTTTGATAAGTGCTTTAAATTCTTTTTGACTTTTGTAGATAATGTTGTGAACGTTATTGTAATGATTAATAATGTGATATATTAGTTTCTGTCTCAACTGGAGACAGCTGTAAGTTATATATTTCATCTAGAGTTCCTTCATGGTGTGTACAATAATAATTTAATTTAGAGTTAGTTAGGAAACCAAGTTAGGAATAAGAAAAGTAAATTAAGTTAGGAATAGTTTTCATTTAGGTTTTTATTTAATTTTGTTGATTAGGGACTGCAGCCCTGATCAGCATCCTTTTCAAGTAACTGTCAGTTGAGTTTGAATTAAATTTAAGTTTTCTCTTCTGGAGACTTGCCGCACTGAACTGGCCATTCTTTGTGTGCACGGGTTCAGAGGACGGGGGGGGGTAAGTTGTAAGGAAAACATAAAACTAAAATATAGGGGGGCTTTTGTTAGGTAAAAAGGGCAATTTATAATAAAAAATTATTAACTCCCGAAAGTTGCCATAAAAGAAGAAGGGTTGTTAATAGCAAAAAATGGCAATAGGGGTTGCCACTAGACGGGTGCTGTTCAGAAAAGAGATATTTTTCGGCAGGAGCAAGTTACATAAAGAGTTACATAAGAGAAATTTGGATGATGAATCAGCTTAAAGATTGCGCGGGATTTTAACTAAGAAAATCTAGTTAGTCCGCACTTAAGTTTCAGAGAGGTAACATGTACGTCTTCATGAGAGATTTCTAGTGGGGTGGTTTGATGAACACTGTCGGAGCTCTGGACAAAACGCAATGGAATAAAAACCAGTTAATGGAACTATGTCGTGTATCTTCATTGCAATGCCCGATTGCATTTCATAATTAATAACCCATGACAGTGAAATCTGTCATATATATATATATAATTTATGTACCCTGTATCGGATCACTGATGTATCTTTACCTGTATGTAAAATCTCAAAAGATAAAAATTTATAAGCGATGCACACCAAAGACCATGTGAAAGTGTCTGTTTAAGTCTATTGAAGCCTGTTTGAAGTAAAAAAGACTAATACTGTTAAATTTAAATTGAACTGTTCATAAAATGACATTATATAATATTTATAACAATACACTAGTTAATAAGGTCATAATTTCATTTTCTCGTGTGCCTGGGGAGTCGAATCCAGGTTATTAAGACGTTGAGGTTCTTTAAAATACCCGACGACACGAGAAATCTTGATTTTTGTTTACTTCTTTAGTTATTTAATATTTGTACTTATTTTAGAGATACTACACACGATTTAGTACTGTATTTACTTTAATTAATGCTATGGTGTTGCTGAATGTTTTTTCAGAAGAAAATCTGCAATATACTATTCTGAGGTTGTTATTGTTCTACTACAATTTCAAGTGTAAAAAGCAATCTTTCAAAACTGAGAGTCAAATAACGGCCTCAAAATTTCGAACTCTTCATTTTTACCATTTGAACTTGCCCGGTGATGGGCGGAAGGGTTATTTCAGCGAATTTCATCATATCCTTTAATCATAATTATCAGTCCAAAAAAATAATTAAAAAGGACTCATTTTTAGTTGTTAAATTAATTATTGTCCAGTGTCTTATTATAAAAGGAAAAAATCTAAACACTGGAGGAAAAAAATAATCTGGAGAGAAGAAATTTATTCATGAACTATCTTGTCATTTTGAGAATTTCGTAGGACATGATATTTGCATTTTACGTAAAAGTTTTGTTTTTTCAACCAATTTTTTTTACTAGATTTTTTTCACGATTACGTGATAAAATAATACGAAAGGCCGCATTTATGTAAACCCCTTAATTTTGTAAAGGAAATGAAGATCTAGTCGTAAATTACCTATGTAATGTAAAAACAATGATCTTGTAAAGCAATAGGAAATTGAAACTGTTTCGAAGTGAGTCATCTTCAATAAAATGCATTAAATTAGTATACGAAATATTAGTTTTTCAAAAGATAATTCCAGGGTAACTGTAAAAAAAATGCGTTTTCTTACATGAATAAGAATATTATTTCCTTCCATTAAATACATTTCTATCATAGGGTTTTGTGGTTTGAACAGGAATTTTTCTCTTTATTGAAAAGCTTCGGAGTAAGAAAGGGTGATATCATTTATTTTACCAAACTTTTATGTATTACTGAAACATATATGCGTTCATGTCAGAGAAATTTCTTTAAAATGTTCAGGATAGGTATTAAGAGTATTTTGACAGTTTTTGATTTACGCAAGGGATAGAACTCACACATATTTCATACATATTTTGACCATTAGTTCGTAGAAGCTTAAAAGTAACGTCATGTTATGTACTTCTAATATTTTAAGAAAAACATTGTCCATTACAAAAAGTATAAGACGTATATCAGCGGGAAAAAAGCAAATCATCTGTTCGTAATATTAAAAGGTATCGAGAAAAATACTAAAAAGGAATAGAAATAGAAATTCCCGAAGAGTAATAATAGTTTGTGTTTCTCCTATAAAATAAATATTTTCGTGGGAATAAACTGATGATCTGAAATTCGACTAAATTTTAATGAAGTGATTTAATTTATTTTTCTAAGAAATTCGAAATTTAACATGCTTATTCAGCTTATTTCTTTCTATCGCTGTCCCCCTAAAATCTCACATTAAGTTTCTAATTAGTGTAGCTTAATTTTTAACATTAATGTAGAACTAAGGCTTCAATGTTATCTCTAATATTACATTTATGTATATCTATCTAATATTGTATTTTATGCTTCTATAAGATTTTAAATATTATACTTAAACTTTAAAACCATCCATTTATGGGTTACTTAAACTACAGTATAAATTACAACAAAAATATTTAGAATAGTCGTCAACATATTGAATTTTACTTGAATTACCTGTGGTTCCGTTTTTAAATTAGCTTTCTTATAGGAAGGTTGAATGCTTAGTTAATACAATATTGACAGATATTTCTGAAAGACCCTCTTCCGCCTCCTATTCTTCGTTCATTAATCACCATAAGCCCAATAGTAATGACCTTATGGAACACTAGATATCACATCTTCTTTTCAACATTGATATATTTTAATTGCTTGTTGCACATACTATTTACTGATACTATTTATGGATTTGAGTAAGCGAACACTGACCCTGTTCTTCCACGCTAAGTATTTAAATAATTTGTATAGAAAAGGGGTGCTTTATGAGTATAAAATGTATAATTTTCCCAATGTTATTATTGTGAGTAAATGGATATATCGATCCATATCATAAAATGTTTATTTTCAAGAAAGTTATCGAAGATTAAATTATCTGATTATAAAAAAGGATTTTTAATAAATGCAATCAATGGTAAAGTATTTGATTACATGCAAAATAATGTACAAACATCTGAAAAGGTGTTAATTATAATGTGATTTACGTTACCTTTTGTTCATTCCGAAAGCTTCTAGGTAAGTTTAAATTGTAAAATCAAAAGAAAAAAGTCCTCCTTTTGTTAATTATAGGTTATTAAGAATTTAATAAGTGCTTTCAGGAAAAACTGCTTAATATATTCTTTCAGAGTGGCTCAGCTTTTGAAGCAGGATAATTTCAGATTCTTAACAATTTTCACCTTTCACTCTTATCATTCTTTAGAGTTTATGAAGATGTTATGTATTTTCCATTTTATTTATTTTTTTAATTTTGCATTTATTCTTGAAGTTGTAACTAAATTACTTCAACATAACAATCTCTTAAAATTTTTTTGATTAATGAACAACAAAATTTTAATTACCGTTATTTAAAATATATTTTATTTTATAAAAATATAAAGAGAATGTTTGTGTGTGCATTAATGGCTAATGCATATGCTAATGCATTTAACTTACAAATAAAACATGACTTACAATTATTTTTAAGAATTCATTAACTTATAAAATAGGATCTTTACGAAATAAAATGCCTTATATTTTGGAAGGAATTCGTTTTTCTTTAAAGACAAAAATTTCAAACAAATGACGTGCATGATGTAATTATGGTGACATTTAAAAAAAATTTCAATATATTATCGAAATGTAAACTGAGAAATTAAAGCTTGTCGTTTGTAATTTAACTATACATGTCACATCTTCATTTTCGCTCTATTTCAAACTTGGCATTTGATATAATTTATTTTAAGCTTTCAGAAAGCAATATTTAGGAACTCTGACATTTTCTCATAATTTTGCTATTTTTATCAAGATGTATGAGGTCATTAATGAAAGTTACCGACTCGTGAAAAAGCTAAAAAAAATCCGAAATGTATATGTGTGTGCGTGGGTATATATATATATATATATATATATATATATAATATATACAGAGAGAGAGAGAGAGTTAGAGGTTATATATTATACATTATATATTACTATATATAGAGAAAATAGCTCACTTCTACCAAGCCTTGGGTGTATGTAATTTGAAGTGGCACTCTAAATGATTTTGATACAAAACACAGTTTATATATGAAAACAAAGTTTATTGAATTTCGTTGCACATATAGAATTTGCCTTTACAGCAATAAGCATACGTGCTACTGTACAGAATATATATATATTAGCCATTCATAAAAATATACTTTGCCAATACTCACAAACCAGCAGAGAGTCAAACCAGCAGTACTGCCACGGAAACTTTGGGCACCCTAAGCACTAGCGCCGGATAGTACTGGAGCTGCATATCCTTGTAGCTCCCTTTTGCTTATCTATCAACTTTAACAACCTTTCTTCAACCTTAACAACCTTTTTTATTAATGACGCTGCATGGTATTTATACTAAGCGCGTATGCCGAAATTAGCATATCTCAAGCAGCTTCTTTATTCATTCACTCAAAAGTTCGATTCTTGTGAATCGATCTTGTGTATACCTTACATATACATATAATATAATTTTTTAATGATTTTTTAGGGTGTATTAAAAAAATCCTCTGTTTCTAAAAAAATCATAAAAAAATACACACAAAAAACTGAATATAGAAGGATGAGAAAGTAAATGTTGAAAAAAATCTAAATGCTGAAAACATTATTTTACACAATTAAGTAGTACAGTTTCCATTTTCTTATTTTTTTTTACCTTAAAAACCCTTGAAAAACTCCCAAAACTTATAACAATCCATCTATATTTAAACAATTATAATTAAACAAAAACAATCAGCCGATGCATTATAGACATACACCATTGCCAAACCAAAAATTACTATGAATGACCAGCAAATCCTCTAAACTAAAATTAAATTAAATAATAGTATAGCATAAAGGAACAAATAACTGTATTTTAAAATAACTTTCTTAGAATTCAACAATGTTTATTTTGAAAACAAAGGTCAATTTGAAATTCATTCATAAGGTCATTCATCGTGGTTTTTTTAGGTGAATTTTGAAAACAAACTGCAAAATTTAAAATGTGTACATCATACGAATATACAAGTTTTTAACACAACCTTCAGAAGGGGAAACGGACATTTCAGTAACAAACAGTGTAATGTATGTATACATTGTAACAAACACGGTATTTTTTTAAATTTTTTGATAAGGCCACTTTTGAAACTGACCACCCTCAAATATTTGATGTCAGCTAATTCTTACATTTTTAAAAGAGGAGAAAAACTTAACATCGTTCTAAATAGAAACTTGAAGAAAAAAAAAGCACATTTTGTTCAGTACCCTAAGATATGGAATAAAAATTACGAGAGCATCATAAATAAATAAAAATTGGTTAATAGAAGTATTTGTTAATTAAGTATTAATAGAAACTCGAAATTAGTTTAGATGCAAAAATAATGGTGTTGTTATTAAAAAAATAGGATTTGAATATTGGTCTTACTAGTTGGTAGTTACAAAGTTAGATATTAATTTCAAAGATGAAATTTGTCCGTTGTTTTCTACGTAACATGTTATCCGACCTTTTCTTCATAGTATTTACATTTATCTGCTTGAAATACGTTGTTATACAGCATTGTCATTATACAGCGTGTTTCAAAAAGAATCATCCGATTTAAAAAACAAATCATAACTATTCATCTTTTAATCCGTTTCGATCGAATAATGTATAGGTAGAAAGAGGAAATCTCGAATTTCATGTAGTTGCCGAACAAGTAGCGCCAACGCTCTTCCTTCACCGCCAACTCAGTGTTTGTCAAGATGGTGATTGCACAACAGAAATCGTTTTATGTTCTACGCTTCGTGAAGTGTGAGTCCGTAACAACTGTTCAGCATTTTTTTCGTTGACAATACCCTGGTAGTATTGAAGTTCCTACCACTCAGATCATTAGGCGATGGTTTAAATAATTACAAGACAGGGGTTATGTAAAGGGAAATCACCTGGCTGTCCCCGTATGTCAAACGAAAACGTGGAGCACATCCAACAGACTTTCACCCATAGTCTACAGAAATCCACTATTCATGCTGGTAGGGAACTTGACATTTCTGAAACATCTGACTGGAATATTTCGCGGCGATGTTTGTTTTTGAAACCATACAGGATTCAATTTATGTAAACTCTTCATACAGGTGACAAAGAACGACGTGTGGAGTTTTGTGAATTCATTATTCAGAATGGGTCACAAGATGACAATTTTTTAACACGGTTAGTGTTTAGTGACGAGTCTACTTTTCATCTAAATGGCAAAGTCAACTACCACAATGTTAAAATGTGGGGTATGAAGCAGCCACGTGAAATTGTAGACCATGAGAGAAACTCGTCAAAAGTTTATGTTTTTTGTGCCATTTCTCGTAAAAAGGTGTATGGTCTCTTTTTTGCATAGAGGCCACTGTTAGGGGAATCACATACCTTAATATGCTTGAAAACTGGCTTTTAACACAGTTAGAAACCGTTTCGGATGATTTCGTTTTCCAGCAGGACGGGACACCACCCCACTGGAGCTCGGACGATTGAGAATTTTTGAACAATCGCATTCCGAAATGAAGGATTGGCTGTACGGGACCTAACGATTCAGTTAGACATCAATGATCTCCAAGATCGCCGGACCTCTTAGTGTACGATTTCTTCTTGTGGAGTTTTATAAAAGACTCCACTTATGTGCCTTCCCTGCTAGCTACATTTGTCGAACTGATGATACGTATAACAACAGCCGAGGAAGTAGTGGATGCAGACATGCTTGCAAAAGTTTCGGACAAATTTGACTACCGTATACGTCGTGCATACAAAGGTGGGCATATTGAGCGCCTTTATTTTGGTTTGTAAAAAAAAAAAACTTTGTGATGAGCCATGTAATATAAAATTAATTTTAAGATTCTATGGTCAATATTTTTCAAAATATCATTTCAAATCGGGGGATTCCTTTTTAAACACCCTCTATATAAAATATTTTCACTAATGTATGACTCTTTAGTACTATCTTATACGTATCACATAACAGAAAATAGCTGGGGTGAATAAAATAACTCATAGAATTATCTATGAGGCAAAAGTACATGGTTATTTTCTTGTGTATACGCAATCGCTTTTAGCAACACACAACACTTGAAGCTCGCACAAAAATCCTTAAAATCGGGATATTTTATTCTTCAAAACATAATATCCCTGTAAAAGCTAATAACAAACTACACATATACAAGATGAAAAGGAGTACACAAACTTTTTTGAATCAAACATATGTGTATATTTCAGTATAACGGGCGCAAAATAAAAAGATTCAACTCCATGTTACGTATGCAACTTACTGAATGATAGTGAAGATGGAGAAAATCTAATATAGATATATTTAATAATGTGCCCTGGGTGAGAAAACTAATGAAGTAAAACTCCAAAACGAACCAGACGTTTTGCATACATTCCGTACGTAAATCAAGTAAACGCAATGCCCTTAAAAATTGTATTGTAAAATCGGTTTACCATGATGATATGAAAATTCAATCAATTTCCATTTATCATAAAAGTAACAAATTTCTGTAGTCCTAAGGAATTACTTTGGCTACTGTTTCTATTGTAAAAAATATACATTCCGTTAAAATCTCAGAATATCACTAAAGCGATGAAGAATATGCAAAAAGAAGCCTAAATATTTTAATCCAATACACTAGGAGTCACACCATTCTATCCAATACACCAGGAGTCTAGAATATAACTAAAATGAAAGATCTCTAGGAATTGAAAATTCGTAGTATTAATTTCAGTGTATTTGCCATACATTTGTCAATGTCTTTAATCTTATTTACATTTTTCTTCAAAACGCTTTAAATTTAGCTTTTCACACTTACATCGAAAACAAACATCTACTCAATTTCAAAATAATTTCATTTAAAATGATTGGTTTCCTAATTGATCCTTACTAAAAATTTAGGTATTATTTAATCTGCATATCTTTTTAAAAGACCTCTCAAAAATAAGTTTTCAGTAATGAAAACGCTTTACTTATTAAAGAGCTTTTCACGAAAGTTTAGAAAACAATTAATCAACTCTATTATTCACTTTCTATAATTAAAGAGTTTTGGTGCTTATTCAAATTTCACAAATATTCATCAGTTATCGGGAGATAATTATATACTTTGTTTCACTTTATCCCTAAGAGCTGGATATGCTTAAATATATTCTAAATTTAAACATTCGATGCTTATTGTCAAAAGATAAAAGAAAATGAAAATAAAAGAAATTCAACAACAAAAATCAAAAGAATGTAATTCGCTATGAGAAATTATTAATTTTTTGACAGATTTCAAGACTTCAAAATTCCAAATTTAACCTTCCGATCTAGAAAAAAAATCAGTTGTAAAAGGAGTAACATAGGCTGTCAAGAAGATGATATGAGCCGAGACAATACACCCCTTAAACCACATACAGGGCTAATTGAAATATTGAGTATACGGAAATTACTTTTACAGTTGTCCTTAAGGAGTATCCTAGAAACTATTTATAATGGGTGTTTAATTATTTTGTAGAATGTTCCGCAATAACTAAATTGTTTATTTTATTCATTAACTGATTACTATCGAGGTAGCTAAATTTGGGGTGTATAGTCAATATATATATATATATATAAATCATTTACCATACTACCTGATTAATGCCGTCTTCTTCAATTGCGTTGTGTTTTTATGAATAAAATAATCTAATTAGATGATTGAAATTGCAAATGGATAGATTTATTGAGATTACTAACACACATAAATACATTATAATACATGATACAAGTATTGTCCTAACAACCTTATTTTAAGTCTTCTAATTTTTATAATAACTACAAGTGGACTTCTCTGAGGTATTAATTATCTATATACTGGATGAGTTCAACTAGGCATATGCAAATTTACAGGATCAATGAACAACTGTCACACGTACCTTTATTGACGCTGCATTCGTAGACCTGGGCACGCGTCAGTAATCCTGATGAACTTCGCACAGTAACCGCATAGGTGGGGGTATATCCGTTAACTGCTGGCGGACGCCCTTCGTTAAGTCCCCTAGGAGCGGGTATTCACTCGTTCAGCTGGCGGCCAGTTCTTGGGACTCTCTTGTCATCCGTCGGGTCAAGTCACTCTTCGCGTAGCAGGGCTTCCAACTCAGGTTCACGTACACGTTCGCTGGGTCACTCCGTCGGGCCTCTCTCTTTCGTTCGTCGGGGAATGGCTGTCTCTACTCACCTTCTAGCATCTTTCCTAGGCAAACAAAACCTCTCTCTCTCTTTCTCTCTCTCTGTAATCTTTATCCCGCTTCTTTTATATCTGTCTACTATGCCTCTAACTCCTCCTATATTTTCTTGATTGGGCCCCTATTTTCTTTGGGGAGTTTCCACTCCGCCCTGCTGGAGCATTACTTCCCATCTCAATACCGCACCTCTTCAGGGGGGTCGTATTTGATCTCTACGCTCTATCCCTTCTTACAGACCTATTCTTCTTCTTGACCGTTTACCATCTGTCATCTCTTTTCATGCCATACTTGCTTCGTTCCGCTTTAACTCGTCTGGCGTTTCTTCATAATATTTCTTTCAAACCGTAACGATCTATTTTATCAATATTCTCCTTTCAATATTCTCCTTTCTATGGATTATTATTTCCCAGCTTGCTTCACCTTCTGACCTATTCACGGGCTCATTCATTATCCTTTTCTACTCTCTACAATCTCACTTTTACCCGTGACACTATTCAACTTTTGTTTTAAGATGTGCTGAAAGAAAATGCTTCTTAATGGAGAATTGCATAAATCTTCACTGTATATATAGATGAATTTACTTACTTACACATACACACATACATATGTTTTTATATATATATTTTATATATATATATATATATACATACAAAATCAAAAACCTTTTTGAAATTCCAAATTCGTTTTAAATCCCTTTAAAATTACTTGAACGTAAGCAAGCTATTTTCGCATTAAGAAAATGGGGATTCAGTGTATCCTAAATACAAAAGTAGGCAATTAATATATGGTCCCTTAAACCTTCAATCTCGTAGGCGCCAAAACTTATATAACAGGCCATGGGACTCATCCCAGAAAACTGGCCTAGGGGCTGTAAGGACTTCGCCTAGAAACAAGACTGACAGCCTTTAATATTTACAAAATGCTTTATTGGCATTCTAGACTAAATATAGGCTAATTTACAAAATTTAAAATTAAATAGTACTTACAAAAGAACAAGTGGGTTCAGGATGTCATCATGGGGAAAAATGGACCAATTCTCGATTTCTGGCACGCGCCCGTCTCGGCGTCCTCAGCAAATTGCCTCACACTCGGAAAGAAAATCGTCAACTGCCTCTATTTACATCAAGGTGGCGAAATATATATCCGCTTCTTCTTCGTGGGGTGTCCTTTCATTGTCAACTAGGGAATCGTTTCAAAAGATGTTCTTTTCCAGAAGTATATCAGAGTCACTACGTCGCGGCTTTTGTGCTACTAAACAGAAGGTCACTTTTCGGCACTGATGAAACAGCTTAAGTTACAAGGAGGTGTCCCTTGAATGTCCCCGTGGGGACAGTCAAGTCATTACAGGGCCTCTGGCCAATGGGTGCAGAGTGCAAGGGTCATGTGACAACGATCTCATGAAGTTTATTTAAGCCACAGCAAGGTTTTGCCCAGGGCTCTTTTTCTCTGGCTTCGTGCTTGCCATGTATTTTCCGTCCTGCTTGTGTTTCGTCGCGCGCCTATTCTCCAAAATTCAAGATATGTTCCGCCTGCAAGTCATGTGTCATCTTACGTTCATGTTGCCTTCGGGAAGTATTCGTCCATTCAATAAATAAGTGCAGTTGTTCAACGTGTGCACTATATTTCCATCGAGTGTACTATATTTTCATCGAGTGTTTATTCATGTTCTTCACTCCGGCCTCGTATTTCTCCGTTAAAGTGATATTATACTCTGCATAACTCCATCGCTTGTGGCATACCATCTCGTGGAGCTGCAGTTTGACCAGTGGTCCGGGATCAGTGATGTGCGTGATGTTACTTACACACACACACACACACACACACACACATATATATATATATATTTATTTATTTATATATATATGTATGTACAGTATTCTAAGAGCACAAAAACTGCTTTACTATGTCAAGAACCATAGAATATTAAAAGTGTTGATCCTCGGATACAATCCCTGAATTCTCTAGTCACCTACCAACATCTCTCCGATCAAAGGTTCGACTTTTTTTTCCCTCCAGATCTCAATTTCTAGCCTATATTAATACCGATTCTTTTAATATTTAAAGTGTAGAGATTTTCACTAAATTTTATTTCCTGTAAGACTTTAATATTTTCAAATCATTATTTTTCAGGAAAAAAAATATATTAATAGTGTGAAAACATGTTTAGCTTTCGTGGAAGATAAATCTATGTATTTTCAAAAATAAATATTTGCAAAATATGAGAGCATAGGAAATTATATTTTAAATAGTTTATAGAAGACTTCAAAGAATATGTAAAATCTAAGCGATGATTGATTTTACTGACAGATTTCAAAGGATGAAGGAAACTGAATTCTTGAAGTTTGCTTTTAATAACATTCACATTTTTCGTCTGCCTCGTATATTCAAATGAAAGAAAGCTGCTTAATATTGCTCTTTACCATGTTAACATAGTTACCATGTTAACGAAATGGGCAAAAATAAATTTTAATTTCTTATAATTAAGAATTATTAGCTGTATGATATATTGTATATTGTGCACACACACACACACACACATATATATATATATATATATGGTGCCCGGTATAAATGGCTTAAGTCAAAAACAGTGATTTAAATGTACCAAGTTTTTAGCTTTATACTAATCGCAGAACAATAATTTCTACTTGGGTCTTTTGTTGAAAGAAATTCCCTTTTGTATACAAGATTGATAGACTCAAGCCTTTTATACAAGAGATTTTTTATTTGTCAATACTAACAAATATTTAAAAATAACTTATTTGACTTAATCCCTTTATACCTGGCACCATAGTTATATATATGCATTTAAATCTGAATCAATTGTAATGAGTATTACTCTTATCCATAGTGCCAAACTGAATTGACTCAAATATCATTGTCTGTCTCATTCTGGTCATTTAAATATACCAGAATATATGTGTAGAATATTTGAACTGATTCATAGATTTACTCTCCTTTCTTCACACTTTGGTCTTAAACGTACATTTGTCCGATTTTATAAGAGGATTTACTGCATGTTTTTACTGGCGAGAATCTTTTCTGACTTCTTTTCGACATCTAAGAGGGAGCTCTTTGGATATGTTCTGAAAGGTACAGATACTGAAAAGGGCAAAAAAATTAAACACTATAACATGGCACATTAAATAACAAATGACATCTTCATTTTTTATGACAGTTATAGTCCTAGATTGTGCCTTCGTTCTTAGATTACTAAGCATATCGCTGAGTTCACTGAACACAATGCTATTCTATATCTGATTAGTTAGTTTTATCTAGGGCTTCTTCATCTTGTAGTATATGGGGAATAAACTTGGAAAATGTACTTT
This sequence comes from Dolomedes plantarius, assembly GCA_907164885.2. Classification (NCBI taxonomy): domain Eukaryota; kingdom Metazoa; phylum Arthropoda; class Arachnida; order Araneae; family Dolomedidae; genus Dolomedes; species Dolomedes plantarius. The sequence goes on along the minus strand of OU015494.1, from coordinate 102,390,303 downwards.
CCCTTTAAATCCTGTTCTAAGTAACTACAAACGAACATGCATAGCACAGAACTTAAACTCGTTGACGCTCTAGTCATAATGAAACACATTATTCGTTTATCCACTTCTATTTGGAGAAACTATAATTTCACTTCTCACTGAATTTATTCATGCAATTAACAAGCCGGCACTGGGAATTCTCAAAAATATGTTCATAATATTAAATTCAGGGTTACTGTTAAATACCAGGGTGAAAAACGGAAAGTATTTTCTTTCAACTACAGTTCCCAAGCCAAAATTTGGAGTAATAAAACAATATTTCTTCTCTTCAGTACAAGTACAGCATTTAAAAACAAATAAAATTGATTTCTCTGCAACGATTTAGACCAGTAGTTCTCAACCTTGGTGAGCGTGAGTTATATTCGGGGGGGGGGGGTTGCTTATAATTAGTAAAGATATGCGTAGAATATATTTTGCTATAGTTATTTACCGTTTCTTCAGCGTATTTGAACATGGGGTCTGAAGGCCATACAAAGAGGAGCCTAGACAAAAAAATATTGAGAATCATTGCTTTAGACCTTCCAGAATTTTTATAATCATTTCAAGACATATCAAGTCATTGAAAATGTGTGAAATTCAATAATTAAATATACTTTGTTTTATTTTTTTAAATAGAAACATTTTGCAGCTTTTTAAAGAAACAATAATTTTCTACATTCGATAAAGTGATTTCAAACATTTGGGCAACTATATTTGAAAAGTGATACCATGGAAGTCCCTTTAAAATTCCAATTTATTTATTTAGCTTTTATATCTCTATTTTAATAAGTGTTTTTGTTTGTTTTTTCTCTTTAAAATACTTTTCTAATTTCATAACTTATATGTAGCAATTTTGATAAAAGTATACAGAAAATAAAATTTAAAATAACGATATTATTTAATATGGTGTCATTGGTAGAAAATGCGGAAATAATTTAAATGGCATATGCCCCAAAAAGGAAGATCACCTCATAATTACAGTAAATTTATTTCCAAAATATTAATAATATCCCCATTGCACAATCTTTTCATTCTATTACCCCCAAACACTTAATTATGTAAGGAAATAGAATATTTAATTATCAGCTGAGAGTTGAAGTTATACAGTAAACGCTACAGATTACTTCGGACTACATTAATTAAGGAGTTAAATGTTTTCTTATCAGTATGTACAAAAATTTGTATCAGGCCTAATGCAGAGTTAATTGAAACCCATTAATGTGGAGCTCAACTAATTCAGATACATTTTCCCCCTCAACAATATAGAAAATCTCTTCACGCTATTTATGATATTGAATACAATCGTTTCCATTTATAAGCCACTAATTATGTGATTAGAGAAAAGAAAATTATTTTATTACAGAAACGTATAACATCTTGCTTCATAAATGAATGCTGTAAAATCTTTTCGGTCCTCCATTTTACCGGAGGAAGTCATTGTAATTCTAGAATAAATAGTTTAATGATTCAGATTAATGCATCTCATCGTAAAAAGAACTAAACTCAGGCAGATATATTGCCATTGACTTTGCTAATTAGTATTTATTTTTGTAACCTGAACTTGAGGTATGACACTTTATCTTGAAAGCACTTATGTGACACTTCTAGAATTTTGATTCGTAGATTTTAATTTGACTTTTACTACATGGTCATATTTTCATATAGAATTTCCATCGTCCCTTTTTATTTCCTAAACATTTTTAGACTTCTCTAAAATGTATCATAAACTTGGAAATTTAAACTGTGCCCTGAAAATGCTCATAGTAATTATTTTAAAACATCTTTTAGAAGTAGCGCCAGGGTAAATCAATACATGCAACAGTATTTTAGAGATTGGAGATGAAAGATGCATAATAGGGATGTAAAAAGCTTTAAATCTAATGTAATTTAATCTAATGTAATTAAATGTAATGCATTTTAGCTAATGTAATTATCTAATGTAATATAATCTAATGTAATGTATTTATAAAGCTGAAAAATGTTCTCTTGCTTTTATAACGACGCAAACTTTAAAACTGGTTACAGTGGCAATGATTACCAATTGCGAGTTTACTGAAAAATGCCAATTTACTCCAATGTTATTGTCGTGTCAAGGAATCCTGCAGAAGAAAGAAGAAACAAAATGGAGAAAAAAGAGATAGGAAAGAATTTCACGATCCCTAGAAAAGGGCTGCCATTGCCTCGAAAGAGTTTTGACTTCTACCTGTTGGCCCGCAAAAGGTATTTTATTCCCCTTCTACCGCCCAATGGAAATTCCATTGGAAGTATTCCCCGATCCGCCCCCTGGGGTCGAACCCTCTAGGGGTTACAGACTCGCCCGAGGGAATTTACTCCGTTGTGGACGCATTTGTAAAATGATTATAGAAATTTTTTTAGGAACGATGTTGCCCCCCCCCCCCATTTATATGTGGAAAATTATGATAAAAAAGATATGAGTTTAAAACAACCTATAAAATCTGACACGTTAAACTTAATCAATAATTAAAGCATAAACTCTGATGAAATAAATAATTCTGAATAAAAATGTTGTAAGTTTTAACCACTGTTAAATAGTGATTTTATCTTAAGAACACATTCCGTATACAGTTAGTTACAATTTAGTAAACATGACCACTGGCTGTTTGGCTTCGATGATTTTCGATGCCTAAGGATGCAAGTTCAAGTCCACTGTTTAACCAGTTCCATTGGGAGGAAAAAGCCCCAAGGGCTGCTTTGTGACGTCACAAGCCTAAGATATGCGATCGACATGACGATTAACTGCTTTATCTATTCACTTATTATTTACAAAAGATTTTGAAGTTTCAAATTATCCTTTTGTAAGAAAACTATAAAATTGATAGCAATGTATAACATACAGTCGGTATTTCATACTTTAGACCAGAAACCTGAATCACAGACTGGTATACAGTCTGTGATTCTGGTTTCGGGTCTTTTGGAATTATTATTTTTTTATCATTTATTTATTGACATTCGAAGATTGACTTTTGTTTCTTTGTTTATAATTACCTTGAAAAATATTTTTCATTTTTTTATTTGTTTCATCTTACTTAAAGTTGCCAATTTCAATCATGAGGCATCATGGCTTTTATAAGGTATTATATATTTATTGCAGGGGCTACTGACTAAAACGCCATTGAAAAAAACTATTAGTTTACTACATATTATGATTTATAAAGTGCAAAGCATGAGATAACGGGATATATATGATTTGATGATAATAATATACACACTTAACTTCAAAGCAGAGGGTAGCTAATTAGAAAATTTCAAATGCTTGAACTTTTTCTTTTCAACAAATACTTTGTAAAATGTTTTTGCAGGTATTATGATTTGTAAGCAAGACTTAAAATAAAAAGTTACTGAAATCTAAAATTTTCATATGTAAAACCATCTTTTGATGCCGTATATTTCAGGTTTTCCAAGTATAATACTTATATGTATATATATACTTTCTGGCAAAACGTTGATCGTTCGTTTTATCAACAATTCACTGTCACTGAATATGAACTTTGAGTCACGCAATTATTAATATTATTCTTTATAGCATAATAAAATTACTCAGTATAATTTTAACCTTCCACGATTTACATTGAAGATTCACTTAAACGATTAGCCATTTGATAGGAATTTATAGATTGTTGAATCCTTTTTACATTCATTGTATTTTCTATTATGTATAAATGAGAAACGACTCTTCACTACAATTTATGTAATTAATTTCCTTTAGGAGAAAATTTTATAAAAACTTGATCTAAAGCCATTGGTGTTAAGAAAAATTTATCTGATCATAAACTAAGATCTGTTTGAAAACCCTCCCCACAGTTAAAAAGCCATAACTGCTTAAAAATATATGAGTATTTCTAAACTAAAATAAGTATCACTGTAGAGAATTATTCATTCTTAAATTCACTTGTTTGCTTGCCTTCGGTCGTTTTAGAATCTTTTTGAATCCTAATATATCTCAAAAGCTATAGATTACTTAGAACATAAAGGATGATTTCTTTATAATTAGTATTTTTCTCTCCATTAAAGGAAAAAGAAACTATTTTGCTTGTTTAAAGTACACTCTTTCACATTGCCACGGGGATGTTTACTTTTCGATTTTTAAATCGTACAGCAAAATTTATATTTTTAACTTACTTTTTCATAGCTTTTAAATTATTTGAAAAATGTTAAATTTATGTTTATTCCATTCAGTGACAGATGTTTTATTTTAATGTAATTAATTTCCGTAAAATGGAACAGCAGTGTAATATACTCCGAAGGTATTAGCATTCCTCTTTTTGTGCAAATATTTTGAATAATAACTATTCGACAGTGGCAGAGAGTTACACCAATATTTAACAGAACTGTAATTGTACCTCCGAAAATGAGTCAAGATGGAAACATGTCTCATTGCATGGTAACATATCCATAGAAAAAGCATGTAAAATTAGCTCATGTTCGCTCTAGTATGGATAACAATAAACTGCAATGTCTAATGAAGGTGGTATATTGCGAAGAAGTTTGCTTCATATTCGGGACGTCAAATCACTTCTGCAGATCGTCCAGAAGACTCTGTATTCTCGGTGTTACCGCTTAGACATGGGTACCCATTCGGAATTGAAAGAGTTAATTTTAAATAATTATTTTTACCATCTTATTTAATGTAAAGCATATCATGGTCTGAGGGAAAATAACTCGTTTAATTTCCCAGAATCTGTAGGTTCCTTTAAACTTAATCCACTGATGACTTTCTAAAGTACTTCTATTTTCTTAGCAGACGTAGGTGTACATTATAAATAAATGTGGGTTCATGTTTATAAGCGAAATTTATGATTTTCAAAATTTACGATTTTAATATTGAGCTGCTGATGAATATGGTATTATAAAAATTTTACAATTTTTGGTCTTTGTTTACGAATGCTTAAACTGCACGAATGTCACCCATGCAAAATCGTAAGTGTTCTAATTTTATGAAAATGGAATTAATTCTAAAAATGATATATCTGTATTAAAAATCCTTAAAATAATGTCAAGGGGTTAAAGTTTTATTTGTTTACCATTTGGTTAGAAATGTAAACTGTTTATGAGATGTGATAATTTGATCTCTTTTATCGATCTGCAGCTGTTGATTATTGAAAGAAATAGTCATAATATCGAAGAATTTTATTGATTAAGAAATTTTTTATTTCTATTAGATGATTATGAATCAGAAAAATTTCAAATGACATTTAATTTAATGTTTGTGTTGTGCAAGCAAACACAAACTGAGGCAGATTCAGAGCTTGAGTATGACGTGGACTTAGATTCTAAATTATAAAACGGGAATTTGAGTCTGAGTGGAACGCTTTCTTCATTTAGATTTCAAAGTTAAATAAAGGTAGTTTGATCTAACTTTCTTATGAGATCTATTTTAGTTTATTCACAAAAATAGGGAAAAAGAATAAACTTTCTCAAAAGGAGTAATGACTAGAAAGAAAGGGAAATATTCAAACGAAAAATGTTCTACGTTAAAAGGTTCAACGATAAGAGATAATTCTTTTTAGTCGGTTTATAACGGGTTAATGATTACAAATTTTCCTTTTTAGTCGGTTCAAGGGACTAATGATTACCAACAGTCTTTCTCAGTCGTCATAAAGGAATAATGATTATAAATCTTTTTACCTGATATGGAATATCCCAAAGATCTGTGTCAGTTGGATATTCCATATCATGTTATCTTTTAAAATGCAAAATAAATAAATAAATAAAAAGAATTATTCAACTAAAACTTCTAGTTGTTGTTACAGATACACTTTGGGAAACTTACAGTATTTTCTGATATTATTTTCAAATTTAAATTTCTAGATAAAATATTTTAGGATAAAAGACAAGATAAAATATTTAATTTTTTTACGTTTAATTTAAAGCTTTAAAAAATTTCACTTGTATGCAATCAATACAGGATTTTTTTTCTGCTTTGCATTAAAAAATTTTCAAAACATTTTTATTTCCCTTTTATAAAATATAAACTACACATAATCTTTTAAGAACCACTTAGTTGAGAAAAAAGGCAACGCATGAAAAAATTACGTGCGCAGCTTTTACATACTATTACATCGTTGCTTCGTTTTATTTATTTATTTTTTTTTTTACGTTTGTACCACCCTTAATTTCTACACAGAAACAGTATTTAATCATTATTATAAAATGTACTTTTGAACAAATATTTGCTTATTTTTTTTATCTAATACTTGTTTGAATTTAAAGAAAAGAATTTTTTTGTTCTTCATTCTTAATCTCACATAAGATATTTTCTCTCTTTTTTGCTCTACTAAAGAGATGTTGACTGAAACTATTTAGCATAAAATGGCTTAGAAATTTTACGGTTTCTTATAATTTGTAGCACTTCATTTAAACCATACTATGTATTTATTAATGTATATACATATTTCAGCCATATGATACTAGCATGGACATATCACGCTCTTTTACATTAAAACTTATTTTATTTTATTTTTTTCTGTTTAATATATTTAATTTATTTTTAGAAAAACTTGGATTTAATGCAAACTATTATTGTAAAAAATTCCTTAATTAAAACCAAGCAGCATTATTTTGTAATAGATTATACAATTTTAAATAACAATCAAATATAAATTAACTAAAAATGAATACTAATTTATAATTCTAATGAAATAATTTAGTTTAGTTAAAATTTACCTATCGCTAAAAATGAGAAGTCGTCTTAAGAACGATTGATAGCCATTCTAAAAACGAAAAATGATAGTGAATTAATTTTTAAGACTCATATAAGAATTCAATGTTCTAACTGAATAGAAATGTTTTTGAACCTTATCAAATCTTGCATATTATTTTTCTGCAGAGAAAAAATTATTTTTTACTAACACACAAACAAATTTACAATAATTTCTTGGAATATCACGTTATTTAGAACATTCAACTCTTTGGCGCTTCTTAGCTAATCTTCTTGTAATATTTTCTGTCGGTTTTTGAAACCAGTGTGCTTGTTCTCGGAAAATAGCATTTGGTATATATTAAAAGTAAAAGTTAATCTTTAATTAAGCTTCAAAATGCACTGAACGAACATTTCAAGCTTAATTTTAGTTTGAAAAGGTCATAAATAAATAATTCTTAATTGCCAATATCCGAAAACTAGAAAGGGCTTCAGTGAAGTCGATGCAGTCCTGTCCCGAGGTCTAGTCTATAAAATGAAGAAATGTCTGTAAAACAAAGAAACGTTATAGCGGCAGTATATAGGTTAAAATTAGTCTCTGAATTACACTTATAACTACACATTGAATACTGATATTATTCTGTTTTACGAGGACTTCACAATAAAAGGAATTTTCTGAATTCTTTTGAAATTCAGACTTTATTTGAAATCGCCAAAGATTCATTTTTAATGCATGCAGATATTTATTCTATAACTGAAAATCCTGAACATTGTAGGAAAATGCCTTTATAGACCTGAAATTTCTGTTTACATTAGATATCATTTTCTATATGTAATCACCACACCTGAATTTTATATTAAAACATAAAAATTGTGTAAACTTTTGACGACGCAGTGAAGACCTTCACTCATTTTCATTGACCCAAAATATTACAAACAACAAATTTCTGCCCTCTTAAATCTTAATGATAGACACTGCGGGAAGGGTAGGATGCAAATTTATACATTTATGAAGCTTAACCACACAATGACTAAATATTCATTCTATGGTTAAGTTTGTAATGTGTATGTAATGTGTATAAAGGCCTTTCCCTACAACGTTCTGGATTTTAAGGTGTAGAAAAAATATCTGCATCTATTAAAAATGAGTCTTTGATGATTTCGAATAAAGTTTGATGTTCAAAAGCGTTAGGAAAATTTACTTTATTGTAAAGTTCACGGAAAACAGAATAATATCAGAATTATTATGTTATAACGACAAAGGAATTATATTATGAATGGAAATACCTCTTAAAATTACATAAATCACCCTTATTTCTGTTGTTTAAATGACCATATAATAAAGTTTATACCTAAAACGTGTAAATCATAGAACTAAAATATGGAGATTTTTCTTCCTGTTTTTCGCATGCTTGGATTAATGATATTTGTAAAAGAGGCAGTACAGGATTTTTACCCTACGAATAATAACACACTACTAGAGTCCCATTGACTGTGCGCAATATAGAGTGAAAGAGGCCTTTATTTCTTCTTCAGTATACCCTCTACAACATATTATATTTATTGTTCAGGGTAAGTAGAAAAATATGATATTCTAATACCATAGTCCGAGTCTGTTGTATTATGAATAGTAGGAATATTTTGGTTCCCAACAAGATTAATCTCATAAATGATACAGAAGTATTTCTACTAAATATGTCAAGACAACGGTCATTTTTTTTTTATGAGAGTGTATTTTCAGGTAGATTATCAAAACTTTTCTGATAATGATAAACATTATTATCTATATAGTAAGTGTATATCTCAATCTTCTAGGAATTTTCTTTTTCTTTTAGCTATTATTACGTTCATTATCCATAATTATGTGTGTTGAATGTTTGTATTAAGGACCTAATAACAATTAATTTGTTCAAATGTTAATCACAGTAGCTAACCCTTAACTACATTTTTTCAAAGTTTGTTGCTATTTCTCGTATCAAACACAAGTTTGTTGGACCCAGAATCAAAACACAGAATATCCAGCTTTCTGAAGCGATATGTTAGCCTTTACAGTAGTATGTCATATCATTGTCTTTTTAAACTATGATTATTTGTTTCGAAATATATCTCGAATAATTCCAGAACTATTTATAATTCCCATTTATTCTGACTAAATAACAGAATATATTTCTACATGAGTGAAATAGAAAAATTGCATAGTGACAGTTTGATTAATTTATTACTTTTGAATTCACAGTTATTATGTTCTGCAACAAAAGTAAAGAGAGATAATAAGAAGAAATGTTTAACATATCTCAAGTTCTTTTCTCCATCAACAAAACGTCTTTCCTTAAATTAAAAGAACCGAAAACTAATAGCCTTTTACTGAATATCAGTCTTTCTAAATGACATGATGCGTAGTTGCTGTTGACATTCTATATATCAAGATGCAGATAAATGAAATGGTCGAATGGGGCCAATTACATAACTAAGAATCTGAGAAATGCCAGTTCACTAATATTTTTATGTTTTGGTTTCATACATACTCTAGAGACGATATAAATGGAGAAATAGTTTGGCAAGCGAAAAATTTGGCAGTATTTCGAGATTGTGGTCTCGATTTTTTTTGCATGGTATTCTTTACTAAAATTGTTTTTTGAAGATGTATTGAAGTTATTTCCTTTGAATTATTTTGCTTTCTTATATGAAAAAAGAGATATAGACGAGATATCAAGTTACTCGTCAACAAATAGGGGACTCTGGTGAAGTAATAGACAAATATAGATTTTAGATTTACAATTTTTATTAAAACTATCATTGATTTGAAAATCCAAGTTTTAACGATTAAAAACTTAAACATTTTTAAATTAACCTTTAATAATACTCACAGAAATATATACAAAATATATGAATTATTACAATAAACATAAGTACATGATTTGTCACCTTGTCATCTTTAGAGATTTTCCAACTCATCGAATTAACGTTCTTTTCTCCAGTCAAAGAATTGTCTGTCGCCAGACTTACACACACACACTCCTATATATATATATATATATATATATATATATATATATATATATATATATATATATATATATATATATATATATATATATATATATATATATATTGTACCAAAATCGTAGTACGGAAAGTTCTTTTTTTTTTTACAAGTGCATTCAACGAAATGAAATAATATGCCAGTTACCACAAATGAGAAACAGAGATTTTTATAGACATCAAAACTAACATAAATCTTCTTTTTACAATCTTCGCTGGACTTCAACAATCGCCAGCCTCTAGGTAGCTTTCTTGACAAATTGTGATTTAAAAGAGTTTTAATTAATAACACATAAAAAATATAAGCAAGTGAAATTATACAACCTTTCACAACTATATCGAGGCCTCCGAAATCTAAGCCAGGGTCTCACGTTACATCCGTCACGACAAACTACCTAAATTAATCAATCACCTATCTCGTCAAGGATATCGCTTCAACTCAATTGCAGTTCTAAAAACCTATTTTATCTCGCAAAACAAAACCCGCGTTGCCACACTACACAACCAAACGATTTTCCAACAATCCACCTAAAATCCGGATTTATCACTTACTCCTTGGTTTTAATTCCACAACTCCCGAAACATCGCACTTTGGCGATAAAACGCCAAATTGGCTCCCAAACATGTAACATTGCCCCCTCCTCAAAAGACTGGACGTCCCGGACAGTCCTACACTAACAACAACGGTCCTAAAAATACTACTACAAAATACAATTTCATAAAAACACAACACATATACCATTACAAATTAAATAAATAAACACATAAAAACGACAGTTGCAACATTAGTATATAAAATAAAATAATAAATAAATAAATAAATTGGGTAGCCTGGATCTACTTAGGAGCAACAGCCTACGAGCCGTGGCTCGGGTATCCTCAAACTCTTCAGGACCCACTCACGTCCCATGGTAAGGAGCGAGCCGGTCGTAATGCACGACCTTCGCTTTGCTGTTCGCAGATTTGCGAATCCGTACGACGACATCGTTGATTCTGTTGACCACGACGAAGGGACCGCTCCAGTGGGACTGTAGCTTGGGGGACAAGCCTTTCCTACGAACGGGGCTCCACAGCCAAACTTTACTTCCTTCCTGGAACTGATGATCTGTCGCTGTCGCGTCGTACCGCCTCTTCATTCTGTCGCTGGCCACGTTAATCCGCTCCCGGGCGAAGTGGTGGATTCCTTCCAGTCTGTCCTGGACATCGCGGACATACTCCTCCGGAGAAGAGGATGTATCAGGGGGGCAGCCAAAAAGGAGGTCACACGGCAGCCGCAGATTCCGTCCATAAAGCATCTCAGCAGGGGTGTGCCCTGTTGTCTCATGGACGGCGCTACGATACGCTAAAAGGAAAAGAGGTAGGTGCCGGTCCCAGTCCTTCTGGTGCCTAGATACAAGTAAAAAAATGTGGTTAAGGATGGTTCTATTAAAGCGTTCGACCATACCATCCGACTGGGGGTGTAGAGGAGTTGTTCTGGTTTTCTCGATCTCCAATAGTCGGCACATTTCGGTAAAAATTGCAGATGTGAAATTAGTCCCTTGATCAGAGTGTATCTGCATGGGAGCTCCGAATCTGGAGACCCAATTCAGAACTAAAGTTTCAGCTACGGTTACTGCCTCCTGATCAGCTATGGGGTAAACTTCTGGCCACTTAGTAAAATAGTCCATGGCAACGAGCATGTACCTGTTGCCATCAGTGGAACGTGGAAGAGGTCCCAGGATGTCGATGGCGACGCGCTCGAAGGGGGCACCTACGTTGTAACGTTGCATCTTCCCTCGGCTACGTCTCTTTGGTCCTTTGCGAGCTGCGCAGGCGTCGCAGGCTCGGCACCACTTTTCGATATAGTCTCTGGCTTTTCCCCAGAAGAATCGCTCCCGCACCTTGTTCAGGGTCTTCATCACCCCAAAATGCCCTCCGGCGGGACTACTGTGGAGTTCTTCTAAAATTGCAGGAATTTTTGAGCGAGGAACCACGAGCTGCCATCTTGTTGTTTTTCCATCGTCTGACTCCCACTTTCGGTACAGGACACCGTTTCGTAAGTGCAGGGAGTTCCAGAGGGCTCAGTAGTATTTGGTATTCGGGCTAAAGGTCGATATCTGTTGCCAGCCAGGTTTGGTGCTGGACAACCCCATGTGTTCTACTATGGGTTTGATGTCTGGGTCTTCATTTTGTTCCTTTCGAAGCTGCTCATCACTCCACGGGTCCGGAGACAGGGTGACAGCAGTGACTTGCTGAACAGTAGAAGTTTCAAAGCCATACTTCTTCTCGGCCTTGGTGCAATATCGGCAACTGTCAGAGCACGGTCTTCTGGATAGCGCGTCAGCATTACCGTGCGAAGAACCCTTACGGTGTTTCAGGTCGATAGTGTATTCTTGCAATCTCTGTATCCATCTGGCCACCTGGCCTTCAGGATTTTTAAAGTTCAGAAGCCATGTGAGAGAGGCGTGGTCGGTTCGCAGCACAAACTTCCGGCCGTACAATTAATGATGGAAATGTTCTACGGCCTTCACCATGGCTAGCAATTCTTTTCTTGTGACGCAGTAGTTCCGTTCACTCTTGGAAAGGCACTTGCTCCAGTAGGCGATAACTCTTTCTTGTCCGTCTATTTCCTGCGACAGGACTGCCCCGACGCATCCAAAACTTGCGTCCGTGTCAAGGATAAATTCTTTATCAGGCTCTGGGTAGGCCAGGATGGGTGTAGACGTTAGGGTTTTCTTAAGCTTCTTGAATGCGTCTTCACACTCATCAGTCCAGACGAACTTCTGGTTTGCTTCTGTCAATCTGTGAAGGGGTCGAGCTAAATTCGAGAACCCTTTAACAAACCGCCTGTAGTAAGAGCAGAGACCTAAAAAGCTCCGCAATTGATGTACATCTTCTGGTCGGCACCAGTCTTTGACTGCCGACACTTTGTTAGGGTCAGTCTGGACCCCTCTGTCGGAGATGATATGACCGAGGTACGTCACCTGGTGGCAAAACAAGTTGCATTTCTTAGAATTGAGCTTCAAACTAGCTCCCCGTAGCCTTTGTAGCACCTTTCTGAGATTTCTTAGGTGGTCTTCGAAATCTCGCCCTACAACGATTATATCGTCCAAATAGACCAGACAGGCTTCGTAGGAAAGTCCTCGCAAAACTGTTTCCATTAGACGCTCGAAAGTCGCGGGCGCATTGCATAGTCCAAATGGCATAACTTTGAACTGCCATAGCCCTTGTCCTGGCCCAGTAGTGAACGTTGTCTTCTCTTTATCTTCGGGTCTGATTTCAACCTGCCAGTACCCGCTTTTCAAGTCAAGAGTGGAAAACCACTTGTGCCCGGTGAGGGTGTCCAAGGTGTCATCAATTCTAGGGAGCGGGTAGCTGTCCTTCTTAGTTATGTCATTTAACCGACAGTAATCTACGCAAAACCTGGTAGATCCATCCTTCTTCCGGACTAGGACGATAGGAGAAGCCCACGGACTGGTGGAGGGCTCGATAACATCATCCTTCAGCATCGCTTGTAGTAGTTCGCCAACCTCTTCTTGCTTCGCCAAAGGGAGTCTTCTGGGATGTTGCTTGATTGGTGGGTGGTTCCCCGTGTCAATTCGGTGTTGCGTCAAGTTCGTACGACCCACTTCCGATGCACGGGCGAACACGTCTTGGAACTCATCGATGAATTTTTCTGCCCCCATCCTCTGTAGATCGGTCAATTCTACATTCTTTAATAAATCTTCTGTCAAATTAGAGCGTTCGACGACTGACAGGTCACACTTTCTGCTTATTCCGGTGATCGGGGTACAAGTTGCCAGCATTTCCTTCTTCCGGATTACCTTAGCTTTGTCACTAACATTGGCAATCCTGACAGGAACCGCACCTTTCAACAGGTCCACAAGAGTTGCAGCAACTAAAAGACCTCTTTTACTATTGTCATTGTTGGGGTATTCGGTGATGGCGAGAGTATAGTTATTGTCATTCTGAACTAAACCGGTCGTTACTATTTCTGACATGGAAGGAATGCTGATATCTTGGGTAGCTATTATCTGGTTGCAAGATTCACTATTGTTACGAAATATAATTATATCTTCGGTCATGGCATGGATTTGATTAAGTTTAAATTCTATTATGAAGTTGTTTTCAGTCAAAAAGTCAAGTCCTAGGATGATCGGGTCAAAGATATCGGCAACATATGCCGTATGCCGATAACTACTATTCCCGAAACTTATATTAAGAGCAACTTTTCCTCTTACCTTTACCTTGTCCCCAGTCACGGTCTGCAAAGTGATATTTGGCGGCGTGAAAAGTAACTTCTCGCCAAATTCTTGGGCTATGTCCGTCCTGACGATGGTAACGTTAGCACCTGTGTCAACTAACATGCAACACTGTTGTCCATTCACGAACCCTTCTACAAACGGTCCGTTCTCTTCGCGATGTGTCGACGACACATGCAGTGTAATAAAAGAGGGCTTCTCCTCGTCCGGCTGCCTTCGCCCCTTAAGGTGGCCGGGAACTAGTTTCCCTGAGCCTTGGCGTCTTTTGATTCGTCGGCTTGGCGCGTTAGGCAATTCCTTCTGAGATGTCCCTCACGCCCGCAGGTCCAGCACTTCATAGGATTTCTTCTTGGCGGCATGTTTGAATTCACCCCTGCCAAGGCACCGATTCGTTTTTCTATTTCTTCAAGTCGAGCGGCTATTGGGTCGTTTTCGGCGGCGGTCACCCCTCTCACTAGTTGGCGGTCACGGCGAGTCGCCCTCTGAGCGGACTCGTACTTCATTGCGTACACCAAAGCTGACTTCAAGTCTTTAATGTCCGCCATTCTTAGTGCTCGTTGACTCTCCGAATCGCGGATGGCGTCCACAAAGTATTCTAATGCTAGGTTATCCCTAACTTCCGTCGGACATTCTGGGAAAGCTAATTGAGCTAATCCCTCAATAGCTGACGCAAGTTCCTGTAATGTCTCTGTTGATTTCTGTTGGCGGGACTTCAGCTGTAAGCGGCTATACTCTTTACGGCATTTCTCGCCAAAGCGCATTTCGAGAGCACTCGACAAGGCCTCAAAATCTAGTTGTTTCTCTACTGCGATGGTCTGCAGTACATCGGCAGCCTCGCCACGGAGTGAAGTAGCCAATTGGCATGCTTGCATTGCAATGTCCCATCCATTGGCAGTCGATGCCATATTAAACTGTGTTTTAAACACCTGCCAAGACGTTTTGCCGTCATAAGTAGACACTTTTACGGCAGGGCGGGACGATTTCGACACCGGGTACGCCTCCTCAATACTAGCGTCAGAGTAGTAAGGTACAGTAACTGGCGTTGATTCTTCTGCGAATTTCTTCTCTAGGCCGTTTATTTGTTTCTTAATGGCTTCCCTAATTTTCTGGTCAACAGTCTCGACCGTAGCTTTAAGTTTCGACTCGATAGTGTTGACGCGTTCTTCCATTTCATTAAATTTCTCGCCTACGGTAATTTTCAGCTGTTCTTGGCTTTCGCTAATTTCGCCAAGTCCCGTTTCCAACTTCTTCTGGCTTTCGCCAATTTTCGATTCTAACTGATTGGCGAGTAAATTCTGGCTTTCGCCAATTTTCAATTCTAACTGATTGGCGAGTAAATTCTGGCTTTCGCCAATTTCCTGTTTTAACTGGTTCTGGCTTTCGCCAATTTTCGATTCTAACTGATTGGCGAGTAAATTCTGGCTTTCGCTAATTTCCTGTTTTAACTGGTTCTGGCTTTCGCCAATTTCCTGTTTTAACTGGTTCTGGCTTTCGCCAAGTTTTGCTTCTAAATGATTCTGGCTTTCGCCAATCTTTTCTAAAATTAGTTTTAGCTGTTCTTCCATTCTTCGGGTAACTGGCATTCACTTAAAAAAATACCCCACTGTCTGACACCAAAAATGTACCAAAATCGTAGTACGGAAAGTTCTTTTTTTTTTTACAAGTGCATTCAACGAAATGAAATAATATGCCAGTTACCACAAATGAGAAACAGAGATTTTTATAGACATCAAAACTAACATAAATCTTCTTTTTACAATCTTCGCTGGACTTCAACAATCGCCAGCCTCTAGGTAGCTTTCTTGACAAATTGTGATTTAAAAGAGTTTTAATTAATAACACATAAAAAATATAAGCAAGTGAAATTATACAACCTTTCACAACTATATCGAGGCCTCCGAAATCTAAGCCAAGGTCTCACGTTACATCCGTCACGACAAACTACCTAAATTAATCAATCACCTATCTCGTCAAGGATATCGCTTCAACTCAATTGCAGTTCTAAAAACCTATTTTATCTCGCAAAACAAAACCCGCGTTGCCACACTACACAACCAAACGATTTTCCAACAATCCACCTAAAATCCGGATTTATCACTTACTCCTTGGTTTTAATTCCACAACTCCCGAAACATCGCACTTTGGCGATAAAATGCCAAATTGGCTCCCAAACATGTAACAATATATATATATATATATATATATATATATATATATATATATATATATGTTATTAAGGGACTGTGTTTTAGGAGAGTAGAAAAGTAAATCCCACCATTCATTTCTGAATTCATTTAGTTCCCACTTGAGATGGACTTCGAAAATTTTCGTAGTCATTAAAATATGCAAGTGGTTACCCGAAAAGCTGTTGTTTGCAGTTCCTTTAACCTGACCCACAATAATATCATTTCTAAGGGAAAATAAATCAGAACTTGGCTAAATATTGAGTAAAAACGCTATTTAAACGACTATTTCATAATTTGCAATTCCGATGCAATCGTATCCTGTTACTACATCAAGATTTTTCTCGTTAGCTTAAAATCTAACAATAACAATAGCTTTATATAAAGCAATTGATTCAATACACAACACATTACATGAGTTTGAAAATATTTCATTTTTATGCAAAACATGGTCGAATTAGTCATGGGAAACTTTTGTTCTTTATTGAATGTTTAACAAGTGCTTAAAATGGACGCGGGAATTTCAAAACACGAATGCTTAATTACATAAAACATTCATAATACTAAAACGCACGTAAGTATAGGAGAAAAAATAGACACTTCCTGTTATGGGAACATGTAAAACATAATTGTATGATGATAATAGAAAACCCATACATTACAGTAGCAGAGAATTTCTGTCAATCATTGGTATTAGTTACTCCTCCATATCAACAGCACAGCAAAAATCGTAGGTCAGATTCGAGGAACGTGTCGAAGACTCTAAATTTTCAGCACATAGTATGTTCAAGCATTCTAGTATTTCAATATCCAGATTTTTCTGACGCAGTAATCTCTGTGGCCCCACAGTATTGTAAACATTATTCGTATAATCTATCTTCCCAAAGAAAAATATCCCTCTCTTCACAATCACGCTCTATTCACGGCATCGTTTTTTGGCACTAGCTACATTTGGGGTTTTAAAAGATGAAGTAATCGAAGAGTAATATTAGATTAAAAATATCTGATAAGAAACCTTAAGGATTCACAAATAATTTCATCCATTTCCTTCGATCGAGACATTGAAGCTTTAATTTAACTAACACAAGGTCAAATATGCCGCTAGTTTTAAGTTTATGTTGCTCTATTTTTTATGATATAATAAAAAATAAAGCAGATTTTTTTAATTAAATTAACTATATTTTGCATTTTATATGCGGCCCAAGGCTTTTCTCCTCTCTTAGTGAAGCTCGGGCAAGCCAAAAGGTTGAACAACCCTGCTTTAAGCAGTTCTGATACGTTAAAGAATCAAATTTTCAAGTTAGTTTCTATCTGATAATCCTTTTACAGTAGCAGAGTAAGAAGTAGGATCAAATACAGAAAAAAGATTCATTATCATAATAAATTATATTTAACTATAATACTTTTACAAGTATATATTTCATATATTCTCTCCATTATTTTTAAATAATAAAAAATTACAAAAGTAAACACTACAAAAAAGATTATAAATACAGAGTTAATTCAAAAAAAAGGTATTAATTGAGGAATTTTCTTATCTTTAATTTGACAAATTAATATTATAATTTAACTAAATTTCTCTTAATTAATTTAAGAGACTAACACCTAATAATCGGTCACTATATTAAGAAAATCACTTTAATAAAAATTCTATCCGAGGAACCACTAAAATTATAATAGGTATAAAACTATGATTAGCACCACAAATCTCAGAACATTGACCTCTAAATAAACCTACTCGATTAAAAATTAAAGATAATTGATTTAAACGCCCAGGAATAGCATCAACCTTTACTCCTAAAGAAGGAATAGTTCAAGAATGAATAACATCTATTCTTGAAACTACTATACGAATATTAGTATTATAAGGAATTACTAAAGAATTATCGACATTTAATAAACGAAAAATTCTATTATTATCTGATAATATATAAGAATCAAAAGATTTAAAACTCAAATCACTATATTCGTAAGACCAATATCACTGATGACCTATTACCTTAATAGTTATATCATATAAATCTCTTTCTTCTATTAAATATAAAAGACGTAAAGAAGGAAAAGCAATAAATAAAAGAAATACTGCAGGAATAACAGTTCATACTCTTTCTAATTCCTGACCTTGAAATATATTTAAATTATAAAATTTATTAATACAAGAATTTACTAAAATATATCCTACTATTACTATAATTATAATTATTACTATTATAATATGATCATGAAAAAAAATTAAATGTTCCATTACTGGGGAAACTCTATTTTGAAATAAGATTGAACCTCAAGTTGGCAAAAGTTTATTCCTTATTTAATAAATTCAATTGATTAAAAGTATGATCTAAAGGAGGAATATTATTCATTCATTCTAATGAAGAACTAACATAATAACCATTAAAATTAGGTAATTTCATAACTATTGCTTCTCATACAATATATATAAATAATATTACACCAAACAACGATAATAATGATCCTATAGAAGAAACTATATTTCAAAAAATAAAAACATCAGGATAATCTGAATAACGACGAGGTATTCCATTTAACCCTAAAAAATGTTGAGGAAAAAAAGTTATATTAACTCCAATAAATATTAAATAAAAATTAAGCTTAGTTATCTTTTCTCTTAAAGCAACACCAAAAAATAAAGGAAATAAATAACTAGCTGAAGTACCCGGCGTTGCCCGGAATTTTAAGAAGGTTTGTTAACCAAAATCAATTTAAAAACTTAACACAGTATAAATTGCATACCCCCCCCCCCAAAAAAAAAAAGCATGCGAAATGTTATACATATCTCAGTATTTAGGTAGATGCAGTGTTTCATCATTGTACCACTAAAAGCTGTAAAGCAAAAATGTTAAATTGTGGAATGTTTGTTAACCAAAATCAATTTAAAAACTAAACACAGTATAAATAACATAAAAAAGCATGTGAAATATTATACATAAATAAAAAGAAATCCCAATATAAAAATCTATAAATTTATAATTAAATCTTCAAAATTTAGCAAGATTTAACCTTCTATCTTTGGAGAAAAGAAGCTGATAAGAAAAACATAAAATATATATACATTTATAATAAACCACTAAAAGCTGAAAAGGAAAAATGTCAAATTGTCTATTGGAAAGTAAAGCTGAAATTTAAAACTGTCAATTTTTCGAATGTTTATTAACCAAAATCAATTTAAAAACTAAAGACAATATAAATAACATAGAAAAATAAGCATGTAAATGTTATACACCCAAATAATAAAAAAAATCCAATATAAAAATATATAAATTTATAATTAACTCCTCAGAATTCAGCTAGATTTAACCTTTCATCTTTGGCACAAAAGAAGCGGAAAAGTAAAACATAAAATATATACATTTATAATAAACCACTAAAAGCTGAAAAGGAAAAAAATGTCGAATTGCCTCTTTGAAAGTAAAGAGTTTTGAAAAGTAAAGCTGAAAAGTAAAAATGTCATTTTGTCGAATTTTGTTGAACAAAATCGTTTAAAAAAGGAAACACAGCATAAATAACATTTAAAATAAACATGTGAAATGTTATACACATCTCATAATTTTAGTAGCTTCAGCTTTTCATTATTCTACCACTAAAAGTATTAAAGTAAAAATGTCAAATTGTCTAATGTTTGCTAACAAAAATTTACTTAAAAACTAAACACAGTATAAATAACATATATTTGATAACAGTATAAATATCATAAAATATATACACTGCTGGCCACTGTAAATGCAACACCCTGAAGGAAACATGCAAATAACATGAAATTTACAACATGCATTAACGGAGGTGAGATATGCAAATGATTAGAATTTCAGCGCAGACGCATATCACGCGCGCCTGTGGCGCCACTTCAAAGCGCTATTTAAGGCTTGGAGATTTGGACGATTTCAAGTTCGGCAATTGTGTTTTTCTTGTGATTTTTCAGAAAAACGATCAATTATGCCTCGTCGAAAACAGCGATCATCTTTTGATCAAGTATCCGAGTTCGACAGAGGAAGGATAGTGGCCTACCGAGATTGTGGATTATTTTTCAGGGAAATCGGTAGTCGTGTTGGACGAAACCAAACAACTGTAATGCGGATATGTGATCGTTGGATGCAGGAGGGTACGACGGACCGGCGTGTTCGATCGCATCCACCTCAGCGCACCACTTCACGTGATGACAGGCAAATTGTGCGCATGGAGTGACGGATCGCTCAGTCACATCACGAACCATAGAACAGCACATGCAGTCTGTAACGCATCATCCAGTGTCTGTGCGTACCATTCGACGCCGTTTACAGCAGAGTGGTCTGTCTGCCGTTACTGCAGAGTGGCAGGATTCTGTAGCCAAAAAAAAAGAAGTATTAAAGTATTGGTTAAGGCACTGATTGATGAAAAAATTAACAGAAATCTGCAATTTGGGCTACACGGACTATAAATTCAAGATTCTGTAGCAATAATAGAAACATCCTGTCCTTATTAAACTCCATATAAATCTCTGTTCAATTAAACTGATCCAAATATTATCTCAAAGTACCTTCATAAACTATGTTTTTCGTTTCTTGATTCGGGGTTCAATATGAATGTTTGTTAACCACCCAAGTAACACACACCGTTGGCCCAACCGCATATTTTCGTGGCATCGTTGGGGAATGGTTACCGTTGGCAGAAATTCCAGAAATTCAGATGGGCCAACTGCAAATGAAAACGGTTGGGCCAACGGTTGCAAAATATGGTTGGCCCAACTGCAAATGGAAGCGGTTGGGCCAACGGTTACAAAATGTGGTTGGCCCAACTGCAAATGGATGCGGTTGGGACAACGGTTACAAAATATGGTTGGCCCAACTGCAAATGGATGCGGTTGGGCCAACGGTTACAAAATATGGTTGGCCCAACTGCAAATTAAAGCTGTTGGGCCAACAGTTACAGAATGCATTATTCACTACGACAGAAACTGGTTTGGCGAATTGTTTGCACGTGGGGAGAAGAAATGAACGGTAAAAAGAAATGGATGTCGGCCATTCCATGTTCCACGTGATTGTAATATTACGAAGAATTCCAGAGTAAGTATATTATTTTATTAGTAATATACTTTTATTTAGTAAACAAAATGATGTACTTGGCTAATTAGTAGCATCAAGTAGTTTTCTAAAATGCATATCAAAATGAAGCGTAACTTGGTAAATTTAAGTAAAATGCTTTGTTAAACTTCTATAAAAACAGCCAAAGCTTTCCTCAAATAATAAATTTAACTACTGTAATTGTATTTGCTGTTTCTCTATTTTTAGAACACAATAAGTAATCTGTATATTTAGAATCCTTTATAGAATGGTTGTATTTAAACTTTTTGAAATCATGGATGTGTTTATGTTATTTATTTTAAATGGTTGAGTTACTTTAGTTAATCGGATCGTTCAGAAAGTTTTAAATTGAATAGTTGATCAAATTTGGTGTTTACTGATGATTCTTACCTTGTAATTTCAGTAAGATTATTTCTAACTAGAGTATTTATAATAAAAACATTATGGTAAACTTTTATTTATGCTCAAATATCTGTTATTAAAGTTTACTGAACATTTTATATAAGAAGTTGAGCATTTATTCTGAGTGTATTTAAGTTGTTTATAAGTTTATATCTCACAGTTTACTTCATAAATTTAGAAAACCTACTCTATTAAATCGTCAAATTTATAAAGAAGCGTCAGTTAATCACTAGCTTATGAATACAAGGATAAAATAGAATTAGCTGTCTCCTTTGGTGAAATTTCAGTAATTTTTCTCTCCTTACTATCAACTTAGCAATTGCATTTTATTTCAGTTTAAAATAATTGTCTGTCTCAGACTCGAACAGGTATTTGATGTTAAATATTTTGTTTGAAAGTAAAATATCAATACAAAGTATTTATGAAATATGCAGATCACTCATTAAAATAATTCATTTGTCTTTAGCATCTGATTACCTGCTAGTTATTGTAATATTTACATTTTAAGCAATTTTTTGACAATATACTTAATAAAGTTTGTACATAATATTAAAGACTATTTATGAAGTAAGCTGATCACTCATTAAAATAATTCACTTGTCTTTAACATTTGATTAGCTGCTATATATTATAATATTTACATTTTTAGCAATATTTTTGACAATATATTTTATAAAGTTTGTACATAATATTAAAGACTGTATTTTGACAATCCCATGGTATATGACTTATTTTTCTATTTTTAGCTGTCTATAAGATCATGTATTCAAGGAACTGGTATGCAGAATTGAAAATTCTGGAAATTTTTATTTGACTGCCAGTCCTGATCTCATTAGCACCATAGATGAAAGACCTGGAAGTGTGGTTATCATCTTATGAATGATTGAATCTAGGTAAAAACTTGCTTTGAATTCTTGGCCTATTTGTATAAACTGAAGTCTTGTTCCTCACTCTTTTTTATTTTCCCTTGTTTCCTACCTGTATTATTTGATTAACTTTATTAAATATGTATTTTTAAATCATTATGTTAATGTGTTTTAAATTTTTTAGTTATATCTAATTAGTACGGTATTTTATGCAGTAGTTTATGCAGTCTCGTGCTTAGTGAGTATCTAAAGCCAGATTTAAACATGTCGCTGAGCATGTACAGAAAACAATTTTAGATTATAAATTATCGCTAATTAATAGAGATTATGGTTACAAAAACCATATTTGACACATCTATAGATTAAAATCTTTTTTTTAAGACCAAAATGAAATAAATTGATGCAGTAGTTTTCTCTCCCAGACAGCCCAAAGAATCGGTCTGGCTTAGCAACTTAAATATATAGATACTGTGATGTTCAGTAGACAGAAAGGCATTAGTAGGTTTGATATTTTGTACAAAATTTGTAATTTTTTTTTATATTCGTGGAGTTATAAATATTGTCTAAAATTATTAAAGTGTTGGTTTTTTTTAAAGATATTGTGCTAATAAAAAGCTTTGTGTTGACAAACATACATTTACAAACTGTTGGGCTTTTGATGCTACAGAATTAATTTCACTTTTACTGAGAAAATATTGTTTACTGTGTGGTTAAGAGAAGGAAAATTTCACCTTAATTTTTTCAATGTTGTATTGGTAAAATGTATGTGGAAATTAATCTTATCTATCATATACTACAATGTCTTATTTTTCTAATTTTAATTTGGTTCAAATATTTCAAATTATTCTTTAATTTTCTGCTCTGTTAATTTATGAAAATAAACTTTGCTAAATACATACAAGCAGTTTAAGATGATTAGTTCCTATAATGTAAAGAAATTTCTGCCAATAGCTCTTGATATTTTAATTTTTCATGTCTAAATTTTAAGTAAGTTTTCAGAGAGTTGATATATTCATGTAAATAAATATGTACTAAAATTATTAAAGATCTGTGCAGTGTCTAATTTGCCTCTGGTGTTAATTTAGTTTGCATATTTGAAATTGTTGTTTTCTTTTGTACTTTGATAATTTAGCAAATAAATAAACCTTTACTGATACATACCTGAAGCATTGATATTATAAATTGTATATATATATATAGTTAAGACAAGTTCATGCAACATGAAGAAATTTTTGATTATGAAGTAAATGATAGGGTTAGATTTCATAATAAGTTAACTTGTTTCTACAAAATTAAAAAAACTAACTTAATCAGGCATTTTTGTTTGACTGTTTGGTGCATATATAGCTATTTTTCTTTTGACTCATTTACTGTACTAATTTATTTTTATATTAACAGCTTCTGTCGGACTGGCTTACCAGGGAGAAGTCATAACGGAAAAATTTGTTGAAGACTTAATAAAGGGATTTTTCCATTTTTCGAAAGACAGAGAAGGAGGGAGAGATAAAAGAACTGTGTATTTCTGACAATGTAAAATTAAATTTTATTAAATTTTTTGTTAAAATAAAAAAAAAATTGATGAAAAGTTGTGTTTTATTAAAATTACTATAACATGCTTTATTAAGATGCTGTTTTAAAATATTAAACAAGGTAAGTCCAAAAATTGATATAAAAGTTTTATGGAAAGTTTTAAAAAAATCAGACCTCACTTGTATATATTGTATCAGACCTGAAGAGAAATCGGAAGATAAAGTGTTTATAAATATATATATATATATATATATATATATATATATAATGAAAAAAATATTTATATAAAGGTAATCTTACAAAAAGTATTTGTCACATTAACTCAGCATGAGTGTGCAATTTGACACCAGTTGATTATAATTGAAAGGTATTTATTTAAAAAAATTTATATATGTAGTAAAGTGACCGATTGAAAACAACAGGTAGCATTGATATTATAAATTGTATATATATATATATAGTGACATGAGATTTATAATATCACTAAGGATATAATCTATAAGATTTATTCTCTTTAAAAAGATATAAAGTGTTTAAAACAAAACACTTTATATAAACAATGTCAAGCAAAATATAAACTGTTAAAAATAACATTAAAATTAAAATGTATTGTTGCTTTTTGTACATTTTAATATTTAACTATGGAAACTTTTTGATTTCATAAAAGAGTGAATTTTGCAGTTTTCAGACTACTTTTTGGGGAAAAGAGTTATACATTTTTCAACCCAGCCAACAACTCTTTGTTCATTGGGCCAATTTTCAAACTATTCAAGGGTCAATAGTTTGACATTTTGCTAATTTTCAGCAGACCGTTTACAATGGGGATTTCCCTTTTTGTATATTCAAAAAAGCATTTTTGAATACACTATTTTTATATAAATATACTTTAATATCCTATTTCATATATTCAAAATAGAATTTCGAATATACTATTTTTATATAAATTATTTGTGGCTAAATACTAGAACTTAATAAACTGTTTAAAAAGGGGAAATCCTCTTTGTAAACGATCTGCTGAAAAATAGCAAAATGTCAAAACTATTGACCCTTGGATAGTTTGACTGTTGGCCTGATGAACAAAGAGTTGCTGGCTGGGTTGAAAAATGCATAATAGCCCTAAATAAATTTAATGTAGGCTTACCTACAAAGTTCACTGTTGGGCCAACTGAATGCCTACTGTTGACCAACCTCGTGCCAACGGCCAAATCATTTAAATCCAACCGTTGGGCCAACAGAACGCCAACCGTTTCCCTACAAATCCAACCGTTGGGACAACAGAACGCCAACCGTTTCCCTACAAATCCACCGCTGGGCCAACAGAACGCCAACAGTTTCCCTACAAATCCCACCGTTGGGCCAACAGAACGCCACCGGCCAAATCCTGTAAATCCAATGGTTGGGCCAACTGAATGCCAACCGTTGGGCCAACTGAACGCCAACCGTTGGGCCAACCTCGCGCCAACGGCCAAAAACCACCGTTGGCCAACCATGCCCGAAAGTGGTTGGCCAACGACTTGCCAACGGTTTTGTGTTACTTGGGCAAAGTCAACTTAAAAAGTATAAATAAAATAGGAACAAAACATAGGAAATGTTATACACATCTCATAATTTAGATAGATTCAGCCTTTCATCACTAAAAGCTGAAAAGTAAAAATGTCAAATTGTCTTTTACCTTGTGAACTCTGCATGAAAAATTAAACACAGTATAAATAACATAGTATAAGAAAGGGATGAGAAATGTCATACACATCAATAACTAAAAAACAACGAATAAACTTTGGTTCTCATTTGACTCTTAGTGTGCTTCACTCTTGAAAATAGTTGTTCACAGATGTACGTGCTTCCAAACGTTGATGACCAGAATAACGCTTGACTATGCAGTGAAGGACTTTTATATCTGGGCAGGTATGATTTATGAGTACAACAAAGAGACTCGATTGAATTTCTCTTTAAGTTAGATTTCAGATTGCAACTCTATGCATTCCATTTGACAATTTGCTAGCATTATATCTATATCGACTGTAAATAGAGTAAACATGCAAAAAAAAATTGTTTATTTTCCCAAAAGTCCTGAAATCAATTTTAAATTCTTGTGCTAAATCGGAAAGTAGGGCTGCGTATTTTGTAACATTTTTAGAATTGTGCTTGGTCAGCATCTCGAAATGCAAAAAATTTTTAACATTTAATTTGGCTTGCCATAATAATTTCAAGTTCATGGATTTTACACTGAAGTAAAATCCACGAAGTGACGGGTGTTTGAGCAATTTAAATGGGCATTCAGATCTATCAAAATCTGTTAAATCTGCAAGCCAGTAATCATAAAGTTTTGGCACAGATTATTTTTCAATGTCATAAACAATTTGATATCATCAAGTAGGCTATAAAACCTTTTTTAATATTTTCTCCACTGAGCTACCTTATTTCTTAAAAGTATCGCCATATTCAGCATCCAAGCTTTTAAGAAATTCCTGAAACTTTGCGATGAATCAATCCCCAAGCCTTCATAAAATTCACCATTTTGAAGATGATTTGCATAACGTGGTCCATTTTTTCCTTTTCCTCATTACTTTTTATATCAAGGCAGACTATTAATTTTTTTTTTTCGCTTTGAGATCTCTCTCTCTCTCTCTCTCTGGGCCTCACTAACACTTACTTTGGGGCGCATGCGGCCGGCGGGCTGGACACCCCTGTATTAAAATATGGGTAAAAGACCCTGACAAACGTAAAAATTAATAAAAATCTGCAATTAGGGCTCCACACACCATAAATGCAAGATTCTGTAGCAATAAACATCTCCATAATTAATATCTGGCATAATAAATGTCTCCATAAATGCAAGATTTTGTAGCAAAAATATTAAAGTATAGCTAGAAGGCATTGACAACAAAAAATTAGTAGAAATCTGCAATTAAGAGTTCCACGTACCATAAATGCAAGATTCTTTAGAAAAGAAAAAAATAATGTATAGGTAGAAGCCACTGATAAACATAAAAAATAATAGAAATCTGCAATTAAGAGTTCCACGTACCATAAATGCAAGATTCTTTAGAAAGAAAAAATAATGTATAGGTAGAAGCCACTGACAAACGTAAAAATTAATAGAAATCTGCAATTATGGCTCCACGCACCATAAATGCAAGATCTGTTGTTTTCAAACAACTAATATAACCAAACATGTTATTTGTCACACATTCATTAATATAATCCTTATGTTGAAAGCGTCAAAATATAGAGATGAAGCTAAACGTAAGAGCAATGTATGGTTAAACATAAATATTGTATGGAATATGTGAGATTAAGAAATTAAAAGACATGAGTCTTTTTAAAATGAAATTAACAAAAAAAATTATTTAAAATGTACTAAGTAATGCATGATTGCATGCAACTAAAAGAGAAAAATTTGTTATTCGTATAAACACCCACCACCACCTGGTATAATATGAACATACCTGCATTAGAAAAAGATAAATTTTTGTGTGCCTGTCTGGAATTGAATTCTAACAGAACAGCATTAACCTCTTGAGACTCGAGCAATATAAAATTTAAATATGTTTTCAAAATTATAGTTTATAAACGTAAGAGCAACGTATGGTTAAACATAAATATTGTATGGAATATGTGAGATTAAGAAATTAAAAGCATGAGTCTTTTTAAAATCAAATTAACAAAAAAAAATATTTAAAATGTACTAAGTAATGCATGATCGAATGTAACTAAAAAAGAAAAAGTTGTTATTCGTATAAACACCCACCACCACCTGGTATAATATGAGCATACCTGCATTAGAAAAAGATAAATTTTCATGTGCCAGTCTGGAATTGAATTCTAACAGAACAGCATTAATCTCTTGAGACTCAAGCAAAATAAAATTTAAATATGTTTTCAGAATTATAGTTTATTAAAACGAATGGGTATTAAAAAGCTTGTTTTTCAAGAAATTAATGAATTTAAATTTTTACTTTTGCAGGGGAGCACATCCATTTTATTGGATGCTGAGGTCATAAACACGATAAATAATGACAAACCCGCACAAAAACATTTAAACAAAAAAATTTATTTAGGTAAACTAATAAACTTTTTAAAGTTAATACTAAGTAAATTATTGAATTTTAAACTAAAATTTAATTAAAAAGTTAATTATTGAATTTTAAAAGTGTATTCCTAATAGTTAATAGCAGTTAATTACTTATCAATTTACATTAAGATACATGAAAAACTTTAAAACAATTTCTTTCAGCAGTAATACGTAAAAAAATTTTGCAAACTGTACCACTAAAAGCTGTAAAGTAAAAATGTCAAATTGTGGAATAATTGTTAACCAAAATGAATTTAAAAACTAATACCATTATAAATAACATAAAAAAAAGCATGTGAAAGGTTATACGCATGAATAAAAAGAAAGCCCAATATAAAAAATATAAATTTATAATTAAAGTCCTCAGAATTCAGCTAGATTTAGCCTTTCATCATTAGACCAAAAAATCTGAAATATAAAACGCACGCACGAGCATGCGTGCGTACTTAGCCCTCAGAATTCAGCTATATTTAGCCTTTCATAATTGGACAAAAAAAAGCTGAAATAGGAATGCACGCACACACGCGCATGCGGGCGTGTGTTAGTTGGTTAGTTAGCATACGTCAGTTAGCTGCTGATAAATTTAGATTTGAATGAAAATTTTTATTGAAAAGTTAGTAACATGCAGCATGCATTCATGCATTAGTTAGTAACATGCATGCATGCATTAGTTAGTTAGTAACATTATAGAGAATCTATGCTCACTTCTACCCAGACTTGGGTGTATATAATTTGAAGTGGCACTCTATTTGAATTTGAAGCAAACACAGTTTATACATGAAACAATGTTTATTGAATTCGTTGCACATATAATTGGCTTTTACAGCAATAAGCATGCGTACTACTTGTACGGAATGTATAAACACAGCTTTCAAGAACAATATATTTTTATACTCACGAACAGTAAGTCAAACCAGCAGTACTGCCACGTAAACTTCTGGCCCGCTAAGCACTAGCGCAGGATAACACCTTTTCAACCTTAACAACCTCCCCTTTTTCATTAATGACGCTGCGTTGTATTTATACTAAGCGCGTATGCCGAAATTAGCATATCTAAAGCAGCTTCTTTAATTCACTCAAAAGTTCGATTCTTGTGAATCGAATCTTGTGTATACCTTACAACATGCATGCATACATTCATGCATTAGTTAGTAACATGCATGCATGCATTCATGCATTAGTTAGTTAGTAACATGCATGCATACATTCATGCATTAGTTAGTATCATGCATGCATGCATTAGTGAGTTAGTCAGTCAGTCACTGAAGAAAATGACTGGTGTTATTACCAAAAGCACCATATGAACCAGTGCCTAATTCCTTTAAAATGGAACAAAATGAGTAACTCCAGTTAACCGTGTAATCCACTACTGCTACAGGGGCATCCAAATGTGAGAAGACAGAGTTTAAAGCAACCAAAACTGCAATTATGTCGGACCCAGGTCCTCCGCCTAAACTACAAAGAGCTTTTGGTAATAACACCAGTCATTTTCTTCAGTGGCGTTGTGTTGTTTGTTGACTTTTTATTAGAACATTGATTCATATTTTTTGTTTGTTTATAGCAGTTACTTTATATGTAGTATTTAGTGCAATTAACATGTGTTTGATTTGATCAGTATCGGACTTTATTTTTTGACTGCTGTGAAGCTGGTTGTTCACAGCAGTCAAAAAATATATTCCTATTCCATCTTATAGTGAGACTCAATTTTATGACATATTGATTTTATGATATATTTTATAAGTTTTGTATTTGTTATGCAATTTTTATACTATGTACCATAATAAATACTTACTTAAAGTTGAATTGATTATATATTTTTGTAAATCCATTAAACCTAAATATGTATTTTTGAATTTAGTACCAAATCTGATATAATGTGATCAGTGGTTTAATGATGGAGTTACGCTGCACAGAAAGCAAACCTTTCTCTCATGGGATGGATAAGAAATCTACTGCATTATTTTAAAATCGTAGGTTTTTTCGTAAAGATCACAGGAAAAAATGCATGCACACATACATAATGACCATTTATTTTGTAAAGCAGCATATAATCCAATATATCGGAGTGATGAGCTTTCATAGCTAGTATCATGTCCTCCTGGTTATAAATTCAGCTAACATACTCAAATTTTCATTTGTTTATATTGCATATATTTTCCAATAAACTTTTATTTCAGCAAAATTAGGATCACTGAGTAACTAAAGCTAAAAATAATTGAGTTATTGCTCTCATTTTCTTGTGATACTATTTTTACCATACATCCAATGAATAGTGTTGCGGGGCCACTACCAATAAGTGGGGTTGTGTTGGGCTGAACAACTCCCCTAGCCTACATAATATTTTTTCATGTTTTCCTAACTCTCTTCTAATAAAAATTGCTTTGTTAAACTTCGTATCGTTTCACATAACTATTTTTCCTTATTTATGCAAAAAATTATTGATAAAATAAACACATTAAAACAATGCACGAATTGAATTCAGTTAGGGCCATCCTTAGCGCATTGACTGCCGGACGGTCCTTAAAATATGAAATATTATGATTTGTTTTTAATTGAATAACAGTAGAATTGATATTTCAGTAGTATTCAAAAGTTATACGATCAGAAAAATAAATATAATATAAATAAAATGAGAAAAAAAATAATATCATCGACTTTTTTTTATGGATCATATTATTGTTAAAAAATGTGTGAAGACTAAAGACATAATCGGAATCTTCAGTTTCACAGTTTGAAAAAGCGTAAAATCCCAACTTTCTTAAAAGTTGTCTACAATTTTCCGATTTTAACTGAACTTCTATTAACGTAAGGAAAAATAGTTATGTGAAACGATACGAAAACATAAATTACTTACTGTAAACATAAATTACTTACTGTAAACATAAATTACTTACTTAACGTCATTTAAAACTGTAGAAATGAAACAAATAATATAAATACCACATTCAAACTCAAAATTTCTTTCATTTCTCAAGCAATATAATAATAACATGTGAATTTAGCAATGATTATAGCACACGTAAGTAAACGCTTTTTCAAACTGTGACTTTGAAGATTCTGATTACGTCTTTAGTCTTCACATAGTTTTTAACAATAATATGATCCAAAACTATTATTTTTTAATATAATTGTTTTCAAGTGTTTGTTTGATGTAATTTTTAAAATCATTGGTGTTGGGTTTCTCAGTTTTATCTTTAACTCTGTTCTGAAGTAATGGAAATTAACATTTTTTAATCACGATGGTCGAGAATCAGCCTTATAGTGAATTTAGCAATGATTATAACACACGTAAGTAAACACACACGCAAACATTCTCTTTTATTAATATAGATTTCTTATTAAATAGTATGTTTCAAGAATGAAAATACTTATTACTTCGTTAATATAATTGTTGAAATCATATTTTATATTTCTTATTAAATTGTATGCAATTATATTAAAAATAAGAGTTTCAAATAAAAATTCCAACTTACGATACCAAAGGTATTCTTCCAACAACTATTTTTGAAAATGGTGCGAAAAATTTACCTAAACCGAATCGATTCATATTCGAATGACAGTTACTTGAATTAAATTTCTTTTCACTTTTAACTTGCAAAATATCCCCCCAAAAATCGGTACATCTTGAAATGATCTAATTATGATTAAAAAATTTGAATTAAAAATTTTTAAGGCTCTTTCCAAATATGTAACATTTACTGAAAAAAAAATCATATCGAAAAAAGCATGGCCGAATTTCAAAAGGACAGTTTGTAACTCGAAATAAAAAAATGAACTATTTATGATTAAAAAGTTTGAATTAAAAAGAATTAAAAAATTAGACACACGATGAGACATCTTTTCAGTGTTTCATTTTTTATTGAGAATCACGCTGTGAAAGAATCACGCTTTGTTATGACTTAATCGTTCTTTACAATTTCGCTACCGCGTTTGAAGAACCACGTAGGAAATTTGTGTTAGAGTATCGTTCTTTAAAATTCAATTAAAAATCGCAATTTTAAGATAGAGACTTGAAATGAGGTTTATATGAATGAGAAAGCTTTCATTTTCCAGATAATGTAAATATTTTCTTTTTAAGATAAAAACACGAAGAGCATCGACCGTAGATACTCAAAAGTGCGTAAATTTCTCGAAAAAGTGGGTTTAATATTTTGATGACAATATTAGTCTGTTTTAAATTATTTTTAAACAAATGAGATCTTGTTTGAAGGAGAAATGTCTGTAGTCTTAAATTGTAAAAAGATTAAAATTCTACGATCATTTTTTGCCGAGATATCCTAATCTGAAGTTAAAAAAACATAAAATATCCCACAAAACATAAAATAAAAAATTTTCTAGAATAAAATTTAAAATTCGGGCTTCGAGGTGCACCTTCCCATAGTCTGCACTACCCGTGTGTCAAATTTCACAGCTGTAAGTTTCACAGATTCGCCTGCCCCCCCCCCCCCCCACACGCACACAAACATTCGCTTTTATTAATAAGATTAGATGTCTATTTTAAATAAACGTTACAATAAATTTCATTCCTATTTATTCTGCTCTTAAACATATTATATGATAAAGGTGAAATAAAACCTGAAATTCTACCTAATAAAAATATCACAGTCCGCTTAATTGCCCGAGAATATATTTTAATGCAGTAATTTTCTGAATTTTGTACAAGCAAGGAAATACTTCCGGGCATAGTTTTTCTTCCTTATTGACACTCCAAAATATGTTTTAGTGTTAAACTGTAGATTAATACTTAGGAAAATAATCTGAAAACTTTTTTGTTAGCTTAATCGATTATTTTCAGAAAAAGTGGGATTTTTGAAGAATACTTGGAAAGAAGTTTTTCTTCTAACGTGTGATTAAAATCAACACTTTTTTGAAGAATCTTACGTGATGCTATTTAAAATGCTCTTGTTTCTTACAAAGAAATAAAAAAACCTATGTTGATCGGAAGCGTAGATTTATTTAAGAAGATAAAAGAAAAATTCAACTTCATATTTCACACAAAAATAAAACTATTTTTTTTCCCTTGATTTATTTTGCGTCGTATAAAATTTCACAGTTGATATGTTCTCACCGAATGTTAAATTGACATAAAAAAGAGTACTTATAATTTTTATGCTAAAGATTATAATGTAATAGTTTGTAAAAATATTAAAATAGTCAAAATCCAGCAGAGAAATAAACTGAGAGGACAAATAAAAAAAAAAGCCCCAAAGCATTTTTTTTGTAAGTTTCCGCTCAGTATTTTTCTATTATAATGATTACAAATTTTACTCAGTTTTAAGATTCCATCTATTAACTTTCTTATAGAGAAATAATTTATTTATTGAAGCAAGATAAAATAATTTGAATTGCAGAATAGTGTGAATATTCAGAAATACTAAAATCATTGTTAAACAATCGATAAAATTTTCCCATTCTGAGCACGCACTCTTTTTAATTTACATGACATTTGTAAATAAGTATTTAGCATAAGAAATGTTCCTTACTAATTCATAATTTAAACGAGGGTTCAAGGTTAATTAATTTCAATAGGAGATATGAATATAATTTCGATATTGTCTAATTAAAGGTTAAAACGAATCACTTATCTACAAACACTTGCATGCATTAGTAATGTGCTGTGAAGGTTATTTGAATCAACAGCTTTATTTTAATTTTAAAAACATTTTCAATGTATTTTTAGCATTCTAGAATAATTCAAGAGGAAATTTCACTTTTATGTTATGTTACATAAATAAGGGTGAGGAAGACAGGCTACTAATTAGGTCGTCGAAAGGTTAATTCTTCATCGTATCGTAAAACTAAGAATGCTCAAAAGATACTTGCCTGCATTCCTGATTGATTGATTCGGGGATGAAATACTAAAACCCCTTGTCTCATGTTTTTAAAGACTTTAAACGCACTCTTTTTAATTGGCATGGCATTTGTAAATAAGTATTTAGCATAAGAAAAGTTCCTTTCTAATTCATAATTTAAACGAAATGCTTCTTAGCAATATAAAAAAATTCCCAAATAAGTTGAAATATTTATCATAACAGTCCTCAAAAAGTGTCCTGAGTTTACCTTTTTTTTCATTCAGAAGGATTTTATTAAAATAGTCGAAGCCCAGAAGAGACATGCACAGAGAATATAAATACAAAAAAAAATGCCAGAGAGCATTTTATTTTTCTACTATAATGTTTACAAATTTAACTTAAGTTGGAGACTCCTTATATAACTTTTAATATCAAGAAATAAATTTGTTGAAATAGGTTAAAACAATTTGTAGTGTAGAATACAGTAAATATTCAGAAATACTTAAACTAATATTACTTCTTCCGATAGTTAGTATGCTCTTCAACAAAAGTAAAGGGATATATTAATAAGAAATGCTTGAAATTTGTTTAACCATGTTTTAATATCAGAATCAGCTTAATAAATGTGGGTATCTTTTAAAATTGACCATTTATTGTATTATATATTTCATGCATGTTTTTGAAATTTTCTTTTTTGGGATGACTGTTAAAAGACAAAGTTCAATTCTTAATACCATTAGATAAAGTGCTGAGACACGTAGTTGCGAAAGCTGAGTACCTGCAAAACATTACACTGGCTTTTATCGTTATGCCGGCAGTTTAGCAAGCTTAACATTCGAAGAATGCCTTTAAGAAATTTCGTTTGTTTTGTAATTTTAATGGTAGGTTATACAGCTATAACAACATGGAAATTTTTAGTATTTTTTCCTTAAGCACTTCCCTTACTCCCCATGTTTACATTGATTATATATCCTCCTTATAAATGTTGAGCTATAAGTTAATAAATTTATGTCCAATATTTAACGAAAGAAAATTAGTACCCTTTTCTAAAAATGATGTTTTATAAAAATTGATTTCTGCTTCTTCTGTCAAGAATACTGATGTTTAAAAATATATTTGGGAGGAATAAATAGTTCAGCCGTAGATGTAAATTTCAAGAGAGCGGAAAAATGAATCCTTTGAACGTGAAACAAAACACTTTATAGTTCAAAGTTTAAATGCCTAAAATCAAGTTTGAATTTCCATTTGGTTCTAATAAAAAAGAAATGGGTTTCAAAGGAGTGTATATTCAAACTTTTCTAATTATGCTGTTGACATAATGATGAATGATCTATTCTTTCTTCACAGAACCAAAATACAACACATAACATGAAAATAAAAATTTTACATTGTATACTTTGTCTGAAATTAATAAGCATATCATGCTAGCTGAATCTTCGTAGAATTACAGTTTCTTGTGTATTTTAGAAAGAAGAATGATTGATGTTTTGTGTTACGGCTAGTCTTTAATATGGTAATTTACAGAAAAGCACTTAAAAAGCTTTCTGAATATTTTGAAGGAAATAAATTGCAGATATATTATTCCTCATAGAATTTTTATGCGTTGAGAGTTTATAAAGCTATGTAGCTTCAACTACGTAACAAAGCTGATTTATTTGAGTGTTTGTTTACGAACTGAAAGGATAGAGTTTTAAATGCGATTATATTAACAACAAGAAACAGATTTCGCGCGAAAAAGGTTTTGAAATATTTTTCCCTGTTAAATTTGCTGATTTTAAAACATTCCGTTTATTCTATTTCTAGCAAATTGTTTACAAAATTCCTATGTTAAGAGTTAAGTTAAACATATGCATATAGTAGGATAAAATTATTTTTTTCATAAATTCTCCACTTTTTGTAATTTTGGAAACAATATAAACAATTAAGTACATAGAAAACAGCGCTTAAAATAATACTTCACACAGTTTTTTTTACTGCAGACATTTTTAAAGGGAAAATGCACAGTGTTTTTGAGTGTACTCGGGTTAATGAAAGATTTCGTGCATCATTGTCCTTTTCCTCTCATAGAATGATAAAGAATCAATGATCATGATTCCATATATTCTACGAAAACTGAGTAACGCGTGGTTACTTCAAAGATGAATCGTAATTTCGTGAATAACGGTGTTTTTCGCTATTTTCGGGTTGGATCCAAAAGATATTTTTCTACTTAAGAACAGATAGTCTACCTCAGCAAAAATATAAAAGATCCCTTAGATAAACTTTCGTCTATGTGGGTTTGAATTCTTCTAATGACAGACACTGGCCCTTGAAATTAATGGACAATCTCGATTTTATTGAAACAACAGAAAACATATTAAATTGGATCCAAAGATTTATTATTAAAAGATTTCCATTGCATGCCACAGTAAAACAATATCTAACTTTAAACTTTAAATATAAAAGCTAAATTACATCAGTGAACTGTTAATTTTCTTGTCCTTTTCCATATATACACTAGGGCGGAGCGTAAAAAAAAAGTTTTCGATTTCGGTTTTGCCCTAGTGCGGAAAAGTTGGGTACTGGTGGGTAGGTCACGTATGCAAAGTTTTGGGAAAAACAAAAAATATCTTCCGTCTCCATTTCGGCCGTGATTTTTAGCAGATTTTTACCATAAAGTTAAAAATGTGTATTTCCATTGTTTTGTATGCAACTCGTCATTTTGTTCTTAAATAAAATACAGAGGTAATTCGAAACTTAATATAGAAAGGCAGCAGTTGACACACTGCGTGCAGAAAGGTAAAGAAATATTTTGGCATGAAAACATTGTCGACAACAACTTTAGAAACGAAGCTTAAAACCTTCGTAAAAGACTCACGGAAATTGTTCGACATTTCTTCATTTAAGTGTGTTTCTTTTAACAAATGTTCTTGCCCAAATCATAAAAGGATTCCTGAAATGAAAAGAACTTTTCTTATAGACCAACGGGTACTTAGGCAAATGTCCATAGGCGCAGTTGACTTAAACTGAAAGCTGATGAAACGATCCGATAGGAAGCAGAAAGAGCCAGAAGCAGTAAGTCTTAAAATAAATGTTTCGCCACCTGTTACTCCATCTAGGCTCATATTTCCTGATCCAGATTCTGACGTGGATTTACATAACTCCGATAGTGACACAGATTACTTGAAGCATTACCTATCCACATCCAGGATGACCCAATCTGAAGGGAAAATGAAGTTACGATCAAGCCGATACCCAGCAGTTGCTATAGCTTGTGACAGAACCGGAGTTTCAGATCGGACTGGAGCCATCATTGCAAGCGCTGTTTTGGAAGATTTGGGGATGATTACCGAAACACACACTTTAAATGTAATTGATAGACATAAAATAAGAAGAGAGAGGGAAACAAATTCGGAAAGAATATCAGCAAGGAAATAAAAGACAGCTGAAACCACTGAAGGAACTTTATTTTGACGGAAGAAAGGACAAAACTCTAATGCAAGAGAGCGTAGGGGGAAAGATGTACCAGAAAACAGTCCTGGAAGAAAACGTTTCAATGATTAAGGAACCTGGAAGCAAGTACCTTGGACACATAGCACTAACCTCATCATCAGCATTGAGTATTTCTCAAATGATGCTTCAATGCATGTAGAATAAGAATATTGACATTTATCAACTAGTAGCAATAGGGTGCGATGGAACAGTCGTTAATGCTGGCTATAAAATCGGCGTGATTCACCTTTCTGGGGAAGCCATTGGGAAACCCTTGCACTGGTTTATCTGTCACGCATATCTGCCACGTATATTTGTCACGCGTTACACGCAAATGAGTTGCCACTCCAACATTTAGTGCAGCATTTGCATGGTGGAACAAATGGCCCTAATGCATTTTCTGGTCCTACTGGGAAAGCATTGGCAAATTGTAAAAACCTCCCAGTTGAGAGATTTGTAGAGATTTCGAGCGAATTTCGAAAATCGACATAAAGTATCTTAGCACACACAAGCGATAGCTTTGGGATATTTGTCAAGCTGTCACAAATAGAAACTGCTCATCAAGTTTGTCACAAAAGCACCCTGGTAAAATGTCTCATGCACGTTGCCTAACAACTTCAAATCGAATAAAGCGTTTATACATTAACTCGCCAGAGCCTTCAAACCGACTTCAAACTCTGGCAGAGTACATCATGAAAGTGTACTCACCTATGTGGTTTACAGTAAAATTAAATCCATATTGCACGTATAGTCCACGAAATTTGTGGAAGACAATAAACGTCTCACGCTATCTTAAAAACGATTTAAAGACTGTGGTCGATCCCATTATCCAGGGAAAGGGCTATTTTGGCCACCCGGAAGCATTAATATTGTCAATGGTCACAAACGACAGACAGTCCATTCGAGAACTTGAACTACGTAGGATTTTCCGAGCAAGAAAAAAAAAAGAAAGGAATCAGACACTACAACATTTCGTCACTCAACTTCGAGGCAGTTTCATATATAGAACTTATTGATTGGCAGAAATGTAATTTGACGGAACCCCCGAAAACACCTCATTTGAAAGAAGATGATTTGAGAAATTTGATTTCCAGTGGATAGTCTGTAGCTCAACACCTTGGAAGTCTAAAATTTCCTTGCCACACACAAAGTGTTGAACGTTTCGTAAAACTAGTAACAGAGGCTTCTGCGGCTGTGTGTGGAGAAAATAAGTGTGAAGGTTTAGTTAGAACCCGAACAGAGTCGAGAAAAGCTATGCTATCATTTAGAATCAAATGCGAGTACCGAGTAAAACTGGAATAACTGCAAGGGCAAAGGAGTTATGTGCCGATACGGTTGGGTGGATAAGTGGGCACGGGTGGAACTCGCAATGTAGCCACCTCCCCATGGTGAGTTCTGGGTTTTTTCTGAATTTATTGCAGAAAAAGCGAAAAGCTGCTTACAAAACAATGGAAATACACATTTTTAGCTGTATGGTAAAAATCTGCTAAAAATCACGGCCGAAATGGAGACGGAAGATATTTTTTGTTTTTCCCAAAACTTTGCATACGTGACCTACCCACCAGTACACAACTTTTCCGCACTAGGGCAAAAACAAAATCGAAAACTTTTTTTTACGCTCCGCCCGAATATACACTGCTGACCACCCAAATTGCAACACCAAGAAAGACAAGAGATATCACAACAAAATTTATTTTGTAGATAACATATTTACCAAGTATCAAATGATTAAATTTATAGACATCTGTGAAGTGTGGTTCCTGCCAAAATCAGTAGCCAGAGTAGCCGCCATTGTTGGAGATCACCGCTGCCACACGCCTCGGCATTGATTCAAAGAGACTTTGGATGAGTTCTGCGGGTACAGCAGACCAAGCAGCTTCCACACGTTGCCAAAGTTGATCTGCTGTGGCCGCTGGGGATGGAATCTGGGTCAATCGTAGAGCAACCATGGACCACATGTCTTCTATCGGCGAATGATCCGGAGAGCGAGGCGGCCAGGGAAGCAATTCAATCTGGCGATTGACGAAGAACCGTTGGACAATGCGTGCCACGTGTGGTCGTACATTATCCTGTTGAAATATGGCTGTGGGCAAGCCCTGAAGGTAAGGAAGGACAACTGGCTCCAACACCTCGGAGATGTAGCGCTGGCTGTTTAAAGTACCGGCAATGCGTACTAGAGGTGTGCGAGAGTGATATCCAATACCGCCCCATACCATAATACCCGGTGTAGGACCAGTGTGGCGGTGCATAACGCAGCTGTTCAGCATCCTCTCTTCACGGTATCTCCAGACTCGAATGCGACCATCGTGGTGTT
The DNA here is from genome assembly GCA_907164885.2 of Dolomedes plantarius. Lineage (NCBI taxonomy): Eukaryota > Metazoa > Arthropoda > Arachnida > Araneae > Dolomedidae > Dolomedes > Dolomedes plantarius. The sequence continues at coordinate 102,350,636 of OU015494.1, read as the reverse complement.
GCAGACAGAAGCGTGACTCGTCAGTAAAGACAATTTCATTCCATTCTGCCGTCCACATCCTTCTGTCATCGCACCATTGGCGGCGGAGACGTCTGTGGTTCTGCGTCAAGGGTAGACAAAGCAATGGACGTCTTGCGGACAGACCACTCTGCTGTAAACGGCGTCGAATGGTACGCACAGACACTGGATGATGCGTTACAGACTGCATGTGCTGTTCTATGGTTCGTGATGTGACTGAGCGATCCGTCACTGCCATGCGCACAATTTGCCTGTCATCACGTGAAGTGGTACGCTGAGGTGGATGCGATCGAACACGCGGTCCGTCGTACCCTCCTGCATCCAACGATCACATATCCGCATTACAGTTGTTTGGTTTCGTCCAACACGACTACCGATTTCCCTGAAAGATAATCCACAATCTCGGAGGCATAATTGATCGTTTTTTTGAAAAAACCACAAGAAAAACACAATTGCCGAACTTGAAATCGTCGAAATCTCCAAGCCTTAAATAGCGCTTTGAAGTGGCGCCACAGGCGCGCGTGATGTGCGTCTGCGCTGAAATTCTAATCATTTGCATATCTCATCTCCGGTAATGCATGTTGTAAATTTCATGTTATTTGCATGTTTCCTTCAGAGTGTTGCATTTACAGTGGCCAGCAGTGTAGTTGAATAGTCTACTGAACATTTTGTCATATGACTCTGTCATGAAATCTGTTATTTTTCAACAATCTGGTGTCCTGGTATTCTGTTACATTGAAAAACTACCAACAAAATCTGAGTGCTAATATCAACAGTGCTTTGTTATGTAACTGTTGTTGCGATAACGATATTGATTTTAAACCTAGACACATCGAATTCTGTACTTTTAGCTTTATATAAACAACTGTCTTATTACTATCTATTTTATCGAGATTTAAATATTGGTGTTACAGACAGCCTGACATCTTCGGTGGGCTTTTTTTAACTAGTTTATAATGGAACAAGCATGCTGCCCCTCTGAGTGAGGCATGTTTTCAAAGGATTTATATTCTGAAAAGAATAGCTGCTCGTAAATAGGGTAAACTTTCTTGCAAAGAAAAGCCCCGCTGATCTCAAAAACCAGGTCTAGGCTGCTATGGTCACTTATGCATTTGAAGGGCTAAACAGAAATAGTAAAGGAGTGTCTATTTGAATCAGAGTTTTCTATTTAAGTTCTCCTCATAGTTTAGCCGTTGCTTTGTTCCATCGTCTAACTGAACACAGTGCACATCTGCTTAGAATTAGACACAGAATTCACATGACTATTTTCTGTGTAATTCTGATTAGCCTATGAAGAGTAAACATCCTGACATGTTTTCTACTTTAATTGTTTAAACTGCACAGTTCATATATGTTGGGAAGGTAGAAGGCTATGATCACCTATGATTTGAAACACACATTTTGGCAGCATGTTGAAATATTTTTTCTCATTGTGAAAATATGTAAAAATAAAATGATTAATATTTATCAACTGAAGTCGAGCCAACGAGTTCAGTTTAAAAGTACCTTAATATTTTGTGGCTGTATTGATAAAGCAATTGATTGCCTACATTGTTATAGTAACTTATAATACTGATAATATAATGCTATATTCTATTAAAAGCAGTTATAACATACTTCTTGTAAAATATTTTACTATCGATGAAAATGTAACATTTTTTATAAAACATGAGTTAATATTTTCTACTGATGTATTATTTGTCAAAATTAGGTTGAAAGAACTGAAGTAATTTTTCTTGCATTCTATAAAGTATAGTCAGAATAACAGATTCAAATGTGCATCTAAAGCTTCCTGACAATTACTCAAAGGATGTGAAAGAAGATATTGATCAAATTTCAGCACCAATTTTCTTTTACGTGTCATGCGAAATTACCTGACAAAGACATCCTATGAAATATGAATTTTTTTAGATTATATTTTATAAGCCTTGAGCATTTCTACAATTCTATATAAATGTTTTATGTCTTCAAGATTTCTTCCAGGATTGGCGACATAAAATATGATGAGTGGTAAAGAGTTCTTTCTAAAAATCAAAAGGTCTAGGATACTAGGATAAAGACATTTCGTTGCCGGATCTCGCAATTTTAACCGTCAGATCTTATTAACTCAATTATAAATCAAATATTCATAAACAATTTAGGAATTTTACTTTTCATAAGTGTGTAGTTAATAAATAAACTTAATATCAATTTCCTGCAATCTTACGGCCATTTATAATATATATATATAGACACACACACACACACACATTTACATATATATATGTATATATGTATATATATATATATATATATATATATATATATATATATATATATATATATATATATATTAGGAAATTAATTTAATTTAGGAATGAAACCTTATAAAGCATAATGACTCCTTCTAACACATCTCCATATTTAGAAGGATAAGTAGCTACCCCTCCTGGGTAAGTCTGCACTGCCGTGAAATAATGGTCATTTTTAAATGCACAAATAATTTTTTAACATATCAGCAGTCTAACTCGTAAAGATTCTAGCTATAGTAAGAATTTAATTTGTGCGGCAAACAATAACTCTGATTGTCCACGTTTTTGTAACCGCCACTGTTCTTAATTCCTAGGAGGAATGTAATCTCAGTCTTTTAGAGATTATTAGACGACGCAGTTATTTTCTAATAAGTTTCTCCACTAATAATAGTAAATTCTATGAACATGTTTTACTAATATTTATGCTTCTCACTATAAATATTTTACTTATCGTAACTTATTCGTTATGGTTTCAGAAAATAACATTTTCTAAATTCTGAAGTTGTTGAAATCTTTGGTGCAGCATTGGGGGATTGGATATGAAGGTTTTTTGGGCTTTTACTGGCAAGAACTGAAGACAGGTCATGGTACTTACTAGATATATGTTCATGGAAATTATCATTTTCATATGGCAAGTTGCCCTATTAATATGTTTCTATATTGCTATTCTAGTTGCGGGCAATATTTCTGTAACCTTAAATTGATGATTGGGAAAGCAAAACAAAAACCTGGAAATTACGACCTGGAGAAAAATATTAGATTTTTCCGAAAACTCTAATTTCCTTCTTATGGGAATTGTTTTACTTAACCTTAATCGAGATACTTTGCAATCGAAAAAACACACAAAATTCTCCTATTTCATCATAATTCTTATCACTGTGCTTCAAATTCATAATTTAAGGTTTATATTTCAAAGAAATTATGGCAGAAAATAATTTTTCTTACAGTTTATTTAGCTTGAACTAATTTGATAAATACTAAATCTGAAAAAAAATTCAAATTTATTTCTGAAGTGTGGGAAAAATTAAAAGTTAAGAATTAGCAGTTATTGATGGAAATGTAATTTTACTCTTTTTACATTTGGAATATTTATTGCACCGAAAACTTCGACAAATAAGTTAAGTTTTATTTGCGAGTACTAACGATAGGTTAAGTATTTAATTTGTGCCTTCATTTAATTTTAATTAAACACAAATGGGTTTTTTTCATCGCAATATGCGATTTTCAAGAACAAATACAGCTAGTGTCAATTAAGCTAATAGGTTCTTAGAATTAAAATTCGTAGAACTGAATAGGTTATTTTTTAATTAAGAAGGGAATTTCATGTGATTTCGTTAGCGGAAATTATCCCAGAGTAAATATATATTAATTGTTATCATAAACTAAATATTATTTTTCACATATTAAAGATTAAAATAACTTTTACGTCTTTAATGTGTGTTTAAACTTTACAAAAGATGATGAAAAAGTAATAAGATGGGTAAAATTTTTAAATGCACCCCCTCCTAATAAAACAGTTGAATGGTTCCCATGAAACCATTTGATTACGAATTTTGCTACTCTGGTATCAGTTTCAAAAAGGTGAAATGCTTGAGTATGGATGGATAGAAATACAAATATGAGTAGTAAACAGAGTGAAAGACAGAAACAAAAGGTAACTGCTTTCTCTTTCTCTCTCTTTCTCTCTTTCGCGTTGAGGCGTAAATTTTTATCAACGGAGATATGCTTTGGTGCTTTCGGAATTGTAAATGAGTCCAGTGGGAGCGAACGAGGTGCAGAGTAGCTCCACAGCTCTGTGAAATTTGACTTCATGATAAAGCAATGTTAAAAGAAACTATACCTAATTCTCTTTTTAAGAGGCTTTTATTTGCAAGATTTCGAGACGAGACTGTTTAGTAAACAAAAGCAATTCTATTTTTACACAGTATATTTTGGTTTAATACGGATAAAATGACTCTTCATTTTTAAATTTCTGTTTCAATTAGTTCTGTTGAAAAGGGTACTTCATACCTCATTATAATTAGCATTTCCTCCAACGATACATGTGTACCTAAGTTTTAATTGTGAATGTTTTAAATTTCAGGGAGTACACTAAGCTACCGATCATAGACAAAACAATTCAATTTTTTTTTAATTAGGATTCCCCAATATTAAGCCATCATATCTTCCGTTACAACGCTTTATAGATGGTACTTGAATGCTGTCGGGTGTTATGCTGATATCTCAGAGTTATGTTGGCCGGCCTACATAAAGCTGAGTCGAGTGTTTATCGGAATTAATTGGAGCTGTAAAGGCATGGAGGAAACTAAACTGTTTGCTCAACAATCCCTTTCTGTTTGCAATTTGAAATGTGATATACTCTTGTGTTTTGCTCGTGGTATAGCATTATGTAGGTATGAATTAAATTTTGCAGTTTTGTGCGCTTAATAGCGAGCTAGTAAAATTAATTATTGACTATTTATGATATTCCTGTATGAATCAGCATGTCAAACAATTTATTTAGACAGAACAAGGGGAAAAAAGCTATTTCTTTAGAAATAATAATTTTAGATCATTTAGCAGCTGGAGAAGGTTCAACATCCTTGAGGAAATAATATGGATTGATGTTAACTTGAGAACTATTAAAACGGCTATTAGTGATTTTTTATCAAAATTAAATCCATTAACTTTAAATGCATGCTGTAAAGCTACGTAGTCAGAATGTGGAATACACAAAAAACCCTGTAACTTTGAATACAACTTAAAATAATTTTAAATTTTAAAATATATTAACAATATTGTTAAATACTGTTTGTACTTCTAAGTCATTCCAAAAAAACAAACTATTTTTACAAAATTTTATTTTTTTATGCCTATCTAATATTTAATATATATATATATATATATATATATATATATATATATATATATATATATATATATATATATATATACTAGCCGGGCTTCGCCCGACTAGCCGGTCGGTTGAGGGACCCGCTCCCTACAGCAATCATTGTCGGAGAATGGAAACACTAAGAAACAACGAATAAAGGTATTTAAATTTTGTGGTACAACAATAAATATGTATCACACTCAATACAGCGCATACTGTATCAGTCTCATGGTGCCGTCTAGCGGACCTGAGCGCCAATAGAATAAAATATTGCATACAAAATTGAATCAATTAATTTGAAGTGTATATAATATTTTTAAAAATATTAATATTATTAAGAGAATAAGATTTTAATAAAATTTATTTATTTAATAATAGAAATGTTTTTCTGTGTTTTTAATTGCATAAACACGCTGTGAGTGAATCACGCTTTGGATCTTTTATTTCTTGTCTTTTATTGCATTACCTAGTCTTGGCTGTCTTTTATTGTATAACCCAGGAAAAACAATCCCTTGTAGAATTATATTTCTTCCATATAATTCTTATATGAATTTAACATTTTAATTTTTATTAAACAATTCTGTGTTTATTTCAATAGTAGTTAGTTTCATTTAATTTCTTAATAAAGCACTCAATTGTAATCAGAACCGAAAGATGGCGCCACGGTCTTAACCCTCCTATGAATAGAATCCAAATATCCAAATAAGATTAGAATCCAAATAACTCTAAAATTATTGAAGTAACAGATTAAGTGTACAGAGAAAAATTTTTCAGTTTTTAAAGCTCTTTCCAAATATGTATTATTTATGTACTTTCATGAAAAAAAATACACCAATTCGACAGTTTCAAATATGGCGGAAAGACGTTCTGGGAGGCTCTTCCATTTCTGGACACACAAATAAAATTAAAAAATAAAATTTAAAATTCGGGCTTCGAGGTGCACATGTTCAGACTCTTCACTACCCATGTACCAAATTTCACAGTTTATGTTTTATAGATTCTTGTGTAGCCTGCACACATACACACACACAAACATTCGCTTTTATTAATAAGATATATATATATATATATATATATATATATATATAGTGAAACTTCTCAAAGGCGGCCAGTCATGCTTCAAAAAAATAAAGTGGCTGTTTTGCGGGGTAGCTGGCTAGAAAAATATATACACATACTGTATATAAAAGTACAGAGGATGTTCACACATTTTTTAGACGATGTATATTGTATTCACAAAACTAAATTACATAAAATTCTTGTGTTTTAAATGTTCTATTTGACATCCCTTATTCTGAACTATCTTTCGACTAGATCTTTCGATTCAGAAGAGGTATTCTATACCATTCCTCCTGAACAGCTATCCAGAGTCCTGTAAGGGTTTTGGGACGACGTTTGGATAATGCAGATTTTAAAAATCCAAAAGCACAAAAATCCATAGGTGATACATCGGGAGATTTAGTAGGGATATCAGTGAAGGGTATGACCTTGATACCAGTTTTTTTGTTCCATTTCTTTTAGGAAATTTACAGTGAATTTCGATGTGTGACTGCTAGCTTTGTCCTGATGGAGTCTCACAGATTGATGGCACTGTCGGTAAAGCGATGGTATTTCATGCAGAAAAATTGGCGATAAAATATGTTCCTGATAGTATTTGGAGTTAATCTTGACATTTTTTTCCACTCTCTTTATTTTTAACTTGTCATTATAAGAAAAACCAGCAACAATCGTGAATCCCTTAGAAAAACTTTCTTTCGATTCTTTGAACAATGTACTTAAATTTTTTTTCTCCCCTTTTATGATAATAAATGGCTCTTTTTTTGTTTTAATCATTTAAATACACCCATGATTCATCTATTGTGACAATTTTTTTCCATTTTTCTTTGGATAAGTGCTTCTCATATAGAATTCTGCAGCGTGCCCTGCTTTCAGCGATATGATTTGGAAGAAGTCGATGCACATTGCGTTTTTTCGCTTTCTTAAGATTTAAATCAACGTTTATCATTTTGTTTACAGTGGACACCGAGCATTTTAATGATTTTGCAACTGTCCTTTGACTAGGGGGATTTTCTTTTAACATTAAACAACGTACCTTTGCAATAGTCAAGGATGTCCGTTTTTTCCTTGGATACATGTTTGGAATTTGTGTCCAACTTGAGGCTCCAATTTGACGTTTGTTTCCATTCTTGTTTACGATATTACCTATCGACACTTTAGATATCACAAAACCATGACTCTCACATCGTTTTTGGATAACGGAGTATGCATATTTCTCTTCGGAAAGAGCATAAATGTAGCCTTCGAACCACTGCTTTGCTAAAAACTCCATTTTGAATAAAAACAAAACTTTCCAGCCGCAGACAATAATTTTGCCTTTTCAGAACATAGTACAATTGCAATTATTTTTTTTTGCAGCAAACGATTTTTTATTGCCGCTTACCAAAATCGTCTGAAATATGTGCGAACAGCCTCTGTATACACTGAGCGGACACTTTATTATGACCACCTGACAGTTTTTTGCAGATGAGCTATTTCGGCACAGTGTTGCCGCTAGAAGGTGAGATAGCTGTAAGAAGGGAATGCAAGACAAGTGAACAATCAATTGCACTGTGTTGCTAGCGAAGATCTGGGCAAAGAACGTGATTTAACTGAGTTTGAACGCGGGATGATTGTAGGAGCTCAGAATCAATATCAACAAAACGGCTGCACTTGTGAAGTGTTCGAGAGCAGCAGTTTTTAATGTTTACAGAGAGTAGAATACCAAGAAGAAAACCGGATCTCAAATTCAGTGTTTTGGTCGTCATAGGCTACTGATCGCTCGTTCTGAAAGAATACTTGCCCCAGTTGTCCAATCCACAGAAGAGGAACAGTACGTCAAAGAGCGGGGAATCTTAATCAAGGAGCAACTACGAACGTTTCTGATCGAACTGTTCGTCGCCCACTACATCGTATAGGATATAGAAGCCGACGACCTGTTCGAAAGCCTCTGCTTTCTGCACTGAACAAGAGCAGACGTCTTCAGTTCACAAAGGAGCACAACGATTAGACAGTAGGTGACTGGAAAAGGTTCATGTGGTCCGATGAATCGTGTTTTCAATTTCACCCTGCAGATGGCAGGGTGCGAATATGGAGAAAACAGCACAAAAGCATTGACCCCAACTGCATTTCCACAGCATTTCAAGCTGGTGGAGGCAATATTATGGTTTGGGGGAAGATTTTTTGGCATTGTATGGATCCTTTGATTTTTGTGAAACAACGTCTGATTGCCCAAGGGTATTTAAATGTTGTCGCAGATCAAGTACGTCCTATTATATTAATGGTGTACCCTGCCGTGTATGGATACTTCCAGCATGGCAATTCTCCTTGTCATAAAACTGGCATTGTCCTCAGATGGTTCGAAGAGCATGACGGAGAATTTACCTTCCTTCGTTGGCCAACACAATCACCAGATCTCTGTCCAATTGAGAATTTGTGGGATGAGGTTGAACGGGGCAATCAGGCATCTGGATCCAGTATCATTAAATCTTAAGCAATTGGAAAGAGCAGTTCATCGGATATGGTCTCAAATTCTTCATACTACCTGCCAACAACTCATAGAATCCATGCCAAAAAGAATTTATGCAGTATAAAAGGCAAAAGGTGGTTCAACATTTCAGGCTGTGAAAGGCAAAGTGGTGTAAGTCAGTAAGACAAGTGGTCAGTCAAAAGCGTTTTACTGAAAAAACTACAAAAAATGCACTATAAATTGAACAAATTATAATTCATAATAATTATTATAATATTGCAAATGATAATTATTTGTAATTCCACTATAAATTGAACATGGAGATTACTTTTTTCTCCTCAAATAAAAAAAAGTTGAAAATGTGACTTACACCACTTTGCCTTTCACAGCCTCATTTTGTTGAGGGGGTGGTCATAATAATTTGGCCACTCAGTGTATATATATATATATATATATATATATATATATATATATATATATATATATATATATGCACCCAGAAGAAATGCTACTATCATGAAACTTGGCAGGAATGTAGTCTGGTAAGAGATTTGCAAATGATTAAAATTTCGACGCCAAGGAGACAAGGGTGGGTGCGCTATGCGTTTATGAGATGAACAGCTGGGAGAGTTTAAAAGCATGATTGCTCATTCCATAGGAATATTCAAACAAATCTGTCGACTTGGATAGACGGTATTGTGACCAGAGATGCCTCTGAAACGTAACCGGTGACAATACGAACAATTGTCGTACTTTGAGAGGGGACGTATAGTAGGCCTCAGAGAAGCATGTTAGTGGAACAGGCGTATCGGCCGCCACCTCGGTCGGAGCGATATGGAATTTGCTCGGTGTTGGCAACAATGGATCACGGAAGGCATAGTCTACCGTCGCGGAGGGTTAGGGCGTCCCAGAGACACAAAAGCATGCGAGGATCGTGCAATCAGAAGAGCGACCACGTCCGCACCAACAACATCGCTTAGAATCGGTTCGACGCCTTTTACCACTTTCCAGTCATCCTGTGGTATCAAGGGAAACCATTCGGCGACAACTGGCAGACGCAGGTGTAAGGAGCCGACTTCCATTAAGAGGCCTACTACTGACCCTTCATCATTGGCAGTGTCGGTTGGATTTTTGCCGACCTCGGGAAAGCTGGAGTGTGACTGACTGGAGGCATGTGATCTTCAGTCATGAATCCCGATTGAGTCTCAATGCTAATGACCAGCTCATACGCGCGTGGAGGCCGCCAGGTCACCGGTGCGATCCGGCATTTGTTGTCGAGCGGCATACGGAGATTACACAATGTGTGATAGTGTGGGAAACGATTTGTTGGGACACACAATCACTTCTAGTCGTCCTTCAACTCCCTTTGACAGCACGCAGTTACGTGGACGAAAGTTTAACGCTAGTTGTACTATCTATGCTATCAAGTCGCCTATGTGCCATTTATCAGCAAGATAACGCTCTTCAACATACCGCGCCACTCTCCCAACGTCTTCAAGGATATGACGTACTCCCATGGCCTGCCAGGTCACCAGACCTCTCGCCAATAGAGCACATCTGGGACGTGCTTGTAAGGCAACTGCAGCCGTCCCGGAATACTGGGGAATTAACTGTCCAACTGCAAAGATTATGGGTTGATCTTCCGCAGGAGGTCATAAGTGACCTCAATGATAGGATGTTCCTTTCTAATTCAATGGATACAAGATGATGGCAGGTGCATGTTATACAGAGGCTGTTCGCACATTTTTTAGACGATTTTGGTAAGTGGTAATAAAAAATTGTTTGCTGCAAAAGAAATAATTGCAATTGTACTGTGTTTTTAAAAGTCAAAATTATCGTCTGCGGCTTGAAAGTTTTGTTTTTATTCAAAATGGCGTTTTTAACAAAGCAGTGGTTCGAAGGCTACATTTATGCTCTTTCCGAAGAGAAATATGCATACTCCGTTATCCAAAAACGATGTGAGAGTCATGGTTTTGTGATATCTAAAGCGTCGATAGGTAATATCGTCAACAAGAAAGGAAAAAAACGTCAAATTGGAGCCTCAAGTGGGACAAAAATTCCAAACAAGTATCCAAGGAAAAAACGGACATCTTCGACTATTGCAAAGGTACGTTGTTTATTGTTAAAAGAAAATCCCCCTAGTCAAAGAACAGTTGCAAAATCATTAAAATGCTCGGTGTCCACTGTAAACAAAATGATTTAACGTTGATTTAAATCTTAAGAAAGCGAAAAAACGCAATGTGCATCGTCTTCTTCCAAATCATATCGCTGAGCGATGGACACGCTGCAGAATTCTATATGAGAAACACTTATCCAAAGAAAAATGGAAAACAATTGTCCCAATAGATGAATCATGGGTGTATTTAAATGATTGCAACACAAAAAGAGCCATTTATTATCATAAAAGGGGAGAAAAAAATTTAAGTACATGTTTCAAAGAATCGCAAAAAAGTTTTTCTATGGGATTCATGATTGTTGCTGGTTTTTCTTATAATGGCAAGTTAAAAATAAAGAGAGTGGGAAAAAATGTCAAGATTAACTCCAAATACTATCAGGAACATATTTTATCGCCAATTTTTCTGAATGAAATACCATCGCTTTACCCACAGTGCCATCAATCTGTGAGACTCCATCAGTACAAAGCTAGCAGTCACACATCAAAATCCACAGTAAATTTCCTAAAAGAAATGGAACAAAAAACTGGTATCAAGGCCATACCCTTCACTGATATCCCTACTAAATCTCCCGATGTATCACCTATGGTTTTTTGTGCTTTCGGACTTTTAAAATCTGCATTATCCAAATGTCGTCCCAAAACCCTTACAGGACTCTGGATAGCTGTTCAGGAGGAATGGGATAGAATACCTCTTCTGACACTTCAAACGGCATTATTATCCTGGAAATTGCGGTGTCGAAAGATAGTTCAGAATAAGGGATGTCAAATAGAACATTTAACACACAAGAATTTTATGTAATTTAGTTTTGTTAATACAATATACATCGTCTAAAAAATGTGTGAACAGCCTCTGTACATGTGGGTAGTACATGTATGGCTTTTCTTATAATTTCTTTGTTACTATTGTTCTTAAAGTCTTGACAAAAATGAATGTAAAAATTTATTAACCTCATAGATTTCAGAATCTAAATATTAAAGAAAATAATATTTTTTTTTTACTTTTCATTAAGTATTTCAACAGAACTAAATCTGTTATAAAACATTTAATTAGCATTTAATTAACATTTTTTAAACATCCCACACCATATGAAAGATCGTAGGTTTGTTTGAACTAAGCAAGCTAACACGATAGGAAACAAAAAATTCCTTTAATTCACAATATATATTTTTTCTAGGTACTTTATCACAATTTGTTTCGTAAGTAAATACATTTTTAGCAAAATAACAGCAAACAAATTCAAAAATAAACTCTTCTCTTGAACACTCATATCAAGATATGAGATTATAGGCTTTGGCACTTCAGATAAATAAGATGCATATATCACTTAAAATTTAGATAACTAAACAATCATAAATCTGAGTGAAATAAAATTTGTAAAGCATATTGAAATTATATAATTCGTGACATGTTTCTGTTATGTATATTCTTATTTTTGTCTTGGCCTGAAAACAAATAGCATATTTTTGTATAGTAAGAGTATAATTAAATTTTTAGAATAGTAACGTATAAACGACAAATTTTTAACAGTTACTTCAGATATAATTTACTTTCATGTAATGCAGCATACTGATTTAAAGGGAAGTACTTAGAAAAAAATATAAAACATTTTGGCTTCTGATTTTTATTATGGATATTCGTATTGTATTTTATTCTTAAAGTAGTATTTCAAAACCATGCGTTAAAGGACCCTTTTATTAATATCACATTCTCATTTTCTTCCTACTCGAATGCTTATAATGCTCGAAGCCAGAAGAAAAATTCACATTTCTTGTATATCACGAGGCTATCTTTAGAAAAGAGTATAACAAATGAAAGATAACGTTGACAAGACAAATATAAAAAAAAATCGGATTCGAAACATAAATATTTGTTCAAAATGTACTGAAAACGATTGGTGTTGACTAATCGATATTTATGATCATATGGGGCTCATTCCGGGAAAAAAAGTATTTCAAATTGAGTTTGGGAACGAGTTTTCTCAAGGGAATGATATTTGCATGGAATTGCCAATCGTCCATCTTCTGACATAGAAGATATTTGCGAGACGAACTCATATTTTACACTTCAAATGTACATAAATATTACCGACAAAGAAGCATTATTCTTATTATCAGTATAAAAAACTTATTTTCGGAGTGGTATTATTGACATTTAAGCAAAAGTATTGAATCGTTTTGACGATCCATTTTTCCTTAAATTAGTCCCATTCAAAAGATGGCAGACTTTATCAAACTCAGTGCCTAAGTAAAGGAAATGAGTTTTATATATTTCAAACCTATTAGAGATTGTAAAGAAATTATTTAATATATTTTTCCAGTAACGTTTGTTCAAGGATAAAGAAATAATTGAAGTCATAAATATGAAGTTGACTCTATATAACTAATTACAGATTATCAACTTCTGATCTGAGGTTGTAAATGAAATGTTGTAATATGCATAGAAAAATATATTCATAGAGAAGTGTTTGAAAATACACTCATGGACAAAAAAATTAGCGCACCAAGAAGGAGTCGTCAAAATGAAACGAAATTTTACATACGTAATGACTACTTTGATATAAGTAAATGATAAGAAAATCAAAGATAATTTATTTCAGAGAAAAAGGCAAAAGAACGGAGGAGTTAATACTCCGTTAATACTATGTTATTTAAGAATGTTGAAATTTCGTTTCGCTCGAAATTGCACTTATTAGTTTATATGATCTTTCCAAATACTTCCAGAACGGAATCTTTATTTCGATTGGATTGTTCCAATTTTTCTAAATGGGCGCAGTGTAATATACTGCCATGGTTGCGACAGCAAAGTTCGCAAAGTTCTGCATTTTATTCCTGTAAACTTGTTCAAAGAGGGGGCAAAAATGACAATAAAAATCATCAACAACTGCCTTAATCCATTCTATCTCTAATCCACATCTGATAGATTGCATTAAGCATTAATTGGTTGGTACGTTATTTACTTTCAAGAGCGCTAGGTTTTATTTCTTTGCTTCACTAAGGCTTAAGGAAAGTATAGTTTAAAGCCAGTGCCAAATGAGAACGATCCCCCACGCCAATCACCGTAGGTTCATTTTAAAGACCGGGTTTTGATATAGTGATAAAACACCGTCGAACCAATGTTTTCCTGTATAATATAAAAGTTTGATTTCATTAACCTCTGGTCTGCATTAGATTAAAATAGAAGGAAAATAAATGTTGTAATTCATATTTTTTTTCCGTGTAAGAGCTAAAGTACATTATAGAGTTGTTTTACACACAAATAGAAATCTAAAACCACTGATGAGGATGGGGAGACAAAATTATTCTTTGAAAGTTTAAAATTCTACTTTCTAAACGTCTTGTGCAATTGTGAGAAGTTTTTCAAATTTAGATAAACTTTTTTGACACTTCTATAACATTCTTTTCGTACTTAACGGTAAACGTAATACTTGAAACTGAATATTTGTAAATATAAATTCAAATTGCTTGTAATTTTAATTGTGTGTTTAGTTTTTCTCAGCAAAATCTAGTTTATATTTACAAAAACCTTCTTCATTGTTTTTAGAATTTGGGTCATATCCTGTTACGGAGCTTTCTAGAGAATATGTTTCCCATTATATCGTGGGATTCATTCCAATGTGAATGGCCATTGATGGCCGAATGGCTAGGGTGCTGACTTCCGGTTCAGATCCCGTAGGTTCAAGACCCACTGTTGGCATGGATGTTTGAATCGGCTGTAGGTCCCGGTCTAATTAGCCCTCGTGTAGCAAAACGTTGACCATAGCGCTCCAAGCCAAGCCAAGCCAAGCCAAACCAAACCAAACCAAACCGATGTTAAAATTTATATAATATAGAGATAGCATAAACTCTTATAAGTAGGCTGCCCACATAATATACAGGTCAGAGTCCCAAGCTTACGTGGAGTGAGCACTAGTTCGAATCACGAGTTATGCAGGGGCGTTCATGTACTCTCTCCTTATAAGGAGTGATGCTAATTTATCTATAGGGTGTTCCCACGTAAGAGAAGCCAAAAAATTCACACTGTGGAATGCGCGAATGCCGGAAAGACAAAGGAATTATAAGATATGTTGCGTTAGAGAAAAGACAAACGAATAAGTAACCGAAAAGCAAGGGTATTTATCATTGCAATATAACCAAATAAACACAATACGTTCATCATAAAATATTGGTTATAAAACAATATATCAAAAGAGAAAATTTTGTTTCTATAGATAGTATTTTTTTTTGCTTCGATGAGATTGCTGACCCCTCCTCCCATAAAAAATTAAAAAAAGCTTTAAATTTGTTTTATTATCCACTGTAACGACAGTTTGAATAAAAGGGAAAATCCTTGTAATGCGTTTGTTAGGTGGCAAAAATATTTGTAGAAGTGGCAATACTTTAAAAGTACATTTTCTATGTGGCAAGTGTATTTATCCTGAGATCTTTCTCTCGTACAAGCTGCAAGACCTGTTGGCTACTTCATTATAAGAACAATAATTTTGGGAACCAATGTTGCTTCCTGTAAGGGACCAATACAGATACATGCATGCCACCTCTCTGATTTATACTTTCATCGCTAGCTACTACTGCTAACCCACTATGAGACTCAAAGCTCTGGATCTTTCGACAGTGTATTTGTAGTTAAATGTTATACCAGTAGGAAGCGTAAGAAAGGATCATAAAAGGTTCAACATTTTTATCGCTATATCCAGCAGTGAAATGACAGTGAAAAAAAAGGAAGTTTTATTCCTTAGTACTGCGGCAACCTTTGGAAGTCCAGACAATCAAAAGCGAAAGAACAGTGGTCATGTTTGTATATATAAAGAAACAAATATATATAGTATATATATATATATATATATATATATATATATATACAGGGTGAGCCAAAAGTACGTAAAAACTTTAAAAATTTATAAAAAAGGAAGACATGATAAAGAAGTGCGTTTTGCACGAAAGGGCTCACAAAGGAGTCGGATTTATTTTAACAGCAACAAAAAAGGTCACCGGTAGATGGCGCTGACATGCGAGACATTCAACAGAATTATACAAATAAATCTTGCAATAAAAGACCGTGATATACGAGGATTTCTCATTCGCTTTCAGAATGTTATCATTGCATGATCGAGCGTTGTTGGTCAAGCTCTTAAAAAGTCGTCTTAGTTGTTTCGTATAATGTTCTGGAGGTAATGATGAACAACTGTATAGAGAATAGCTACTTCTACCCAGACTTGGGTGCATATAATTTGAAGTGGCACTCTAAATGAATTGAATACAAACACTGTTTATACAGGAAACAATGTTTATTTTAAATGTTTGCACATATAGATTTTGCTTTATCAACAATGAGCATACGTACTACTTGTACGGATATATAAATACAGCTTTCAAGAACAATATATTTTTCAATACTCACAAACTAGAAAGTCAACCAGCAGTTCTGCCACGTAAACTTTGGGCCCCCTAAGCACTAGCGCAGGATAGCACCTGGAGCTGCTTACCTCGTAGCTCCCTCTCGCTTGCGTAACAACTCTTAACTCGCTTATCTATCAACCTCTAGCTGCTTGGTATTTATACCAAGCGCGTATGCCGAAATTAGCATATCTCAAGCAGCTTCTTTAATTTATTCACTTAAAAGTTCGATTCTTGAAAATCGAATCTTATGTATACCTTACAACTGTTTTAGCAAGAATAAATGAATGGTACGTACTGTTTTCCTATTCATTGTGTTTCGGGTCGTCAGCGCCTTTCACCAGTGACTTTTTTCACTAATTTTTATTTTGCTGCTACAAAACAATCCGACTTCCTTATGAGCCCTTTCGGGCAAACCGCACTTCTTTATCAGAATTTATTCCTTTTCTATAAATTTTTAAAGTTTTTACGATCTTTTGGCTCACCCTGTATATATATATATATAAGTGTGTGTGTGTGTGTGTGTGTGTGTGTGTGTATATGTATAATGTACATTCATCTCTTTTAACGGCAAGTTTTATGATAGAGCATTTTCTAACACGGTGAAGAATATTAGAACAACAAGGCTGCGTTCTGAATTTCATCTTCTCTCGAAAAACAACTTAGCTTCACAAACATTCTTTTGAATATATTTTTTGACATTTAATGGACACAAAACATTTGTAAAAATTCAACGATCCATTTGTACAGAATTTGGATCTAATTAGAAAAAATATATTATGTTATTTATCAGTTAAAGTTTTGTATTTTCTTGAAACTGCAAGTAAGCAGAAGGATTAATTAAAAATCGAGAGGACTATCTCAGTTGCGTTAAAATCCACAATATTATCATTTAACTACTGACAGCATATAAAAGATTTTCCCACCTGATATTTTAATTGAACTGAACATTTGAAATAAAAAATTTCTGTTCATGAATCAAATACATTTTGTTCAAATCAATTGTTGAATTATTCAAATGAATTGGACATCCATTTTTCGCAATTAATGGACACACAGCATTTGTAAAAATCCAATAATGTATTTGTCAAGAATTTGGCTCTACTTAGAAAAAAATGTTGGGTGATTTATTTAAGTTTACATTTTCTTGAAAGAACAAGTAAACAGAAGGATTCTTTAAAAGCTGAGAGAATCATTAGAGTTAAATTAAAATACACAGTATTAGCACTTTACTGCTCACACCAAATATATAATTTTCCTTTTCGTTATTTTAAATGGATCGGACATTTCAAAGCAAAAAATTCAGTTCATGAATCAAACACATTTTTTATGCAAGAAATTGTTTTATATAAAAGGGATTTCTCCCTTTACTTTCAGAATGACAGATTTTTTTATCAGATTGCAAAAAGGAGGAAGAAGCAATAGCCTCTCATCAATAACAGCATTTCACGTGATATTGAGGAAAATTGTTACCTGCCAAAATTATTTATTATTTCTTTTTATGTATATCAGAAGAAATGGTTTAGTTTTGAATGTTTCTTACATAGATATAATCTCTGATGCGTACCACGCATTATCAAGATTAATTTATTTCTAAAACTTTTTGAGTAGGCATATTTTTATTTATAACAAAAGTAAAGGATTTTGAAGAAGTATGTCCGGAGTATTAAGGTTTCTGTGTCTAATATATATTTGGATTCTATCATTTTGTTATAATAACAGCAGGAAGTATAAATATATATATATATATATATATATATATGTGTGTATAAATATATATATATATATATGTGTGTATAAATATATATATATATATATATATATATATATATATATTCTTATATATATATATTTATATATATATATTAATATATATATATATATATATATATATATATATATATATATATATATATATATATATATATATATATATATATATATATATATATATATATATATTTATAAGAAGGCTTATGTAGTTGGTATTAGCAAAAATTTTTTAATATACACTGCTGGCCACCCAAATTGCAACACGAAGAAAGACAAGAGATATCAGAACAAAATTTATTTTGTAGATAACATGTTGACCAAGTATCAAATGATAAAATTTATAGACTTCTGTGAAGTGTGGTTCCTGCCAAAATCAGTAGCCAGATTAGCCGCCATTGTTGGAAATCACCGCTGCCACACGCCTCGGCATTGATTCAAAGAGACTTTGGATGAGTTCTTGGGGTACACCAGACCAAGCAGCTTCCACACGTTGCCAAAGTTGATCTGCTGTGGCAGCTGGGGATGGAATCTGGGTCAATCGTAGAGCAACCATGGACCACATGTTTTCTATCGGCGAAACATCCGGAGAGCGAGGCGGCCAGGGAAGCAATTCAATCTGGAGATTGACGAAGAACCGTTGAACAATGCGTGCCACGTGTGGTCGCGCATTATCCTGTTGAAATATGGCTGTGGGCAAGCCCTGAAGGTAAGGAAGGACAACTGGCTCCAACACCTCGGAGATGTAGCGCTGGCTGTTTAAAGTACCGGCAATGCGTACTAGAGGTGTGCGAGAGTGATATCCAATACCGCCCCATACCATAATACCCGGTGCAGGACCAGTGTGGCGGTGCATAACGCAGCTGTTCAGCATCTTCTCTTCACGGTGTCTCCAGACTCGAATGCGACCATCGTGGTGTTGCAGACAGAAGCGTGACTCGTCAGTAAAGACAATTTCATTCCATTCTGCCGTCCACATCCTTCTGTCATCGCACCATTGGCGGCGGAGACGTCTGTGGTTCTGCGTCAAGGGTGGACAAAGCAATGGACGTATTGCGGACAGACCACTCTGCTGTAAACGGCGTCGAATGGTACGCGCAGACACTGGATGATGCGTTACAGACTGCATGTGCTGTGCTATGGTTCGTGATGTGACTGAGCGATCCGTCACTACCATGCGCACAATTTGCCTGTCATCACGTGAAGTGGTGCGCAGAGGTGGATGCGATCGAACACGCCGGTCCGTCTTACCCTTCTGCATCCAACGATCACATATCCGCATTACAGTTGTTTGGTTTCGATCAACACGACTACTGATTTCCCTGAAAGATAATCCACAATCTCGGTAGGCCACTATCCTTCCTCTGTCGAACTCGGATACTTGATGAAAACATGATCGCTGTTTTCGACGAGGCATAATTGATCGTTTTTTTGAAAAAACACAAGAAAAACACAATTGCCGAACTTGAAATCGGTGAAATCTCCAAGCCTTAAATAGCGCTTTGAAGTGGCGCCACAGGCGCGTGTGATGTGCGTCTGCGCTGATATTCTAATCATTTGCATATCTCACCTCCGCTAATGCATGTTGTAAATTTCATGTTATTTGCATGTTTCCTTCAGGGTGTCGCATTTACAGTGGCCAGCAGTGTATTAGAGCGATAAGAAGTACGTCCATTTCAGACGACAGCTCGGAGCGAATAATATCAGCTTTCAACCTTATGCGCGAGAGGCGAGGTACATGTGGCTGTTATTTTTGAAGAATCAGCAAAATATCGGGGCTCGCGATGTGAATCCATTTTTTTCTCCAGAAGTATACACGTGTAGGAATGCAACGCATTCGATTTTATGGGAAGTCCTGTTGCTATGGGTTTTAAAGTGATAAATTAATGTTACTGGGTATTGGATTTAGGAAAGGGAATTTAAATGATATACTGGAGGGCATAATATTCAATTTATTACATATATATATATATGTAATGATAACTAAATTTTATCACATTCCATCGACATGAAATAAAAGTTTGATTTCACAGCAAATAAAAGTTTGCTACAAAAGTGTTACTACGATATAAAGTCGTTAACAATAATGATAGGTGTCTCTTTATTTACATTCTGTTTGTAAACCATCCGCAAATAAATATTCCGCATTGCACTGTAACGCGGTTGAATTTTACATATTGCATATGTTTAAATATTTAAAAAATACATTGTGTCCTAATTTGATTATGTAGTTGTGATTCAAAAATATGGTGATACATGTTTGTCTAGGTTTCATTGGTAGGTACAGGTATGCGCGGAAGGTAAACTCAACTGCACAAACATTTTATTTAGTTTTTATAAAACTATGAATAGTGGGCATGCGATGTGCAAGATAAAAGCCATCAATATGTTTGAAGATTATTTAACACTGAATAGAAACATACATTAATGACTTACCAAATCTTATATGTTCTTCAGAAACTACTGGTAAATTAAAAGATAAATTTAAAATTGAAAGGGCTATTTTGAACTTTCAGGCCAATAAATCTTAATTAGCTTTTAAATGTATAATAAAAGATTTATTT
Source organism: Dolomedes plantarius (assembly GCA_907164885.2). Taxonomy (NCBI): domain Eukaryota; kingdom Metazoa; phylum Arthropoda; class Arachnida; order Araneae; family Dolomedidae; genus Dolomedes; species Dolomedes plantarius. The sequence goes on along the minus strand of OU015494.1, from coordinate 102,330,049 downwards.
GTATTTAAATAACTTAGGAAAACATTTTTTTGCATATAAATTTATTATAAAACCCACCGTACCATATTTTAATTTGCAATATGATTTTATGCAATATTTTCCTTTCTGTTATTTATATATGGCGTTTTAAAGCATAGGATCAATACTTAATGTGCTTTTAAATGCTAAAAATTTTTTTACTGCTATAACTTTAATATTTTGTTATCCATAAAAGTACTGCCGATAGGACACAGGCGTTTAACCCCAGAGTCTTCGATTCCCAGTTCCATTGTTGGTATGAATGTTTGTCGAAGTCGGGAATGTGCTTTAAACTTTAGAAACCTGTCTAATAACCACTAGAGAAACAAAAATAGCCGTAGCGTTCTCAACCAACCAACGATCAAAAATACAAGTTTTTTGACATTGGGGTCTATGTAGGAACATTGTTTTAGCATTATGTTACGGTTCAGCTTACCACAATTTTAGGTTTCAATGATACTTTTAAAGAAAGAAGGGATTTTCTTGGGCAATAAATAAAAAAAATCCTCGCAAGTTTTTTTTATTTTTATTTTATCAATATGCAATTCCTATTAAATATTGACTAAATGTATATTTCCTTTTTATGTGTGGCGTGGTCATGCTTCACTTAAAGTAAATCAATCACCTGACAAGAATTAATTCATTTTTCTTAGACTTTGCTAAATGAGTTTAAAGTAAAAAAGGAAGAAAATGTGATAACAAATTTTTTTAAATACGATCCATGAACTTTAATCTCTAATAAACATTCGATTTTAGGCACTAAATGACGTTTACAGTTCGCGGGATCCAAGCGTCTTGAACTCAACGAGATTTCTGAGATATGAAAAAAAAATATTCTTTTAACATTAATCAATCTGATGACATTAAGGTACAATTTAGTGCATTGAAATTTATGAAAATTTTCACTTGATAAAATGTAATAATGTTTGAGAGTAATAACAAGTTTTTCTTTACTTTCCATAGGAGAAATGCCCAAATCCATTACTTTTTACTTTGCATTCCGTTTCTACAATTTGTCCTAGCTACCCTATCACCACTATCTGTAGAAATGTTATTTTTCAATACTCAATACACTTTTTGTGAAAAAAAGTTATTTGTGAACTTAACTTCAAATAAAAATTTAGAATTCATGAAAATTACGTTTTGGTAGAAATTGCAATGTAATTTAGAATCTGTCTGACGCATCAAGAATAATCTCCTTTATTTAATACTTTAATTAACTATAAATTTATGCATCCGAAAATAATTATTCTTCTGCGATATCACCTAACAGTGAAAGAATAACTTCCTCCTTCCCATTCTAACAAAGATTATAACATATTTCAATGAGTAGATTTTAAATTAGATTAATAATAGGACAATTGAAAATAATAACAAAGTAAAAATATCCATTTAAATGAGAGATTCTCAACCGGGGGGGCACACCCGACTGAGGAGGCGTGAGTTATATTCAGCAAGATAGGATTCAGGAAGGTTAGCAAAAAATATGGGAGGAATGTATTTTTTTAGTGTTCTTTGCGGCTTTGGGGTGGGGTGGAGGTAGCTTGGTCTCAAGGTCATCTAAAATGGGGACTGAACATAAAAAGGTTGAGAATCACTGATTTAGAACAATACATACAATATTAAAATTTAAACATTTTGGGGGGGATTTTACGACATCTACTAATGGGAAAAATATATTTTATAAAAAGGCTAGAGAGGAAAATAACGTTAATGAAATGATTTCAACAGAGTATTTCCTTGAGAGATGCAAAATACAGTGTGTCCCAAAAATAGTGGTAAGGTTCCAAATGGCTATAGCTATTCAACAAATCATGCTGAAGACGTGAGTCATACGTTAAATGAAAGAGAAACTATTCAAGTTTATGTGTGCGAAAGCTTAAGTGCAGACTCCAACAAACTTTGGGACTAGCGCCAGAAAATTCCGGAGAATTCAATTTTTCAGTTACACGGGGCTACTCCACATTTTGCTACAATCGTGCGGGATTTCTTAACGAAACATTTCCTCAGAGATAAGCCGGACGAGAAAGGTAGATTGCCTGGCCCCCACGGTCTTCAGATCTTACCCCCATGGATTTCTATTTTGGGGGGTTACGTAAAAACACAAATATATTCCATTCATGTCAGAAAGCTGGACCATTTAAAAGAAAGATTCACTGAAGTTGTTTCGTCTATCACGCCGGATATTCTCTGCCGTGTATAGGAAGAGACTGAATATCGTCTTGACGTCTGAAGGGCAACTAAAGGAGCACACATCGAAGTTTGTTGAACAGATCAGAAACTTGAAGATTTTCTCTTCAATTTGACGTATATTTCCTCTCTCTTCTATGCTTTGTTCCGAAGCTATAACCATTTAAAACCTCACCATTATTTTTGAGACACACTGTATTTAGACTGCAAGCTTTAAGCAGGTGAAGTACAGCTCAACCAAGAAGGAACCACCTAGCTGAAATAAATCAATTCAATCGTGAATGGGTGAGTACGTAGAAAGAAGGGGTTAAAGTTTTAGTTTTGGTAGTATGCATTCAGTTGTTTTTCCCCGTTCGATTTTCGCATATCCGTTATATATCATTATTTAAGTTTTTGTTTTTGCATATTAAAGATCTGATAAAGGTTTTATCATATCTAAACTCCAAAACCTTTCAGGAGTTAAACGAAGATGATTTCTTCAAAAATTTTAAACTTTATGAACAAGAATCAAACACCACCATCGTTTTAATTTCTGTCACTCAGTCTACTAAACAAAAAAAAATCAAATAATTTATGAGCAAGTCCTTAGGGGCTTCCGGAAATTTTCGTTCAGAGGCTGAAGATCAAGATATTACCTGCAATTTTATAAGGTCAAATGTTCAACGATTTTTACATCTGAGAAAATAGACAGTAAAAATTACTCTTCCTATAATTATCTAACTCTGTTGGAATATTTAATTTTAGTTATATTTGGCCGTTTTCAATATGAGGATTTTTTGCAACTGCGTAATCTTTTATTGAAATCTTAAAAGTTTTCAACGCTAGAGTAGGTTTTCAGTTAATTTGTTCGGCAGTCTATGCCCTCTTTATACATTTTTAGTTTGTGTTTAATTGTTTACATTATTATACTTTCTGCTTTTTCAATATGAAGATTTGTTGCTATCGCGCAATCTTTTGTAGTAATGTTTTAAAATTATTTTTCCGGTAGGTTTATGCTCTGGTTATTTTTTCTTCCAGGGTTCCTCATGTAGTAAGCAGGCTTTTCTAATGATTTCTTTGCTTTTCAGGTTAAAATTTAGGATGGTATGTGTACTTGCATGTATGGTGCGTTGAGCCCTAAGTGCAAGTTGCCCATGTTTTTTCATTTGTTTTGACTATTTGTTTCAATGGGGATCTCGGGGCCTTAGGATGTCTTTTGGTTAGACCTGCATCCTATTCAGGAAGTTTCCCTTGAGGTAACTGATTTGGTTAGGCTTCTTGATGACGAGACCAGTCGGTTACCTCGATTTCTGGTTTAGTTCCGTCAATACTACAGAATCTTGCCTTATGGTACGTAGAGTCCTGAGTACTTGATTTCTGTTTATTTTTTGTCTACGTTCTTCCTATAATTATCTAGCTCTGTTGGAATATTTAATTTTAGTTATATTTGGTCGTTTTCAATATGAGGATTTGTTGCAACTGCGCAATCTTTTATTGAAAACTTAAAAGTTTTCAACGCTAGGGTAAGTTTTCAGTAAATTTGTTCGGTAGTCTATGCCCGGTTTATAAATTTTTAGTTTGTGTTGAATTGATTACATTATTATACTCACTTTGTAAATAAGTTATATTCTTCGCAAATTTGGGTATAAGTACGGATAAAATCGAAAAAACAGATACAATATTCTACCTGAAAGAGGAGATATCATTTAAAGTGGATGCAGATTCTGAGAAAAAACTAAAGATTTCGAGAAGAACACACTTTAAATTTATCGATAAAACTTGGATCTACAGTAACTTGGAATTCAGTAAATGTTGGTACTCGATCGATACCGATGGAGATCTTTAAAGTGGGATCGTTTTGCGTAGAGTCATCCACATCGTGTCGAGGTAGCCGATAGGATTTCGACTAAAACTTAACCTTATAAACAATTCATATGTGAACCCAGAACACTAAAAACGACTACAAACTAGTCATGAACTCAACTGAAATCAACTCAAAATACTAACATAGCGTGCCGAATATTTTATATTTATTTTTAACAAGATTAAACTATTTGAGGATGCAGTTAAATACTGAATTCTTTATGTTACATCAATAATGGTTATTTACTCGCTTTTATTACGAAATATATCTGCTTGTTTATGTATCTAGAACTTTAATTTGATCCATGAAAAGTACATAACTTGAAAACATTCCGTGTTACCACAGTGGCCTCCTCCACTATTTTTCCGATGATATCATTCAATTTTTCCATCGAGGGTCACCGAATATGCAAACGGAAAGTAATTTCTCATTTATAACTATACCTCTGGTCTGACAAAAGCAGAAATGCGGGACTTTAGGCTATTGTTTTATGACATATACAATTTCTTTTTTCACGCGATAAGAAAAGTGTATATATATTTTCACCCGGGCATTCCCTATACGAAATAAACAGCTTTGGGATAAAGCTTTAACTATAAGGTTATATTAGAATAAACGAATGAAAACATTACAGGATGTAGTTTACGCTTTCTTTGGAAAAAGATTATCTTTAACACAGATTTGTAATAATTTTGCATATGTCTTGCAAGAAATTGATATTTCTTAAATTTAAAGTACTTTGTAAATGACGATGAAAGTATCAAAATATTTATTATACTTGCTTCAACTTTAATTACTTACATATTTTTACATAATACGTAAGAGATGACCACGCACGATAATTAACTATTAAGAAATGTATTAACTGTCATGGAAAACAACTTTTCTGTTATAGAAAATACTTGATCGTCCTCAAATATCCGTACTATTGTTATTAAAGACTGTAAAAAATTAATTTTAATCCTTTAATTACAGTTAAGATATAGCGCGAAGAGTTCAAAAAATTTACAGACTTTCTAGACACAAAATGTATAATAAATTCAACAGATATAGAAAAATCTAAACAAAAATTGTTATGAATGGGAAACGTTGGTAAATGTTAGGTGCAATCTAAGAGATGGCCATTCCCGATAATTAAATATTTAGACTAGTAATAACCGTCATGGAAAACAATTATTCTCATATAGAAAATCCTTGATCTTCCTAAAATATCACTACTATTTTTATAAATGAATACAAACAATTTTATTTTGATCATGTCATCATAGTTAAGATACAACGTGAAGAGATCAAAAGCTTTACAGACTTTCTAGACACAAAATGTATAATAAATTTAATAGATACAGAAAATTCTAAACACAAATGTTGTTAATCTGAAATGTTGGTAAATGTTAGGGGTAATCTAAATAAATGATAATTAAATTCCTTATGTCTCTATTCCAAAACCCTTTGGCTAATCCTGACGGTCAGGCGGTGTAAAAGAAGCGTAAAATTCAATTTTAATATATATTCCGATGAAATTTACTTCTAAAATATTGAATATAATGAGGATAAAAAGACGCAATTTTTAACTATCAGGTAACATAAATATGACATAAGAAAATATTCTATTATTATACTTGCTATACCCACTTTAACCCACACAAGAAAAATAGATAAAGATTAAAAACTAGTTTAAAATAAAAAATTTAAAATGAATAGTCTTCCAAAAAAATCTATAAAAATTCAAAAAAAGTCAACAAATAACAAAATTCTATTAATTGTTTTAAAGCAAAGAATTGCAGAAAGGAAAAATTTTCCTTTGATTTCAGTATAACAGATTTCTTAAATCTTATTTTTTCAGTGCTTGCAATATGAAGACAAATTATCATCTATGAATACTTAGCTTGTTTTTTAGGTATTAATCGCTCCTGTTTTTAAGCATTGGATCATGATGGATGTCTATTAGCCAACTTTTTTAGTTGTGTAATAGACATCCATCTATTCTAGACAGACATCTCTGTGTTCAGGTTAGTTGATTGTGAAACGTATGGTCTTCTTTGCAACACAAAGGCTGAACTGCAGATCTGGAGACAACATAAAAATGACCAAACTCAGAACTTCTCAAATATGTAACTTCATGTATGTGCTTCAAGTCTCGTAATCTTTCTGATGAATTCTTGGATCCACTTTCTCCTAAATACTCAACTTTAACACATATTACAAAATACAACTTAATGCAATTTAAATATTTTTTTGTGTGACGTATGATTCTACTTCTGCGCTTTTACTGATTCATATATAGTTAAGTAATTTTAAATTTTATGTAATAGATAAAAATTTTATTCCTTTTTTAGATATTTACACCTTAAAATTTTAAATTTTTTAACTTTTAATTGAATTAAAAATTAAGTCAATTTTTTGATACATTTACTAAATACGCTACAGCACTATGACAAAATTAATTGCCCAAATTAAATAACTTTAACCTTATTTTTAAAAAATGAGAAAAAAATACCAGAAAATCAATGTAAGTAATCTCCTACAGGGAGTTTGAGGAAGCAGTAAAAGAGTTAAAACACTAAGTTAAAAATACAATTATGTTGACCTGTTAAACTATAACTATCAAACATATAATGTAAGCTGCGAAAAAAGTTTTATCTGAAAACATTTTGTGCGAGTTTTGTTACCTCCAACATTAAACAATATAAAAAATAAAATTATCTAAAAAATTTAGACGCAAGACATGTACAATTATCAAATTTATAAATATATAGGAAAAAGATTAAAAGTATGTAAATAATTATCGTCAACTGGCCATTCGACAGCAGCTGACCCTATCAAATTTTCCTTCGCTATTCTCTAGGAATCAGCAGAAAATTTTGGCTTCCGTAATAATTTCCCCCTCAAACCCACCTATATATTTTTTATTCGTGTGAAATATTTTGGTTGCCTTTAATTTATAAATGTGTGTTTTCTCAGCTGCACTTTCTGATCTCCAAATGATGACGTAGTTTTTGAAGGTCAAAAATATTTTAGTTTCAAACATTGAACGATTATGCTTTCTTCAGAATATGTCAATGCAGAACCGCATCAATAAAATTTTTTTTTGCCATTCATCTAAAAATAATTCTTAAGGAAATACATTTATAAATAAATTTTACAGTGGTAAAGCGGAATACAAATACGATTTTTTACCGGAATTTAATATGCTTATATTTTTAATAGTTTTTGAAAAGAGACTTTCCTTGTTCCCATTTCTTAAATTTGTAAACGTTTAGAGTGAAACTTTTTTACCGACAACCCCTATTCGACGGCGACCGTTCTAAACGGCCATATATTTTTCAGAACCGATTCAAGACTCCATAGAGCAAATGTTATGTGAAGAAACCTCTATTAGACGGTCACACCTCAAAACGGCCACTTTTTTTTTTGAACCACGACTGGCCGTCATCGAGAAGTTTCACAGTATATAGAGAGAGCATCGAGAGAGACCATCGAGAGAGCATCGAGAAGTTTCTTCTTCAGATCTTTTTGCAATGCATTTAAAAATATATTGCAAAAAGATCCTCTTTTTTAATTCGATGAAAGATTAATTGTTTTTTGTATACCATACTTGTGGCAACATGCAGTATGCAAGATATTAGGAACATACAGTATGCAAGATATTAGGATGATTTTTCTTAACATTTGAATTCGAAGGAAACGGTTTGTATTATACTCTGTAATTTATGAATGCTTTAGCGATTTGTCGAAAAACAAGGAAAAATGGGGAAATACATGATTTTCAAACTTCGAAAGAAAATTTAGATATTTATGGGAATAAAAAAGTTTTAGGTTGAATTTTTTCTATAACTCCGTTTTAACTACTGGTTCATGCATTATGCATTATTTTCTACCGAAATCTGAAGTGAATGTATACCACTTACGGCTGCAAGGAATAAAACGTGTGGGCATATCTCTTATATATATATATATATATATATATATATATATATATATATATATATATATATATATGTAGAAAATTGATTTGTCCCAGAGAGATGGAGGCCGAGAGATGGAGGCTTCGACCTGAACGAATTTTATTCCTTTGGTCTTAGGCGTCCAATAGGAAAGCTTTGCGCGCGCGTGACGTCACCTTTTAGGGGAGAGCATTTGGAGCTCACACACAGACCCCCCCCCTCGCGTGACATGGACGAGTAAAGTCGTGCCTTCTTCCCCGCATCGCGTTTTTATCCAATTCGTTAAACGAATTGGGATATTTCGGAGTCCCCATCTCACGGGTGAACAATGCTCTGTAGTGAAACCTTAATTTACCTTCCTCGTAAATTTGCAAATTGTAATTAGCGTGATGTCTTTTATTTATGTGTTTAATAGTAAATAAAATGTTAGTTTAGACATTAATCTTTTATTCTTTTCGTATAATACTTTTCGTAATGTTACTTACCCCTAGACGCTGTCCTACAAATTGGGGCCTCGGCCCGGATTACAACCTGTTTCCTTACATTGGGCATTTGCCTATGCACATCCTTACTTAACGTTCCGGTTTCGGTTTGAAGAATTTTATTTTTAACTAAGAGCATTTTTTTCCTTTCTGGTTCACCTTTTTCGGTTTTCGCTAACAGAGCAACGTCGAGACCTCACCTCCCATGCTAACGTATTTTTTTAAGTTCACAGCTAACAGATTCGCCAAGGAGATCCCCACCAGCAAAATTGCCCGCCAGCGAAAGAGAGCCAGCAGATCATACTTCGAGAAATCACCATCGCCAGGCCAGTGATGTTTATTATCATTTAGCCAAGGAGACAGATTGATCAACACCTAAGAACAATCGCCAATACATTTATTGTATAAAATGGTATTAACATAGTCATATTATTCGAGAGATATTACAATTACTTTGTATGAAACATATAAGTGTCGAAATTTCATTTGAATATATATCTTTCCATGTTTATAAATTAAGAATAGTCTATATTTAAATATTTAACCTCTTTCTGATATCAATTAACCCATTTTTATAGTATACAGCCTTGTTCGATATAGAACATTGAAAAGCTAAAGTTTTTTCCTCAGAGTATCTGTTTGCTGTCAGATGTAACGGTAGAGTAATAAAATAGATAAAATGAAAATCATTCCACTCGTTTGCAGACATTAGACGGGAAGCTGTCGCGACAGTGGCGGGAAAAGAGAGGAATGTTTATCTTTCTCCCTATGTTTAGTCTATCCTTTTGCGCTCATCGAAAATAGAAATTGAATGCTGAGAAAGGATTTTTTGCATTTTGTGTGAAAACATGAGTTCAAATAAAGTTCTTATATTGCAACTAAAGAAAATATATTTTGTTCTGGTTTTAAAAGTTGTTTATGAATAATTGGGTGTTGTGAATTATTGAAAAGTTGTTTATGCATATTTTTTTGGTGCAATTTTCGGATTTCAGAAGTTTCTATTGTTTGTTTTATTCGAATATCGTAAGAGATTGCATTTTATTGTTCACGTTTTATCTTTCTTCCTGGTTGAGCAAGCGTTTTTTTAAAGTGTGACTAAATAAATTTCTCACATTGAGAATAAGTTTGGAAGAAATATTGAACTAAGTTTTAAATTAAATTTGTTCTCCGGGTTACCACTCTGATTTATTTTTATACGAAATGGCATTTCTTCTCTCTAAGAAAAGGGAAGACCTGATAGGACTTGCCCCAGAATTGTCGTTAAGTATCCAAGAGGGTTCAACTAAACCTAGGATAAAAGAACTGATCGTGAAAAGTCCAAATTACGTAGAGGACGATGTCAAAATACTGACCGATAGCATAGTTGAGGAACGCGTACGCCGGGAAGCAGAAGAAAAAGAAGCGAAATTACGCCGAAAAGTAGAAGAAAAAGAAGAGAAATTACGCCGAAAAGCAGAAGAAAAAGAAGAGAAATTACGCCGAGTAGCAGAAAATAGATAAATTGAACAGAAGCGAGAAGAGCGAAGACATGAACTAGAGAAATTACGCCGCGAAGCAGAAGAAAAAGAAGAGAAATTACGCCGATAAGCAGAAAATAGATAAATTGAACAGAAGCGAGAAGAGCGAAGACATGAACTCGAGAAATTACAAATACAGGCTCAACAGAGTGTCAATGCGACGAATAACGCCGAAAAAGTCCAATCGCCGAATAAACCGAGTCATGAAACTTTCCATAAGTTTAATATGAAGGATGACATCAGCTTGAACCTCACCTTATTTGAACGACACGCAGAATTGATATTTTTGCCGAAGAAAGATTGGGTACAGAAACTGATATGATTGATACCCATTGACGTTGCTCATCTGATCGCAAGAGAACCAGCTGATAAATGTAATGATTACGACCACATCAAAGATTTACTAATGAAAAGATTTAAGTTGTCTCCGGAAAAACTTCGTCAAGTATTTGTATCTCACCAAAAATCTGATGAGCGAACATGGCAAGATTTTCACTACGAACTGCAGACGTATTTCGACGGATGGACTTCCGGATTGAAAATAAAAACCTTCGATCAACTACGAGAGTTAATTATAGCCGATCAAATTAAGAAGAAAGCACTTTACGAGTTTCGGCAACATTTTCTAGACGAATGGTCTACTATTAACTCACCTGCCGAACTAGCTGAAAAATTTGAAGAATATGAAGATGTCCGAAGAATATTAAAACTGAAGTCATCCAACTCATTCGCGAAAGGAAAATATGAAGCCAGAGGATCTAAAGATACTTATTCTCGAAGATCTGAACATTTCCAAATTGGGAACAATAGGCATGAAAAAATATACTTTCAATCGAACGGAACTCATTACGTCGGAAGAAATAAGCAACTAATCTGTAGCTACTTCAAAGGACCGGGTCATTATGCCGTAGATTGTACAAAGCGACCCAAAACCCAAACATTAATAAATCTGCAAGCTCTCTGGTTCAAGTCTGCTCACGAATCTCTCAAAAAAGAGTTAAAACAAAGAAAATAACCATGGGTAACAAGACTTTTGAAGTTCTCATCGATACCCGCAGTTCAGCGACACTCATTCGTGAAGATATGTGCGAACGAATAATCGAACCCTCAGAACTCTCGAAAGACATAGTAGTATTATCTGGATTAGGGAAGTACGAAGTCAAAACAAAAGGGTCGTTCCAAAGGAAAATTGAATTGGATGGAAAAGAATATTCCCTCACGTGGCACATAGTACCTACGCCGTGTTTAGAAGTTTAGGCAGTAATCGGATCAGATATTTTGGAACAAGCCTCTGTCTTCTTCGACAAAGAAAGTGTTCAGTTCCGTAAACATGAAGATAAAATTTGGTTCATGCACACGCAAGTATACGAAGCGAAAACTGAAGACGAAATTGAAGTCAAACATGTTAGGAATCCACGAATAAGAAAATAACTGTTTGTATTGATCTCCAACTATGAGCCAAATAAGATCGAAGCGACAAACGTGTCCATCAGGATTATTTTGAAGGATGACATACCGGTTTACCAGCCTGCACGTCGCTTATCCTTTACCGAGAACCAAGCAGTCAACAAGCAAGTCGTCGAATGGCTTGAACAAGGAATTATAAGACCAAGCTCATTTGAATATGCGAGTCCAATTGTGCTAGTCAAGAAAAAAGATGGCACCACTAGATTGTATGTGGACTACAGAAAGTTGAATCGGAAACTGGTCAAGGATCGCTTTCCATTGCCGTGGATAGAAGACGTGTTAGATAAACTCCAAGAAGCCAAGATGTACACTACGTTAGATTTGAGAAATGGATTTTTCCACATCGATGTCAATGAAGACTGCAAACATCTCACCTCCTTCGTTGGTCCGGACGGACAATTCAAGTTCAATAAAGTACCTTTTGGCCTAAGCACTAGTCCCAGCGTATTCCAAAGATATGTGTACAGTATTTTCCAAAGATATGTGTACAGAACTAATGCGAAAAGGTATTGTAGTAATTTACATGGACGATTTGATAATACCGGCAAAAGATGAAGAAGAAGGTTTAGAAAAACTAAAGAAAGTGTTTGAAGATGCCTCGAAGTATGGCTTAGAAATTAAGTTTGAGAAATGTCGATTCCTAAGTAGGAAAGTCGAATTTTTGGGTCACGTCGTCGAAAACGGAACAATACGCCCGTCAGTTGCGAAGACGATAGCCGTCAAGAAGTTCCCAGTGCCAACAACGGTCAAGCAGATCCAGAGTTTTTTATGACTAACCGGCTACTTTCGAAAATTTATTCCCGCGTACTCTAAAATAGCGAAACTTCTGAGGGGTCTAACAAGGAAAGACAATCCATTTGTATTCGAACAAGCCCAAATTGAAGCATTCGAAAAGCTCAAGAAACTATTAACTGAAAGTTCCGTTTTAAGCATTTTTCAGCAAGGGAAAAGGACCGAACTACACACCGATGAAAGCCAACAAGGATATGGCGCTGTTTTGCTCCAGGAAGCGGATGACGGAAAATTACACCCTGTTCAATACATGTCGCATAAAACTACTCCAGCCGAGGAGAAATACAGTATCTATGAACTGGAAGTTCTTGCTGTTGTCACCGCTTTAAAGAAATTTCGAATCTACCTTCTAGGGCAACATTTCAAAATCATAACGGACTGTTCAGCTTTTCAAAAGACTATGAACATAAGAGATTTAGTTACTCGTATAGCGAGATGGGCACTACTGTTGGAAAATTATGATTACGAAATTGTGCGTCGACCCGGCCAGAGAATACAACATGTAAACGCTTTAAGCCGATACCCCGTCGCTATAATTACAAGCGATACTCTCACCGCTAGATTGAAAAGAGCACAACAAGGAGACGAAAACACTCACAATTTTAAATCACTGATTGAAACAAACTCTACTTTAGACTTCTTCATTAAAAACGAAATATTATACAAATACGTAGATGCAAACTGAGCTAATCAAGCTAGCTCATGAGAGAGGACACTTTGCAGCTAAAAAATAAAAGAAATAGTTAAACGAGAAGTTTTCATACATAATTTAAGCAGACAAGTGCTAAACATGGTTGTTAACTATGTACCGTGTATTTTAACCAACAGAAAGAGCGGGAAAAAAGAAGGTATCCTATACCCTATTCCGAAAGATGTACCGTTAAGCACCTATCACATAGATTTCATTGGTCCTATGCCCTCTACCAACAAAAGGTACCAACATAGCCTCACAATAGTCGACGCCTTCGCGAAGTTCACCTGGTTGTATCCCGTAAGATCTACTATCGCAGAAGATGCCCTGGATAAATTGAAATTGCAACAAAATACTTTCGGCAATCCCCAAAGAATAATAACAGGTCGCGGTTCTGCTTTCATCTCCAAAGTGTTTAGTGACTATTGTACCGAAGAAAACATCCAACATCTGCAGATCACGACTGGCGTAACGCAAGGAAACGGTCAAGTGGAGAGAATCCGCCGAACTCTTATCCCTGTTTTGACCAAGATGTCCATCGTCGATCCTACCAAGTGGAACAAATTATTAGACCCACTGCAAAGAATTCTAAAAAGCACCTCCAACCGAAGTACTAAATGGTCTCCATTTGAACTATTAACTGGCGTCATCATGAAAAATAAGGAGAACCTTCACCTAAAAAATCTGTTAACGGAAGAGATGGTGGAAAAATTGCAAGAGCAAAGAAACCAATTACGACAAGATGCTAAAAGAAACATTCAGAAGACCCAGGTTAAAAATAAAAGAATCTACGATAATAAATGCAAGAAGGCCCCTGAGTATCAGCAGGGAGATCTAGTAGTCATCCGAAGAATGCAATTTGGAACAGGCTTGAAGCTAAGGCTTCAATTTTTAGGACCATATAGAGTTATCGAAGTAAAACCTAGAGATAGATACGAGTTAGAGAAAGTAGGTAACCACGAGGGTCCTAGGTTGACCTCCTCGTCTGCCGATCTAATGAAATACTACTCACCAGGATGAGGGATTAAACATTTTTATAAAATTCATAATTGTTTATTGTGTTTTTATTTTATTTTTGTTTATTTTATTTCCTCATTGCAATTCATTTACGCGAATTATATGGTTATTTCTCATATCTAAATCATTTCGAAAATTTTGATGTACATTTATTTAGTGATGTTTTAGGCCAATCGTTTTATGTAAAGTCAGATCACTGAAGTCAGTGATTCCAGGCTGGTCGAACTTGTAGAAAATTTATTTATGAGAGATGGAGGATTCGACGTGAACGAATTTTATTCCGTTGGGCTTAGGCGTCCAATAGGAAAGATTTGCGCGCGCGAGACGTCACCTTTTCGGAGTGAGCATTTGGAGCTCACACACAGACCCCCCGCGTGACATGGACGAGTAAAGTCGTGCCTTCTTCACCGCTTCGCGTTTTTATCAAATTCGTTAAACGATTTGGGATATTTCGGAGTCCCCATCTCACAGGTGAACCATGCTCTGTAGTGAAACCTTAATTTACCTTCCTCGTAAATTTGCAAATTGTAATTAGCGTGATGTCTTTTATTTATGTGTTTAATAGTAAATAAAATGTTAGTTTAGACATTAATCTTTTATTCTTTTCGTATAATTCTTTCCGTAAAGTTACTTACCCCTATACGTCGTCCTACACATATATATATATATATATATATATATACACAGAAGTGCCACTGAATTAGGGATACCTACCTACTAACGAGTTTGGCCTCCTCTGGTCTTGATAACGGCTGCCACACGATGAGGCATAGATTCAACAAGTTTCTGGAAACGTTCCACGGGAATGGCTTGCCAAATATAGGCTAAAGCTGTCCATAATTCAGTAAGGTTCTTTGGTGCTGTGTGATGGCCTTTCACGCCTTGTTCCAAAACATCCCAAAGATGCTCAATAGGATTTAAGTCTGGGCTTCTAGGTGGCCAATTCATGACAGAGAAGTCATAGGAATGCTCATCCAACCAGCCAGTAGCCAACCGTGAATTGTGAGAGGTACAGTTGTCTTACTGAAAAACTCCATTACCGTGCGGATAATAGAACAGCATAAACGGATGGAGGTGATCACCCAGCAACTCTACGTTCCGAATAGCATTGAGTGCGGTTGGTACACGCACCAAAGATCCCAAACTGTGCCACGAAAAAATACCCCTGACAATGATTGAGCCACCATGCCCTTGTACAGTTCCAGCCAGGCATGCAGGATCCATGGCTTCACGAGCCTGACGCCATATTCTCAGCCTCCCGTCGGCGTTAAGTATTCGGAATTGAGACTCACCAGTCCATGCTACTCGTTCCCAGTCGTCTACACTCCAGTCTCTGTGCTCTCTTGCCCAGGCAAGACCTGCATTTCGATTGCGAGTATAGAGCAATGGTACTCTCGTAGGTCGACGGCTCCCGAAACCCATACGGTGAAACGAGCGTTGCGCAGTCCGTTTACTGACTGTACGACTTGCACCGTCATTAAACTGGGTGGTAATTGGAGCTAATGTTTGGCTTTGCTGGTTACGTACAATACGCCTGAGCCGTCTCTCACCACGCACTGTCAAGGCTAATTGTCCTTTGCAGTTTTCCCTATCGCTAGTTTTTTTTCCACCATCCACGTATTCTTGGTCCACGTATTCTCTTGACAATGTCGACCTTGAAAATCCTAGCTGTCTGACGATTTCGGAAATTGATTGGCCCATGCGTCACGCACCTACGATTTGTCCGCGACCGAAGGCGTCTAAATCAGGCAGATTACCCATACTGGCAATTCCAACAACTAATTCAGAACAACCACAGTACGCGCTATATATGCAGTTACCACAGCGCCCTCACTTGCGCATACATGGTGCGCAGCGCTACACAATTTGAATAGGCTTTGCTATCCTTAATTCAGTGGCACTTCTGTGTATATATATATATATATATATATATATATATATATATATATATATATATATATATATATATATATATATATATATATATATATATATAAACTTGTTTTTGAAATTGAGGTGATAGGAATTGATGTGGATTTGATTATTAGCAGTGTTAAAAAGTTTTTTTGGGAAGTATTTCAAAACGCATTTTTCATATTCGTAAGACAGCCGTGAAATTTGTTATTACGAGATGTTTGAAATACATATACATAAAACATTTTTATATTTTTTATGAGAAGCAGCTTTTAAATGCGGGAAGAATATGATTGTGCATGTGCGCTTTTCTTGTATCCTGTAAAATTAAGGAGATTTGCTTTTCAATAGAAAATGCTTAGAACCTCACTAAAATAATCCTCTTGTTGTTATTATTTTTGCCAATGTCCCCTGGACGAAAGGGCACTATTCCATATCCATATTGGCTTTGCGTACTGAGGAGTGCGACCTCAGTTTACAATAGAACCACAAGGGAGGGAGTCGGTCTTAGCTAAGTGATACCTCTTTTGATTGAGCTCCCTTAAGAGAGATAAATTGGGGGATAGTACTCCCTCCCTCTCTCTCTGACCTCTTAGAGGGACTTTCGGGTCTACGAAATTAACGTGCCCATATCTGGCCTAGACTTGAAGGTATGTGACGGCTCTAGTCGGATTCGAACCGAACACACTCGACGCTGTGACGCCCACGCGCCACCACGCACTCCCCACATGCTTGTAAGGGGATTATACCCCGGTCATAATCCCCTTACAGGCATAGAATGATAGGGTTTTCATTTTTTTGCGACTGCAAGGTAAAACAGAGATAATTTAGTGCAGTTAAGTGCTCTCGCTAACTTAACACTACAAACAGAAATTAGATTTCGACATCTCACGATTTGCCCTTAACTTTTTGTGAAAATACTATATTTTGCTATAAACTTAAATGCAAACTTTTCTGTTCCCTTTGTTGTCAGTTTTAATGATTGATAATTTTCAAAAATTAGCGATTTCAAACCAATTTAAAATGAAAATTAAAAACTTTTGAATTTTTCTGCTTAAAGAAAATCTTTTCTTGATACACTTAAATAAACAAGAGCAACAATTTAAGATTTCCAATAAGAAATCTTGAAATGTTGGAAATATCGTATACCTCTCTTTTCAAAACAAATTAATTAAAAGAAGTTGTTTAACGTAGATGCTAGAAATTGACTGAGATAGTATTTTTATTGTCTATAAATTTACCTTCCATTGTATATAATATGATTTAATGTAAATATAACATAAAATTTAATAAAATTTATGGATACGAAATTACAAAATAACTGATTAAATAATTTGCTTTTATCACTAATATAGACTTATTGACATTATTTATGCAATGCACAACTGTCAGTAGACAAACAATGTTATAAAAAATGTTTTTTCATGTGCTCGGGACACATCGATAAATTTTGCAACGTTTTGGTTCTTTTACCCTAACTTTTATTCGGGTAGTTCAGGCACTCGGCTATTCTCGGTATTTACTATTTTGCATCAGTGAATAAGATCTTGAGCACGCTGGGCGAAAACTGCTGAAAAAGTTGAAACTATTCGACCAATATAGTGAATATTTGGTAATTTTGAGCCGTGTAAATAGTACGGGTGGTAGTTTGGATCCAGCAGACGACTAACAAAATTTTATTTATGTAGTTCGCTATATATGTGACTTAAAGGCCATTATCATCTCGTTTTGTACATGGGAAATAATCCAAAATTTTTCATTTAGTTGATTAAGAATATAGACATTAAAATCTAAACTATGCACAATTTTTAGTAGCAATGTCATATGGAGAAAATAAAACCTAAAATACACAATTAGAGCAAAAAAGTTGTGCTGTTTATGCTCATATGTCTTTCTGAGCCAAGAAAGGCAGTAAAAATAAACCGAATTAAATATGAAAAATGTTACCTACTAAGAAAAGACCACTACACCATCTGCAGTTTAGAATCTTCCTGATAGAGAGTAATATCTTCAGTTCAACACATGGCATCAATTAATATAAGTTATTACGCTAAATGTCACTTAATAATCAAACCCTTGGTAGTTCGCCGTTTAATATAATATATGGGAGAATGAAAAAACTAGCCTGAAAATATATACATTTTCTTTAATTTAGCATTTAATAATTGAATTTATCTAAAATCTTTTGTTTCTTGTAACATATACAAAATGTTATGTATCCTATCTGTAGATAATTTAAGCTTCTTACAAATGAAAAAACAATTCTTGCTTTGAAATTTTATAATTTTTTTTTAGTTTATGATTAGCAGTTATATATTTTTTACAGCAATGAGACTTCTTTTGTTTTAAGAATATTTTCAAATATATGTATCAATAAGAAGTTTCAAAATTTCACCCCCAGAACACTATTTCAGCAGTTTATATATTTTTAAACTAACTACATTTGAAATTTACTCTTTCAAAGTCAGATAAAAAAAACGAAAAATGTTGTAGAATTTCATTGACACTGTATAATGGACAAACAATTTGTCAGTGATGAAAAAAAATTTAATGGCTTTGTGTGCGAATTCTGTATTTGAGAACAATAGAAAAATTTATATAATTTGTGATGAATTGAACAAAAAAAAATTGTGTGTTTTTGAGATTTCTGAATAATTTCTATTTAGTTTACTGAAAATAGTTCAAGATGCCTTTCAAACACACATAAAAGTCAAAGAATATATAAAAGGTTTGCAAATATTAGTATGACTGCAGGCTTACTCCGACTGTTTAAAAATAAAAACCTCTTAGTGATATTAAATTTCATGAAAAATACAAAGCTTATTTACTTGATAAGCAAATAATGATATTTTATTCAGATCTACAACATTCAGAAAGACAAATTTATTCTTTCATGTTTTCTCTTCGTAAAAAATCTTTAAATCAAAGACAGCGGAGCATTCCATCTCTAAAAACACTACAAGATGTAGATTATTTTGTTTTGTTTTTCAAACTAAACTTTTGCACGAAATTTTTCCTGAAACCCAACTGTACTAACTGTAAATTCATATAATTGGAGCAAATATTCAAAAAACCATTGAATCAGTTTAAATACTATTTAGTAATTCACAAAATATTGTTATTTCTTGAGCAAATTTTACCCTTTTACGTTTAATCTTTTTGAAAACATATTTAAACACCATTCTCTGCAAAAACATATGAATTTATTCACTATTAGAAGTATAAATTATTATATTCCGTACATCAAGGCTAGGATAATACATTTCATGTATATGGTTCAATTTCATTCCTGAGACAGACGCAAGAATTTTTACTTCAAAACTTATTTATTTAGTAATTTTTTGAGATTAAATATGAGTAATTAAAAAATTATTTTTCTTAAACCCGATCTCAAATATATAGATGAGGATTTCAGATACTTTAAAACCCAAAAATATTAAATATACCAAAATGAAAACTAGCTTAATATCCATTAAAGTCGAGAATATTTCAACACAGTGAGTCTTTTTATCACTTTCCACTGTTGCGAGGATTATTATTATAAATAAACGAAATTCATTAAAAAACCATAAACATATTAATTCTGATCTTTAAGTTCATATACCAATATCTATATAACAGAGATAAAACAAGTATCCCTTCGTCTTTAAAAATGTTCTACCCATTTCTTAGATCAGTAGTCTGCTGATTTTAAGTATTCTGAAAATTCGCCGATACTTCATTGTTATTCCCGCAAGATTTTACGGGTTTAATACAAAATTCATGTGGGTGAGTGAAGGGATAAGGATGAAAGCCTTTGGTTTCCAGGATGTTCCATTGTTTACTTAGTATACTCATTTAATGAAATCATAAATTTTATAATCGGATTACAGCTCGTCTTTATACTATGAAGGGAGCAAATCAAAAGAGCTGCACACTGAGAAGTACTGATTCTGGACATAATGGTTAAATCAGAATGCATTAAAGTTTCTATACTTGGAAACTGTAGTCAGTAGAATATTTCTCGATATATATCATAAAATTTTATTCGAAAAATAATAAGAATTTTGAAAAGGAGTAAATAAGCTAAAATTTTATGGTATTTTTTTTAAATTCAGGAATTGAAGTTGAGTAAAGTGATAAAAAGTCTCTTTTATGTGGTACTTAAAGAGCTTAATCTCATTTAATAAAACACATTTTTGTAATATTACAATCAAATACGAGGATTTTCTTATTAATCTATAAACATTTTTCTATGGTCTCTTTTTATGTTGTAATCTAAAGTGTTGGGAAACGTCCCCGTATTCATAGTCGTTATTAAAATAAGATACTAAATTGAGGGCGCTGTGGCCCAGTTGGCAAAGGCAACGAGCCAGTAATCTGAACGTCTCCGGTTAAATGCCCGACGCTGACAAATCCACTGCCGTGTGCGATAGTGGCAGCTAGTGCATGAAAAATCTCTCGTGGCTGCAATGTCCTCCAAGTTCTTAAAATTTACCTCTGGAAGTGTGGGGTCAAGTGTAACGATCTCGTCACTTGATTCGGTTCAAAATTACGAGTCCGGTCCTTTAGTAAAGTCGGGTTTTTGCATCTATCGCAGTTCCTAATAAGCTTGTAAGGTTTTTTGTATTTCATACAGCAAAATTAATTTTATTTGACCTCACAAGAATGGCCGTAGATATGAGAAGAGGTTTACCGTTACATTTTGGCTCGCGGTTTCTAACTAAAGTGATCATTTGAAACGCCAATAATCGATGTTAACCGTCTACTAATGTTCTGCAATACGCAACCCATGCAGCAATTTTTGCAAGACCTTCAATAGCAATTGTTTAAAGCAACCCGCATGATCAAGGAGTCTCGAAAAATTATTGCAAATGCATTGTTTTGATTATCTTAGCATTTTTTTTATAAGAATCTGGTGATTAACAGCCATAAATGATAATTATTTCACCTAGATTATTCAAATTATACATCTTGGTAATCAAAGCTCATCATATAATTAATACCGTTCAATGTCGATAGAATATATAAAACGTAGTTCTAGTATAGAAGATGAACAGATGAAACATGAATATAGAGAGTAAATTGCCTAATAAAAAAAAACATTTTTGGCTTAAACAAAATCCTCTGATATAAAAGTGAAATAAATAATTGCGTTGCTTGCAAAAATTTTATTATATTTTTTGGCAAACAGTTATTTGTAATTACAGGCCTAACTAAAGTTTTTTCAATACGTAAAAATTACGCGAAATCGAATATTAATGACATTTTCAAGATTAAACAGCTGCTTATGAAATCTTACTTCTGTAACATGGTAATAAATCTGTAAATATATCCTATCTAGTCATCCAATGTTCAAAAAAATCTTAAGATGAAATAAATTTAAAACTAAAAGAAGATGTTAATAATTATAATAATTCAAGTTTTATTTACAATGTTTTTATTTTAAAGATTTCATTTTTGTTTAATATGCGGATTGCAAAATTTTTCATTACTCATTTCTTTGGAATTATACGTTCTATTGTGTAAAACCTTAACAAAAGAGGCTAAAAAAATTCGTCAAGCCTGGTGGAGTTCACATGATGAAATATACGTCCGTTGTAGACTAACACATTGCACCGAAATCACAAAATAAAATGTAATGAAACTTGCATGAAATGCTAAATGCACTGTTCCACATATTCATTATTGTAATAATATCATATTATGAACCACTTTCTTTAAACCTTTAATATTGATTATATTTGAGACACAAGTTGCCCTCATTCTCCCATTTATCAATTTTTCTTTCTGCAAAAATAGAGTTGGCACGTGTAAATATTTCACCCCGAACCATTTGCATTTCAGACCAATATCCTGACCATTACATTTCTATGTGATGTCACAATCAGCTTAACGACACATGGTGGTTTCGTGCCCCAATGTTAATAATCAACATCCCTCGCGGATGCTTCTCGTATGAATATCGAGAGACAATGTGTCCGCCGTGTTATTAAAAAAATCTACTTTAATACCCCACAGTCTTAAACGCCCGACCACCAGTTATAATTACTTAATTTTTTTGGGTATCACTATACAAAACTTTAAACCTGGCAATCATGGGGTTATTATTTTTTTTCTATTTTTAAAATATATCTGGTAAGGGCGAGAATCAAACTCGAGATCATCTGCTTCCAAACATATGTACCAACTAGTAAATACCTTAGATGTATCTTCACTATTAAATGTAAACAACGTTTTTCGCCAGACTTCTAAAAATTCTGAATATAATGTATATAAGTTAGAAAGACTAACTGCATCTTCTATAAAAAATTATATTTATGAGTTGTAATTTAAAATCATTAATTCATTGACAGAATAGTCTTTACCTTCAATAGTGTGATTAAATACTTATGCGTATAGGCAATTGCATTAGTTTATATTTATGGAATAAAAAGCAGAATTATAAAGAAAAATTTAACACATAAATAAAGGTTTAAAGGATAGTCAAAGAATTAAAATATTGTATCTATAACACAATAATATCCCGCATATATACATTACATTAATTTATTTAAAGGTGAAGTGAGTTAAAATAACTCGCAATAAATTTATTGATCCCAATGTGTTAAAAATTTTCTCCTGAATAAGTTTTACGTAAATGTAGAAAAAAATATGGGAATTAGACAGTTTTTTAAGTAAAATACTTTTATTTTATTTCTCACATTACTTAATAATTATAATGTTCTCGTTATCCTTTCTTAAACATCTATCTTAAGTGAAGTCTATGTTTAAGGCAATTTTCAATCTTCCATGGAAGAAAAAAATTTGGTGTTTTTCTTGGCTTTACTCAATTAATTTTTAAGATCTCGGTCAAGCTTTTCGGAAAACTGCCAAAAGCCTTAAAAGCATTGGACGCCTTAATTGAGCTTTTCGTTTCAAGACTTCTAATAAATCTCACTGAAGCATATAAATAGAATGTACTCTGCTTCCGTGGATAAGCATTAGGTTTACGTGTATCAAAACTGTTCCCTTCATATAACATTGTAACGAAATACACTTGAATGGGTATAAAACGATAGTCTCTCTCTCTCTCTCTCTCTCTCTCTATATATATATATATATATATATATATATATATATATATATATATATATATATATATATATATATATATATATATATATATATATATATATATATATATATATATATATATGAAATGACCCGAATGGTCATCTCTTGAAGAAAGACAATCGAGGCCGAAATTAAATGCAATCCCAAATCACAAGAACAACTGAAGTTTATTCCGCGAAAACAGCAACATGTTACTCGCATCGAAGCCAACCCGCATCTATCGTAAAAGCGCCAAAATACAATTAGCTCAGAGAGGTTTCCAGAATTGGCGGAGGAAGTTTGTGTGTGGAAAGGCGAGGCGTTTTCACCAAAGAGTAGAAAAAGGGGTTACCAGAACAGAGATAAAGCTCAGAATGGGCGATTATAGGTTGTTAGTAATATTATCACATACATATATACTCTAGTTCTCACTCTGCGTATATAACTACGCATACGTTTTCATATGGTTATCTAATTACACTGTTCTTAGAGTAAACAGTAAACAATATCGTATTTTTGTCGTACAATTATATTCAGTTAAATGCAGTTTTGTGATCAGTAAGCTTCATTTACTGTTCGTATGCAATCCTTGCTAAAATTAAAATTTACAGAAAAATGAAGTTTTTACAAGTGTTTAGTTTGTAAATTTGGACTAGTTTCATACAAATTTGCTAGCTCATAAAAAGTATATATTTTATAAGAATCCATCTGTCAGCAAACATAAAAGGAAAAATATTTTAATTAGATTATTTATGTTTTATACTGTTGGTATCAAAGAGAGTCATATTTTTAATACCTGTCTGTATTGTGAGAAAACCAGTTGAGATAATATTTAAATCGAAGTTCTGGCATCGAAGATTAAGTAAAGGAACATGAAGACCAAGATAACTTTCTTTAATAAAAAACTGAACATTTTGCACTCTAAGTCCTAAACAAAATCCTCTGATGGAAAATATAATGAGGTCCTGAATTAGGGGCATATATATCCTTATATATTCTAGTTAATAATTTATTTTGCATTGCACCCCTTGTAACGTACGAAACACTGGCTCTTTTGATAAAACAACGGCTGCGTGCAGATTTTTATGGGTTGAAAGGAAATTTACAAGGAACTGTCCTGCTTTGTGCACCGTGAAAAAAAAGGTAATGGAAATTTCTGAGGAGTAATTAAAAATTACAAGAGAAGAGGAAAAATGATAACCCTGAGCTAGCCCTAATTTGACGTTCTGATGTAATGCCTACCTTGGGAATAAGAACTCGGTTCACTAGGAAAGTCTTTAACGTTATAAAAAAAACGGAATCGAAAAAGAATTTAAAAGGATGTAGAATGCAATGTATTCAAAACAAATTAATTCACTTAGATAATTTGAGGTGTGAATTCCTTTCTTTAAGCCTATTGATTAAAGGTAAGGGATCTGGGCCGGTAATGCATAGAATATAACAATGTATTCATGCAAAGGAGAATGGAATATTTTAATTTTGTAGATTAAATTATAAGTAATTAAGAAAATTGGCTGTCATATTTGTTAAAAAATTACTGTGCATGTCGATTACTTAAAAACTATTAAAGCATTATAATAGCCTAGCGGAAAATCTTCGTCTTATAACCATACAAAATTAAAACCGGCAACTGCAGTTCTTGATGACTGGTACTGACGTTGAAAAAAATATTCAGCTTCGTTAAAGATCTATTCTTGCGGCTAAAGTGAACTAGATAACAGATGATATCATATAGCTTCGATAGTTCTGTACGTGAAAAAGAGAGAAATGTGAATGTGATATCTTTCATGAATATCGAATTACAACCGCTGAAGAATTTAATACCTGTGCATTGTATTGTCAGGGGTGCTGCATTATAGATTTCACCATACTAGAATTATTAAAGCCATAGAGTATAGGAATTTCTAGGTGTTGTGTACTATTTTTGGAAAAGAAAGATTCCATATGATTTTGTTTTTAAATCTTTCATATTTTTCAGAGCGCCATACAATTGCATTCTCTACGAAAAAAATTATAACACGCCTTCATGGTGATAGCAATTTTAACTACTTTGAGGCAGATATGAAACTTCTGATGTGTAAGTCTTTTATTATCTCAACCAAATTTTTACCGAATGTATCTTATACAGTTTCCTTTTACAAATAAGAGAAAAAAATTGCGGAAGTCTGATCGAGGCATTTGACTTCACGGAAATAAGAAATATTTTAGAAAAGGCTGCAAATATTGTCGGAACTAGTGTGAGCAATATAGATTTCCAAAATTAGATTTTCTTGCCTTTCGCTAATAGTTCTATTCATAGATTACATGCTTCGGGGCTCGGAAAATCGAATTTTAATCCCAGCTTTAGCTGATGATAGTTATATTGACATTCGACCTTTAAAAAATGCAACGTTTGGACATATATGATAATTTTTCATGAGAATCGTTAAACATTTAGAAAAAAATTGGCATCGCTAAGGAATAAATATATGTTTAAATAGCATAATATGTTACCTTAGTATTAGAAATTGTTTTTAATGTAATAAATCAGTCCAAGAAATTTCTAAAATATAAACCAAAAATATTTTCTTTTCAACCTTTAAACGTATCCATTGACCAGAAATAGAATTCAAAACATCAAATTTGCATCTTGACCAACACTACTAAATATTGCATGAGGTATACGATACTAGTATGTCAGCACAAGTAAAATAAATTTAAATTGGAAAACATGCTTCTTCGGCAATGCAAGCTCTTCATATTTTATACGATCTAACAGAGAAAAGTATTATCTTAAATATGTGTTTTCGAAATTTTTCCTGAAATTTCTTGATTTCGATGGTTTTTATAAGGGTCCAATAATAATGGGTAACTTTTCTCAAAAAGAAAGGCTTTTATTTTATGCTTATCAAATAAACTGAATTAAAATTCAATAATATTTTATTTATTTTCGTTTGCATATCTCGAATACATTTTCTTCTTATGATCTATATGATTATTATTTTGTTAAACCAAATAAAGAAATAGAAAAAATTAATTCTATGTATTTATTATCAGTATTGTTTAGTTCATTGACTAGAAATGTATATTTCATGCTATTAAACCAAAATTTTCTTACAAATTACGAGAAAAGTTTCAATAGCTTTTAAGGACAATAAAGTTATTTAAAAACTACAATACATGCATTTCATGTAAAGAAGGATATATGTTGACATAAATGCCGAAAACGTGAATTTCAATGCTTACAAAAGCAATTTGTGTCGTATATAAAATCCTGGTTAGCTATCAAAACTGAATTAGAGTATCTACTATGTGCATGGCAAACTTTAAGGTAATCTTTTTAACTGATATAATTTATTGAACAGAAATCATTTCCAATTGTATGAATGTTTTTTTTCCATTTTAAGCTAAAAAACTAAAATTCAGTTGATGAAACATATCTAGTAAATCAGGTGTCATTAGAAGCATCAGATGTACTTTGTTTCAATTACGTCCAAAATTTAACAACATAAAGTACGGGTGGTATAGAAGCAAAATACAAGTTACATTTATTTTGCGTTCTTTGCGTTATGACTGGATATGCGGGTTATTCGTGAGATGTAACAGTTAACATCAAGTTAGCAACGGAAAATTACTAAAAGTAACTACTAAGATTTATTTTGGAGCTCATACGATGACTGGGAATTCTCTTTAAGTTTTGGTTTATGATATATTTAACCACATACATCGATAGTCCTAAAGAATATATCTTTTTATTAGATCTTTTTTTGCATTCTCTGATTATAATTATGAGCTTTACTCATTGAAATACATTTGATACATCATAAAGAATTGCAATACCCCTTAACCTAGCTGAATTGGCAGTCAAGGTACTGTGCTAAAATAGGTAATACTGAAATTTTATGCTTAATGAAATTCAGTGTACAGCTATAGGAGGCGGATGAAAATATAGCAAATACACCCGGCTCACAAAATGTACCTAAACTTCCACTACTTAACACCCTGCTGTTAAAATTGAATTACCGCATTCGAAAGAGAAATATCTTGCGATCAAAGTTTCTCTAATTATTTCCTGTACACTCCACTAACATTCTCATGGCTACCTAAAAATAGCAACTTAGAAAGGCTTCAGGCAATAGTAAACTGCATTTATCATATTCTAGATATTTGCGGCCTTAGTCACTAGGTAGGAAAAAATCTTGCTCAGTGTTGGCCTGCTGCTTTTTCTTACGTGTAGCTAGTACTGTGAGCATGGGATCCTTCCTAATTGAATTAAAAGTGTTTTATCCACGCGCATCGACAGTGGAGTACAAGGTTTAATGAAAAATAAGTGCAGGATGAATTTCGCACATAGGAGACACACCTCCGCGAAAAACTTTGGATCAAACATTAAATAATATCGTATTACCTTACAAAGCATCATCCCATTTTGGTTTTTAGTTAAAGATACTTGATTTGAGAATGAAACATAAAATATGTTCTTTTCGGTTACGTTCTTTTATGATAATGTTGCATCACACACTATATCCCCTTCGATATACTTTTTCTTTTTTTCTTCTGTTTTAGTAATTATCTTTTCTTTTTTACCTGACAGACAATGAAATGTATAAAAATAAAGTGTAAATTATAGCTTAATTCGTTAGACGTAGTCACATTAAACTGGAAATTTTAAATGAGACTTTATTTGAAATAGGCTTCAAATCATTTCATAACATTCAGTGCTTGGGACAACCCCTGGACATACCCTGGAAAACTCTTCAAATAGAAGATGATTTGCGTTATTTGTTGTAAATACTGTTATTTTTTTACATTTAATTAAGATCCTTTTTCACTACTCTAAAGGAAACTGTAATTGATCTCTGTAATATATTCCCTTTCACTAGATTCAACTTACACCATCGAGATAAGAATGCAATTTTGATACAACATAAATACTACTGTTTGTTCAAGCAGTGACAGATAAAAGAGGCAGCTAATTCTCTCTTACTCTGACACGTACTCAGCTGACAATCAGCTCACCAATAGAGCTATGAACTTCAAATAATCCAAAGTGACAAGTAATAGTACGGCTGGCGCTTAGCTCAAAACTTAGTTTTAGGCAAAAACTCTGTCTATTCCCTTTGAACTCAAGCCTAAAAGTACCTAACATATCTCACGCTAACATTCAGAAACACGGAAGAAGCGTAGAAAAAGAGAAAATGTAAAATAACAAAGATGGGAAATCATGGCGTAATGAGAGAATGATAATAAAAACGACTATTTACCATGTCATAACTTTACTCATGAATTATAATAATAGAAAAGAAAAAAGTCGTCTGAAATTGCTGGCTCCTTATTTTTAAAAGCTTATGTTTATGTTTAATTTTTTATTTACAGTACACAACATTTTTAAAGAGTTGCTTTATCTCTCATTTTATCAATATGATATGACGCTAATAAGGATGAAATTATATTTCATTTTTTCTTCTATATGATTGCATAAAAAGTAAAGAAGAAATTACTAATTTTCTCAAAGCATTTTTTTATCCTTGTTAATTCTATTACTACATGCAGAATTTATAATCCATCTTTTGAGGCGGCTCTTTGGTTATGGTTTTTACATAAATTTGAGTCGCTACAACTGGTTATAAAAAGGGAAATTTTTATGCTTGTTACCATTTGTTCTTTCAAAGTAGAAAATGCGACAAATAGTATACGTTATTGAAAAAGGGTTTTAAATATTAGATTTTAAGAATGCTCCATTGCTTTTTATTATAATAAGTAATGTACATTTTTTTATAATAGTTAAGAAGTATTTTAGTATATCTTAAAAATTATTTACATTTATAAGCAAAATAATTGCTAGAATTGAACCATAAAGCATTAGCGAGGTTGACAAAAAGGAAAATTAAAACTGAATTCAGGAAGATGACGAAATTCCTATTATTTCAACTGATTGATAAAGAACGCAGACAGGTTTTTTTAATTTTATTTTTGGGGGCTCATTGCATAAAAGACATTTTATCTAAACACAGTTTCTGGTTAAGAAAAGCTTACATTAAAAGTATAGAAACGGTGAATATCCTGAATAATATATATATATATATATATGTGTGTGTGTGTGTGTGTGTGTGTGTCTGTGTGTGTCTGTGTGTGTGTGTAAGTAAGTAATATATCCATTACATTCTTCCTTAAAATGTAATCTGAAAAGGAAAACTTGCTCCTATTTACATGGCTGGAGCTAGACTCAGCCTGAAAGGAATAAAAATTTAGAAGAAGTCGTTTCGAATCGTTTTATTTGAGCGATAAAAAGTACGTCCATCCATGTCAGATGCTCGGAAGCGAGGATACCACCTTTCAACCTTACGCGCGCGAGACGAAAAAAAACATGTGGCTGTTATTTTGAATTGTCAGCAAGAAATCGGGGCTTGCGATGTGAACCCACGCCTTTCTCCAGAAGTATACAGGTGTAGAAATGCAACGTATGCGATTTTATTGGAAGTTCTGTTGCTAAGGTCTTTCAAGCGATAAATTGAGATTACTGTGGATTGGATTTTGGAAAGGGAATTTAAATGCTAGTATGGAGGGCCTAATATTTAATTTATTACAAATCCCCTCGAAAAAGGGAAAATCGTCACTTTGAAAGGTGACATTTTCACAACGTAATACAAAAGATCTCTTATATAATAAAGTGATTATAATTACAATAAAATATAATCAAAATTAATTACATCATAAAATTACATTGCTCTGAATGCAACATTGGTGGAAAGAAGTCACGACAAACAGCAAAGTGGGCGAGAATTAGAACACATCTGGGTTACAGAGTCAAAAGCTTTGTCCACAACCCATTATAAATTAACTTCACCGATTCAAAACCAAAGTTAAATCTTTGAATCTTTACTATAAAACTAAAATCACTCTTGACTTCGTTGCACCATCACACCAAATATATGAAATTAAGGATAATATACAATGAAATCTACAATGGACACTTAAAATATATGGAATTAACATAGTATGCAATAAATTTTATAATTATTACTAGAATGTGCAATGAAATTCAAATAACTGGATATTGTTGACTAATATAATCTAAATAACGTTTTAAACAAATCAAAGGTCTTCATTCAGTAATGAGTCCTAAAATAACGTATAATTCTTTTAGTCCTTAAGCTCAGTTTAAATTCAAGTCGTTATACATTGTTTATCAAATAAGTCCTTCTTGTATGTGGTTTATATTCAATGTCTCCATTTACAAATGATTTCACATGATTTCAAAACTCCATGGTTTACATCAATTATACATCGATCTCCATTTTTCATATTCCTAATACTTACATAAATTTAAAAAACTTACATAAATTCTTCTCGAAATTTTACATAAATTTTAAATTACTTACATATTTACTTCTCGAATACTTACATAAATTTTAAAATAATTCACAATATATAAATCAAAAGATATTTCAATAAGTTCAAGTTCAAGACAACATTACCTTAGACAATATTATTACAAAATTTATTCGTTATAGTATTCTGAAAGTTTCATTTCAATTACAGCGAAGAATTTAGATACCTGTCAAGTTTTTTAACAATACATAAGATCATAAATTAAACAATTCAAAATAATTTGTTATAAATTCTTAATTAAGTGAATTCTTAATTAAGTTTCATATTAGATAATATTCGAAAACATTATGTGCTTTAACATCGTCAGAAGTTTCAATTCAAAATATTAAAATTCTAAAATCATTGTTACCATTCATGACAAAACTGAGAAACCTGGAGGTGAAATGGGCCAACCTCTGTGATGTCCAACGTGAAAGATTGTCAGTGATCAAGAGGGGGCTGTGATGCAAAGACAGCAAGAGGCTCATCCCTCTGCTCTAGGAACTACCCCTTGTGCTGGCAAAAGGGTTCTCCGGTGTCAACAAAAATAATAACTCAGATCATCAACACACCTGAAAAAATTAAGGGTAACCTGTGACATGTCAAGTTAGCCCTAACCTTGAAAAAATTTTTATTTAACTTAGCACATCAACATTTTCTTTTAATAAATATTCTTTTTAAATAATTCAGATGGTAATTTGTGGAAGGCAAACTAGCATCAAAAGTTATCTAAATAAATATAATTAACTACGAAATTTAGGTAGGTATCTAAATCCATCAAAATTAGCTTATCTTCATCATGCGTCAACAACAATCTTCATTAGGTTATCAAAATATCGTAAGATTATCGGAGTCATAGTCAGGTAGTTATTGGAATCACAGTTGGGTAGTCTCAGTCATCACAGGTAGGTTTTTTTCCCTCTAACACTACTAATTTTTACTTGGGATGTTGGGAGTTTTGGGGTTTACTGTTTGATCCTTCTAAAATGGACTGTATGCTATATTTTTCTAATTCAAAACTGCAATGTCTTTTTTAGTGGTTTTATTACACACATAAAATCAAACATAACAACTAACTAGTTTGCCCTATGGCAAGAACAATGCAGACCATAGTGCGATTGACAATTATATTTCATAAACCATACCGTGCAACAACCTTCGCCTATGGTCGGCGAGCTTCTACTGGTGACGATGTACATTGTATACATATATTTCCATAAATATGACACTAGAGTCATTTGGTTAAGGCTACACAGTACCCTAAAAATGACAAAAATATCGAATTTTTTTTTATTGCATTTTTCAATGGTCCATACTATTGTGAATCTTGACTCCAAATTGTAGATCTGAAATCCAAATAGTTTTAAAGATATTTGAACTTTTCTGAGTGTTGTCAGTCTCAAAATGTGACAGCTGAGGGGGCGTGGTTAGTTTTGTTTTGATTGTTTTGATTTTGATCATTTTGATTTTGAAGCAAATATTCTTATAATTTATTCTTATAATTATTCTTATAATTAATTAAATAAAAATAATTTGGAATGAATGAACTCCTTGGCTGAATCGGTAATTAATTTCAACTTTTACTACTCAAATCGTTTCTGTTTGTTTACGTTTTGATTCTATTTGAGAGATCATTACTGTCTATCTAATATACATAAAAAGGACTATTTCAAGACCAGTATTAGATTTTACACAAAGTTTTATCAACTTAGAAGCTTTGTATTGAAATATTTTGTTGTTTTTATACATTTTTTCATTGAGAAAATACCACGACCAAAACGTTCTCGCGTTGCTAAGACACATGTGTTGAAGAGATGGCAGACAAATGTAAACAGTAATTCTAAAACTCATCAGTGTGAGAATTCAGAATATAAATGTTTTGAAAACAGGTATTGTGGATAACATTCAACATATATCTGCTGCATCAAAATATATTTTTGTTGATAGTGAAAACTTGAATAATTTATTTACAAATTTGCTGTGCAGCTCTTGTTATAGTGCATCTTTGAAACTTTGTAGAAAGCTGGTTATTTTTAATTTGCATTATTTATTATCAATATTTTGTATATGTGTATTGTCTTTACAACTTTTAGGAAAATATTAGCTAAATATCAGCTAATCTGTCATTGTCGTTAACATTGCTATTGATATTGTGCAGAAACATATTTTGAATAAGAAAATATATATTCTATTATATTGAGTTAAAATTATGTTTTAGTACATCTTATAAGTGGGGAATAACATATAAAAAAAATTAGAGCTCTACAAACATTTTTAGTTTTTGTTTTTTGCCTTTACAAACTTTAAATGCATTTTTCTCAGACTTTTATTTTTGTTGATGTTAGTGTTTGCTATTCCCTAAGGATTTTTTTATTTTGAAGATAGAGTCTTGAAATTTTTTGTACACACTTATATATATATGTACTACAATAATTAGTATTGTATTTAGATCTGAGGGTTATAGTTATTTTTTTTTTTAATGTCGAAGTTAATATTTCGAAATTTTTCATGTTTTTTTCAGGTTTCGCTACAAAATTTTTTTTAAAAATTTAAATAAAAGTTACATCTTTAATTCCATACTAACTTTTGTTCCCAATAATCCAATGAATATAAATCACTTAAAATAACTAAAAAATATTGAAAATTAAAAATATTATAAAAGTTTTTAAAAACTTCAAAATTTTAAAAAAACTTTAAATTTTAAAAATGGTGCTTGCTAAAATGATTTTTTTTTTTACCAGAATTACTTTAATTTTATAATCTCAAACAAAGTCATTAATTATTTTTATTGTAACTGTCTCCAAAAAAAATTTTTGAAAAAGGGTACTGTGTAGCCTTAACTATATAACCGAAGAAATAGTGGACCAATACCACTAATACTAAAATGCGACTAACACTAAAAAATGGCGACTACTCAGAACAGTTTTTGAAACTGAACTGCTGCCATTAGCAAAACATCGAAGTTTTTCTAGTGGCGTGCCAAGGTTGGCGGGCTTTTACAAATGCCAAGGTAAGCCGTAACATACCGGCCCCCATTGACATGTACCAACATTCAATAATATAATGATACACAATACTAATTAAACAAATGGTATACACTAAAATTTCTTTCAAGATACACTATACATGTAACAATAGGTAAATACTAATAATGCAAATTACAGTTTCAAAATTACAAAATTATAAATTTTCTTCTATGGTAAGAGGACAAATTTTCGAAATTGATCGGGTAACAACACCTGATAAGGTTTTAATTTCTAATTTTTCTTGGTTTTTGTACTTGATGAAGAATGAACCGCTAAAGTCGATGCCACAATGGTGAAAAGGCGGGCTAGAGTTTACTCTTTCTGGGGGTAAATTTCCCATTATTTGATTGACTCCTATGGGATTGTTTCTAAAACAAACTACACATTTGTGGACTACTTTACGGGCCAGAGATCTTCCATTGGGTATCCAGTAACTCTTCCTGACGTGATGTACTAAGGCTTGTGGCCCGAGATGGAAAAACTTCTTGTGAAAGTATTCCAAGATCATTTCACGGAATTTGTGGTTGCGGGGCAACACTACAGGGTGTTTTTATCTATAGGTCAGACTGGAATTGTCTAAACAACCGCCTACTCTAACAATGCCCTCAGGATCTATAAATGGGTTTAAAAATTTCAATTTACTATTACCTGACAGATACCTTTGATTCTGCAGATGCTGGATATCTAAAGCAAAGAAGACATACTGTACCTGTTTGATCAGGCAAGCTTCAGCCCTCTTTAATTCTGGTAAGGTCAGGGGTCCTAAATTTTTGCTATTTACAGTTCTGCAATTGTGAATGAATCTAAAAATGAAACTAAAATTCTAATTAGTTTCATGAAATTAATAGTTATACAAAAAATAAAATCAAAGTTGTTAGGTGTCAGTGAAACAGCTAACGCTGCTTGTCCACACAAGTTTAGAGTCTCTTGACATGGAGGGTCATTAGAAACAACTTTCATCTCTTTCATAATAACGCCCTGGTCCTCTGACGATAGATGAGGATTTCCAGTACTGGGCACACTAATCGGATGAGTGAGAAAGTCCATGCCTCCAAAGTCGATTCTCCAGTAAGTCTGTAGCATCTAAACCTCTCGAAATTAAATCTGCAGGATTGCTGCTGGACGCAACGTGTTTCCATTGAAAGTTCTGTGTATAGTCTTGACTTTCTAAAGATTTTAAAGAACTTGTAAATTGAATCCAGGGACTGGGCTATAAACTCAGGAATAGGATCATTCGAATCTAATTTTGATTTTCAAAGTTCTTGCATGTACGTTTTGGCTTTTGTAATAACCAGTCCTATAAGACCAAGCGGATCGAAAAGTCGGGCGATGTCAGATAGAATAGCCCTTTTAGTCAATTTTCCTTGTTAGTCGATTTTTACTTTGAATGTAAAGAAATCCAAGCTAGGTTTCCAGGTAACGCCTATTAACACGCTCAAGTAACGCAGGATGATTGGCATTCCATTTATGCAAGTGCATTCCGGCCGATCTTAGCAGTTGTATTAGCTGAGACTGGAGTTCTGTCACAGCTTCAAGACTGTCTTCGCCACTGATGACGTCATCCATGCAACAATCACTCAAAAGAACTACCGAAGCCTTACTAAACCGTTCTACTTATTCTATAGCCAGTTGTTTTAAGGTTCTAATGGCCAAAAATGGAGCACAAGATGTTCCGTAAGTCACCGTGTTCAATTCGTAGACTTCTACTGGCGTGGTCGCATTCGGATTCCATAAGATTTTTATCAATTTCCTTTGTTCCGCATTTATCACTATTTGCCGGTACATCTTTTCGATGTCAGCGAGAAACACAAACCTATATTTCCTAAAGCGAATCATAATTTCGTACAATTCTTCCTTTACTAGTCCTTTGTAGAGAATATCATTTAATGACTTACCATTGTTTGTAGGGCTTGACGCATTAAATACTACGCGTAGCTTCGTTGTGGTATTTTCTGGACGGTACACCCCATGATGCGGAAGGTAATAACAACCTGTATTTTCTATATTGTCCCTAACTTTTGACATGTGACCAAGGGTCTCATATTCTTTCATAAATGCGCAATAAAGTTCTCGAATTAAGGGAGTTTTTTCAAGACGATTCCACAATTGCTGTAACCTTTTCTGAGCGACTACTTTGGAATGTCCTAGGGCAACCGGATCCTCCTTTAGAGGCATAATAACTACAAATCTCCCGGTGTTATCTCGGCTATAAGTTTCTAAAAAATGATTCTCACATAGTTGGTCTTCGGTGCTGAGAGGAATCGATTCATCCTCAACACTTTCAATTTTCCAAAATTTTTGCAGGTTTTCATCTAACATGCTTGCTTAACAAGACCACAAAATGTCTGATGACATTTATTTTCTACTGTTCCGGAAACAATAAATCCGAAAACAGTGTTTTGAAAGATTAATTGCTTAATTTTATGTTTCTCAGTTTTCAAAATCTCATAGAAGAGCTCAGTCCCAATGAGAATGTCAATTTTAGCTGATTTTCCAAAATTAGGGTCGTCTAGATCTATATTTTTCGGTACTTCCAAATTAGTGTCATCTATATGGCTTGACGGTACCCAAGTTGTTATTTTTGGCATAATTAAACATTGAATCGATCTACTAAACGAACCATCTTTATTTGAAATAGTTGTCTGCACTTTTGATTTTATATTTGAAATATTTCCATTAAACCCCGAAACCGAAACCTTCGTCTGATTTATCTTTACTGCTAAAGACTGGGCTAGCCTATTACTGATGATGTTGATCTGCGAACCGTTGTCTAAAAGTCAGAGCACCGGAATTCTAACCCCATGCGAATCTTCCACATAAATAATACAAGTGGTTAAAAGCACTCTAATTTCATTTTTGTCCGATAAACAAATCTCACTGCATAATGATTGCGAAACCTCTCCTTTTAATTTATTGCTTGGCGAGGCAGTAATTTCTTTTTTGTCTATTTGTTGGCTACTATCGTTTTCAACCATCGACGCCAATGATTCACCACTATGGAGCAAAGGGTTATGCTTTTTCGAGCAAAATATGCAACGAGATGATGAAGGACAATCAGCTATTTTATGTTTCGAACTGAGACAATTGAAACAAAGATTGAGTTTTTTAACGATTAAATATCTGTCATACTCCTTTAATATTAAGAACTTGTCACACTTAAAAATAGAATGATTTGTTGATTGACAAAAAACACATTTAGTATTCCTAGTATAGGAATTATTTTTTATAAAGAAATTCTTCAACTTTTGATTTCTTTCACATGCTAACTGTTTAGGTTTAACGGTTAAACTAATTTGTAAATTTTCTAAAACTAAACATCGTTTTTGTAGAAAGTCAATAAAATCTTGCCAATGAGGTAATTCTGTGGTAGTTAGCGAAAGCTCAAATTGCTTTTTGGTTCTTTATCTATTATTTTAAAAACTATATTTATCAACATAATTTCTGAAAACTTATTAAGTTCTAACCATATTGTTTTAGGCGCTCTAATATGCTTTTGACATCCGTAAACTACAGCTCTTAGACTTTTAGCTGCGTCCTGTGTTGACATTTCGATAGATAATATTTCATTCATTTGACTATTAACGATAAAATGTTCGTTCTGAAAACGATTTTCTAATGCTTTGAAAAGCGATTTATACGAATCATCCGCAGTAACAACATCTAAGGCAGTATCGCTCAAGGTAGATTTAAAATAATACAGCTTCTGTGTATCACTTAAACTATCATTCGAATCGATTAATGTTTTAAATTGATCTTTGAACATATACCAGTCTTGATAATTTCCAGAAAATTTCGGCAGAGGTATATCAGGCAATTTAAAATTAACATTTGAATTACATAATTTAGAGCTATTTGAGTCACTTTCGGTTTCGCTATATATGTTATAAGCATTAGAAAATAAGAATTTTCTAAGCCTTACCTCCAGATTTTCAGCTTCTTCTGCTATTTCTGTGAAGGCTGCTAGGTGATTTTCGAACACTTTTTCATCTACAACTATTCAAAAATATTCGATTTTCAAGTCATGCAAATGCGACATAACTTTCTGTACAATATCTAATTTTACTTGGTATTCCAATGTCTCTTTTCTCTTCTCATCATCGAGGAAACTTGCAATTCTAGTCAACTGACCTTTATAGGCCCTTCTTTGACGATTAAGAGCTACTAATTTATTTTTATCAGTCATGATTACAACTGATTGTTCATACTATCAATGAATTTAAAACCAAATGTAAAATGCCAATTCTTCTCCAAACGACGTGACCAAAAAATGATCCTTCTAAAATGGACTGTATGCTATATTTTTCAAATTCAAAACTGCAATGTTTTTTTAGTGGCTTTATTACACACACAAAAACAAACATAACAACTAACTTGTTTGCCCTATGGCAAGAACAATGCAGACCATACTGCGATTGACAATAGTATTTCATAAACTACCGTGCAACAACCTTCGCCTATGGTCGACGAGCTTCTACTGGTGATGATGTACATTGTATACATATATTTCCATAAATATGACACTAGAGTCATTTGGTTAACTATATAACCGAATAAATAGTGCACCAATACCACTAATACTAAAATTCGACTAACACTAAAAAATGGCGACTACTCAGAACAGTTTTTGAAACTGAACTGCTGCCATTAGCAAAACATCGAAGTTTTTCTAATGGCACGCCAAGGTTAGCGGGCATTTACAAATGCCAAGGTAAGCCATAACACTGTTATTAAAACAAGAATTTTACTTTTTCTAGTTGCTAATCGAAAATTATCTGCAGGGTTGAAAGATCTTAATCTGGTAGAGTGTACAATTTCCGAGGTTTTCTTAGTGAGGGAATTGGGTCTGTTAATTTAAAAATTTACTCTAGAAATGTGCTTCAAAATTTTATATGAACCAGAAAAAGGGGGAGAAGGTTTAGGTGTATTTGGGTAACTAAACTCTTCATACATCACTATATCACCTACCTTAAATTTAGATTCTTCAAAACGAGTGTCATATCTTTCTTTATTTCATGATTTTTTAAAGTTCTCTGTTTAGCAATCTTCCTAGATTCTTCAATAGGTGGGGAACTGTCTTGATCATCAAGTAAGTTTTTGTAGGGGGGGTTTCCATGCATTAAATAAGATGGGGGAAATATTGTTACGGTATGGGGAATGTCGTTGTATTCCTTCGTTATTTCACGTAATAATTTTGTCCAGGAGATTTTACCAGGGTGTGAATTCAATTTACATTTAAGCCTAGTAATGAGGGTTTGATTTACTCTTTCATTTTTTCCATTTGTTTGTGGTCAATGCGAAGTAGTTAGCAGTTGTTTAATATTATTGTTTCTCAAAAAACGTTTAAATTTGGAGGAAGAAAAAGCACTGTTCTATCACTTAAAATTTTCTTAGGTACTTGATGTTGAAATATTTGTCTTAAACAATTGATATAAGTATCCGTATTTTCATTTTTAGAAGCAAAGGTACAGATATACCTCGTGGCATGATCTATAACTATGTGCAAATATTTCTTTGTAGACTCATAGTAATTTAAACCACCAACAGTGTCTATGACAAGAATTTCAAAGGGTTCTCTGGTAGGGGGTAACATTTGTAAGAGACCAAATCTTTTTGTCTGGACTTCTTATTTAATTGACGTACTTCACAATGTTTCACATAGTTACTTACATCTTTAGTTATTCAAATCCAATAATATCGAGGGGATACCAGATTTAACATTGCCGAAACACCTAAATGTCCATAATTAACATGGGTTTGTTCTAATAATTTTGATCGTAAAGAGAAGGGCACAACAATTTTCATTAAACCTTGTTTTTTAATTGTCCATACATTATTTACTTTTTTAAACTTCTTACCGTTTACATTATCGAAATTTTGATGATGCTCTATTTCTTGCAATGTCAATAATGGGTCATGTTCACGTAAAGCTACACGGTGAGAAATTTGGTTTCTAGTTAACATATCGGCTTCATAATTCTAACTCGGTAATGGCATAATTTTGTTCATAGGTTCTAAGTTTTCGAGAATGATAGGCTATGGGATGCAAACTTCCATCAGGTTGTTGTTGTTTTAAGCTTATCCGGCTGTTGTTGTTTTACGCTTAGCGGTTCTTACCGCTTATCCAGAAAAATATGGCATGGGTAATTGGGATTGAAAATAGTCAAAACTGGTTTAGAAATGAGAGCGTCCTTAAAATCCTTAAAAGCTTTTTGGCAATCATCTGTCCATTCCAATTTAGTGTCTTTCTTCAATAATTTATTCAATGGTACTCGCAATTTAGCATAGTTGGGAATGAATTTATTATAAACATTTACACTACCTAAAAATCTTTGCAAGTCTTTAACATTCCTGGGTGGTTTAAGTTTCTTAACTATTTGTATATTGACTTTACTCGGGTGATAACATCCCTTTTCCACTTCATATCACACAAATTTTATTTTTGGTTTGGCAAATTGGCATTTTGAAAATTTCAGTTTTATGTTTTCTTTTTCACAAATCAAGAAAATAGTTTTTAAATACTCTAAGTGTTCTTCGAAAGAGTCTGAAAATATAATTATATTGTCAAAATAGTTGAGCACAAAATTAATTTGGTATTTATTTAAAATTTGTCTGAGTATTCTTTGGAATATGGCAGGAGCGTTTTACCAGCCAAAAGGTAGTCTTTTCCATTCATATAAGCCAAATTTTGAGGTGAAAGCTAATTTTTCTGCATCTTTTCATTTAATTTAATATGCCAGTAGCCACTCGCGAGATCAAGGGTAGAGAAAATCTTAGCATTGGTTAACTGATCTAAAACTGCGTCGATTCGGGGAATTAGTTCAGAATCTGTTTTTGTAATACTATTTAGTTTTCGGTAATCGATACACATTCTGGATTTTGAATTTTCGTCCCTCTTGTAAGCCAAAATAATTGGGGAATCATAGGGTGAATGAGATGTTTTTATTAAACCTGCAGCTAAACGTTCGTCTATTTGCTTCTTAATTTCGGCATCATGTTTCGGCGACGCCCTGTATGGACGAAGGGAAATTGGCAGTTCAGAATTTAAAATTACTCTTTGTGGTTCAAGGCGGATACATCCAAGATCATATTTATTTTTCGCAAAAATATTATTATACTCATTCAATATTTTGTTCAATTCAACACTTTCATCATCAACAACATTATTTTCATTTTCAATTTTATAAAAACGAGTATCACAATTTCTATTAGATTTAGTATGAAGATTTCTAGTATTACGAGAACAAGTATGTGGCACATTACGGTTATCATAAGTCAAAAATATATAACAATTATTATTAAAATTTTCCAATGACAAAGTAGATGAAACATTATATTTTCCTTGATAAACATAAAAATTTTTAAAATCCAAATAAATTTTAAACAGATTAATAATTTCCGACGATAAAATTGCATACTTTAAATTCGTTTCAATAACATTAAAAATTAACAATTTTTTTCAACTTACCTATTCGACACTTCGTAGAAATTATTTTATCAGTTTGGATTTTACCTGCAAGGGTACTGACCTGAGAATTGTGCGGTGGAAGAATGTTTACAAAATATTTAATTTTATCATATACAGTTCCTGAGATAATGTTAATGGTGCTTCCTGTATCTATCAGGCCGTTTATTAGTTCCGTACCGATTTCTAGGTCTACGTTGAACATCCGTCGCACAGTGGAGTATTTTAAAAAAAAACCTGGCCAAAAATATTTTTCATGTATTTTAAAGTTAAAACCATTGCTTTTGACTTTTAACTTACTTTGTAATAGTAAATACTTCCTTTTTTGTAAAAAAATGTAATTTTTTTTAATTTAAAAATTAAAAATTCTTAAATTTTAAAATTTTAAAATAATTTTTTTTAATAAAATTAGCTTTATAAATCAATCTTTATCATATATATATATATATATATATATTTACAATTAATAGTTACCAAAGTTTGTAACTATAGGGACCTTTGTTCTCTAGTGACTTCAGAAGCTTAACTTTTCAATCTGATTCTCCTGAAGTCTGACCTGCGTCATCTTCTTCATCACTTTTATTTCTTAAAACTTATTTTTTTTTGTCTCAAAG
This sequence comes from Dolomedes plantarius, assembly GCA_907164885.2. Classification (NCBI taxonomy): domain Eukaryota; kingdom Metazoa; phylum Arthropoda; class Arachnida; order Araneae; family Dolomedidae; genus Dolomedes; species Dolomedes plantarius. The sequence goes on along the minus strand of OU015494.1, from coordinate 102,288,648 downwards.
GCTCAAGAAGAAATAAAGTTTTATATGTTAACAAGATTTATATAGTTGACATCTATAGTTGTAAGTCATTTTCATATCATACCCGTCAAAAAATTATCATGAAAATAAAAAGTGTTCTTTATAAAAAAAATTCTATTTAAAAATAGCAGCTGCTTGCGGAACATTTTTTCCTTGCAATAGACTCTCAATACTATAACCATGACCATTATAATTGAAATTAGGTCCGACAAGCCCGACACACCTTCATAAAGCTTTAAAAAACTTAAATTACAGCTAAATTGATTTAAAAAAAAAATTTTTCAAGTTTTCAATTTTTTTAATATGTTAATAATAAAATTAAGTAAATTATTATATATTTTAAAACAAAGCTCTTATCTTTTTTTAACCCGGAAACCTGATTTAATTTCAAAACATAAATTCTTAACGCCACAAAAAAAATCGATTTAAACTAACAACAAAGCTGAAACGCAATCAAATGACACGTCCATTCGCAAAGAAATCTGTTCTTCAACAGAGTCTAGAAGCTGCTGAGTGTTACTTATGCTGCTGGAAATTATGTGATTGACTCAGCAGTTCGTTAGAAATGATAAAATGCACTTTTTACAATTGTTGCGCAATATTTAATTTTTACACTTTTGGTCATTTTTTTGCGTCAAATATTCCACTGTGCGACGATGATTATACGGTGAAAATTCTGGGGCCATCTATGCCATGGTCGCGGTTGATGGTGCCGGAATTTATGTGACTCATGTTGTGGGAATCTTTCATAATCATTTCGCTGACCGAGCGGTCTGCGAAATCTGAACTGTGTGTTCTGCAAGTCTCTATTATTGTCTTGCTATTTCCTCTTGTTATCTTCGTAGCTGCTGATAATTTTCCTCGCAAGGGAAATCCACTGAGTAGTTGTACCAACGTTACTTATTAAAAATAGATCCCTGTATCTTGCCAGCAATCAGTCTGTGAGACCTTGAATTATAATTTCGTATTCGAGTTGTAATGCTTTTCCGATATTCATTTTCTTATTAAAATAGTTATTGATATTTTTATTGTCAGAAAGGCTCAACCTGCTAAATTCTTCGATTGAAAACTGTTTTTATTCTGAGAAATAGACACTTATTTTAACTTCATCCCACTTTTGTGATTCTGTTAGGTTTTCGATGTAAAATTCCAAAGCCTCGTCTGATAGAAAATCCAGAAATATTTGTAGTTTTTCTTCTTCCTTCAATGCAATAGTCTTCTTCTCGGAGAATTTTAACCAGTTATTAATTTGACACTTCCTTTAGGATCAAATTTCGGGAGATTGCTTAATTGATTTGGCGAAGATATAGCACTGTATTCCTATAAATGTTTGTCGAAAGCTCCAGAATTATCCATTTGTTTTTCTTCAGGTTGCTCGGTTTCACATCGATCAGCTAATTTTTTATTTAAATCTTTCGATGTCATTTTCCTTTGCTCGTTTCTAAAAGCGAAATCAAAACTAGGTCATTTCATTTGTAATTACGCTGGCTAACTCCTAATGCGCTTCTCTCAAGGTCGGTATTTCCACGCGCACACACATATTCCTGGATTCGAAGTCTGAATGGGGTTGATTCACACATGAAGAATCGCTTTCGGCTCTATGTAATATATCCACTACATTCTTCCTTAAAATGCAACCTTAAAAGGAAAACTAGCTCATATTTACATGACTGGAGCTAGACTCAGCCTGAAAGGAATAAAAATTTAGAATCAGTTGGGTCGAATCTTTTTATTTGAGAAATAAAAAGTACATTCATCCATGTCAGATGCTCGGAAGCGAAGATACCACCTTTCGACCTTACGCGCGCGAGACGAAAAAAAAACATGTGGCCGTTATTTTGAATGGTTAGGAAGAAATCGGGGCTCGCGATGTGCACCCATGCCTTTCTCCAGAAATATGCGCGTGTAGAAATGCAACGTATGCGATTTTATGGGAAGTTCAGTTGCTAAGGGATTTTAAGCGATAAATTGAGATTATTGTGGATTGGATTAAGTAAAGGGAATTTAAATGCTAGTATGGAGGACCTAATATTTAATTTATTATATATATATATATATATATATATATATATATATATATATATATATATATATATATATATATATATATATATATATATATATATATATATATATATATATATACACTCAAGAGGCTGCTGGAGAGTCTGAAGAATCATTCTTTCACTTACTTCTGTGTGTGATGGGAAAGGCTGCGGATCTAAGCGACTTTGATAGAGGACAGATTGTAATAGCTCGAAGGCTCGGAACAAGTATTTCCGATACTGCACGACTCGTGGGTTGTTCGCGACCTACAGTTGTTAGTACTTATGCAAAGTGGATGAATGACGGTGAAACCAGCAGTAGACGACATGGTGTTGGACGTCCACACGCTATCAAAGAAAAAGTTCGTCGGAGACTGTCTCGCATTGTAAAGCAAAACCGGAGCCAGACAGTGGCTCAGCTGACAGCCCATTACAATGCAGGGCCAAGTAGAATAGTATTGCAGCACACTGTTCAGCGGACACTGTTGTATATGGGGCTAGGCAGCAAACGTCCCACTCGTGTGCCTTTGCTGACCAAGCGTCATCGCCAACTGCGCCTGCGCTGGGCCCGGGAACATCGCGACTGGTCCATGGATCAGAGGGCGAGAGTTACCTGGTCAGATGAATCATGGTTTGTCATTCATCACGCCAATGGCCGTGTCAGGATACGCCGTCTTCCAGGTGAACTGTTGCTCCCTCAATGTACAGTAGGTCATACACAGGCCCGTGGTGGCGGTATTATGCTTTGGGAGACGTTCTCTTGGTCGTCTCTGGGACCCGTGGTTGTGGTAGAGCAGACAATGAATGCTACAGGGTATCTGAACATCATTGCGGACCAGTTGCACCCTTACATGGCCTCTGTTTTTCCAGCTGGAAATGGAATGTTCCAACAGGACAACGCCGAGTGTCACAAGGCTAAAATTGTGTTGGAGTGGTTCCAGGAACATGATGCTGAATTCCAGTTAATGTCCTGGCCGCCTAGCTCATCGGATCTCAATCCGATAGAACACATTTGGGATGTCATGGGACGACAGCTCAGAGTTCAAAGACCACCAATTCGCAATATCTCGGATTTGCGTAACCGTTGCTTAAACATCTGGTACAATATGCCTCCTGCCATCTACCAAGGACTTGTGGCATCCATGCCAAGGCGGGTTGAAGCTGTGTTGCGCGCCAAAGGTGGGCCAACTCGTTATTGACAGGTGGTCATAATGTTTTGGCTCTTGAGTGTATATATATATATATATATATATATATATATATATATATATATATATATATATATATATATATATATATACACACATATATATATATATACACACACATATATATATATATATACATACACACACACACACACATATATATATATATATATATATATATATATATATACACGTATACATATATACGTGTGTGTGTATAAAGAATCTTCCAATTTTCCAATTTTCACGTTCGATACACTGGTGGTAATACATTTAAGTATAAATTATTTTTATTCTGAAGACAGTACGGCGAATTCTGGGCTAAGATATAAGGTCATGCATTATGCAATATTTGGTGGCACAAATAGATATTTATTGCATCAAATCATGTTGGTTGGTTAGTTGGTACATAAGTGGATCTTGTGATCGATGCTCTTGAATCTTGCAATGATTTTTGTTATTTGCCGTATTAAAATGATTCCTTTCGTTAAGGACTTCTATACGTATTTTTTATTTATGTTCTTCCTAATGCTAGAAAAATTGATTTAGTAGAGTGATAAAGTACACTGGTACAGATTGTTTGAAAATATCTTCTGAATCTTTATTTCTTTGAAATGACTCTTACTGAATGAATGCCATTTATTTTAGTATTCTATGCTTCCGCATCACGGGTCTCTCGGATAATTTATTGTTATAGACTCCACAAACAGAAAAAAGTATTAAATGCATTCTTATACAAGAGATTACATCAACAATTTTTCTTACTCCTATCAATATAACTTATTTTGATATTATTGATATCAGTATAATTGATATTTACATACCACGAATATATTTTGTATTATTTTGCTTATTGTTAAAATTTATATTTAGGCACAAAATAAAAGTGATTTATAGTAATATAAATTTATTACTATAAATCACTTTTATTTTGTGCCTAAATATAAATTCTTCTATGAAATATTCTTTTGCTTTAAATAATTGTATTTACAAAAATAGTACGATACTTTCTTATACGTTAAATTATCCCAACACTATTCATAATTGATTCTATATTTTTTTTCGCCATACGTGTAATACACTTTCATATAATGTATCTGCTCTTACAACGTGTCCTTGAATATGATATTTATGAGCTTAAATTATCTGGATCACTTTTCTAATAGTTTGAAATTTCAAATATATTGGTCCAATGACTTTCTCTATAGGTAGAAATGCAGTATAATCATAAATATTTAAAGAGAAGGAAATTAGATTTGCTTTAATTCAATGTTTCCAATGCATCAGGTAGAGCCCGACATAGCAACGAATGCCTTCTGGAATTGAATCCCTGTCGATAAATAAGCTGCCATGACAATTTAGACCGACCATCTCCATGGTCGACATCTGGTGCGTTCGTACCTTCTCGCACCCTATCTGACTTAATAGAAGGATTTTTCGGTCTACGTATTTAACAAGCCCCTATACGACCTAGAGACAAAAGTATTTAATTGTGTCATTTGGATTCGAACCTAGCACTCTCAGTCAGAAACCAAACGTGCTACCATCAACCAACCTCAGGCCCAATGATTTGCTTTAATTCCAGAATTTACTTTTTTTCCTCAATGCTATTTTAAAACCCAAGTAGATATTTCATCTATATTTAAACATATTACATCACAGCAATTTAATTCAATAGTCTAAACATAGTCTGTAAGACGACAAAAACATTCTTCTTGTTACTTACAATTTAACGAAACTGAAACACACAAAAATGAGTTAAAAGTGTAACTACTTTCATATGTATTTCATGAAACTTCATGCATCTAAAAATATAAAATGAGCTTTATTGGTGGAATTAAAAATTTTCTAATATTTTTAGTAAGAAAATCGTCGAAACTATAACATAAGAAAAACTTTATTCGTACAACACATTTATAATTTCGATCATTTACTTGAAGTTAGTCAGTGTTTGAAAGGTTTAGAATAATTATTAAATAAAAAGTGAAACTTAAAAATATTTCACTTTTAGGAAATTTTATAGTCTCGTTTATATTTTAAAAACAAGATTTTTGTTCTCAAAAAGCTTTCAGAAGCATTTTAATTATTTTTATAAAGAGTAAACTACTCGGAAATTTTTATTTTCTCAAATTTTTTGTTATTATTGAATATTTCACACAATAGAATGAAATTTGAAACATGAACTTTTCCAGAACAGATTTTACAGAAAATATTAATAAAACCCGTCTTCTGTAGTTCTTTTCAGCAACACATCTACATCCATAATCCTCCCATATAAAGTAATAAGATAATTCTATCAGGAAAGTATGTCTTTTATTTCGGTATTATTGTGAGTTATAGGTTTGAATATGTGCCTCTGATAAAAGCAAAATACTGTGTAAAATTCATGTATAATTTTAGGAATTAAGGACATCATCTCTCTTGCCTATAGCAGGCTTTTAAAAATGAATAAATCTATAACAGCAAGTATATATGCATAGCATGTACAAATATTTTTTTGATAATCGTACATACAGATGATACTCTACATTAGGGTGGAGCGCTCGTATATTGAATTTTTTTTTTTCAAATTTTCATTTCTAATAGTCATCAAAGTTTGACCTACCTATACAGGAACAAAAAAAGTTATACAAGTTTTTATTAATATTTTCCTTTTACCCCTCGCATTTACTTTGAAAATTTACACTTTTGCTGGTATACAGATGAAACTTCAACGAGGATATTGCTCTAAATTCTATATAAACTATGAGTTATTAAGAATAAAACTACTCACAAGGAACAAAATATTACTAAATTAATAAAAAAAAGCTTCACTTAAAACATAAAACATACATAAAACCAGCCAAAGAATACTTAAAATCACGTTTGGTGTCGAATTAGGGCATCAATTATCTTGACTCAATTTTCGAATTCATGAGACCTTCTCTGGACTTTTTATCATATACCTGCATAGAAACCTCTGTTTGTGCCTTTACTGAACGTTCTACGGCTTGGGTATTACATGGAAATCTTAGAAAAGGTATCTTATCACTTCCTTTTGATTCCACCATGGAGAGTAAATATTCATCTTTGACGTCTCTAAGAATGAGAGGTTGGAAATACTTTTGTTGCCATTCTATAAGGTCTATGTATGATTTGGCCTTAAGTTATATTTTAGGGACCTCAAAAACACGAAGAAACTTTCCATGATGAATTGCGTGTCTTGCTTTTAAGATTCTTCTAGCTGCAAGTTCACGAATGTGATTTTCAGGATCTGAGAGCATTGATAATAGAAAATTCTCAGGATGCACAAAGAAGCTGTTCCGCTCAATGACAGGATCGACTACTTCTTTTAGTTGAGGTGGAAGGTATCGAGAATCTGAAACCAATTTCCAAAAATGTCTAGACCCATCTTTGCATGACGGATACATTTTAATTTGGAACCAAACAGGCGCATAAATTCTAACAACAAACGTGGTAAGATGTTTAAAATTTTCAGGTTTTCTCCTCGAAATATATAGCCTTAATATCCTGTTGGCTTTCGTTAACCAGCGAGCATGCTACATTTTCCCTGGAGCTCTGCTTGTTAGATAGGAAGAATGCTCGCCACTAATTACAGCTGATGCAATATCATACAAATAACGTTGATTCGAACTTAGATCTCTGATGACATTCGACTGAATATCCGGCAATGCGGTTTTTATCTTTTCATACTGTGCAACCTAATAATTTTTACATTTTTCTAGTAATCTCTCAATAGTACCAGAATAAGGAAGTAAGCCCAGTAGTTTCGCCATCTAAGTATGAAAACAGGTGTCTTAAAGCCAATTCATTCGTGTGTAAAAGCCATATGATCCATTGTAAAGGTTGATTCAAACCGTTTTCTAACAACCGTATTTTCCCTGTATTTGTAACTATTTCATCCCAACCAACCACTACAGTTTCTCTCAATTAAATGTTTTCAGTTGAAAGCAAATCACATGTATCAAGTTTTATGCTCTTAGACATCCCAGTACTTGGGACAGCATAGACGACATAAATAGAGTCTGGTTCCTTGATAACTGAAATGTGTTCTTCTATCGTCACTTGGCGGTATTTTTTAGCACAAATTTTCCCTATCGTTAAAACTTTATCCTTTCTACCGTCAAAGAATAAAATTAGAGCTTTGAAAACTCGATGTTTAGCTAATATTTCTGTGCGTTCTTTTGCTCTTTAGTGGCGTAATTTTGATCAGGCTATTATTTCGACATCTGATTTTATGCTATCAAGAACTGACGACACCATTGCTCCACCACCTCTATCAGATAGGCCATATCGGTCACATGTTTTTGACAAAGACGGCAAGCTGAGATTTGAATTTTTCTTGTGCACTTGGAGCTTTGAATAACACGGTTCTAAATTATCACCTATATTAATTGTATCTTCTGACTCATCTCATATAATAGAGCTTCGTAGTGAAAGTTATGTGTTCTTACGTTTCTCTCTATTTGTCACAGAAGCATAATATAGTTCTAAATTTCTATTTCTATCATTTCGGTTTTTTTTGTTTCTTTTTTGGTGAAATGTCTATACCACCAATAATCCTTTTTTCTTTTAATCCTCTGATCAGCCAAAAAAGTTTGCTCTTCTTTCGTTACTTTTGTTCCTTTTGGACACTTACATTGCAGAAAATCTTTGCACTTACAAGAACATATGTATATGAAATAGTTTGTTACTACGGTTGTGGAAGTCTAAATTTTCTTTTTTATCGTCGATCAATCATTTCCGAAATTTTATCAATTTTTAACAATTTGAATGCTAAGCTCTTGTCAACTGTATTAATGCTGGTGTGGGATACGATTGGAATTGTAGATTTTTGTTTGTTTTATTTATTGAATACAAGTTTAAATGTTTAAAGGTAAATTACTTTAGACCATTAGTAATATTTATAATCAGATTTTTTAATTGAAAAAACTAAGTTTTTGTGTGAAGAGTTGTAAGTCCAAGAAAATCTTGTTGAACAATTGAACATCTCCGTTTTCACTCATTCTTAGCTAAAGGTACTTTGAAATCTGATTCATGGTTAAAGTTAAGTATGGTTGACCTTGACAGCAGAGTCGTTCTGATAAAACCATCCCTAAACTCAGCTCCGCAAAGTTTTCTCGAGGCTTCTGTCACGAGTTTCACACATCGTTCAACTGCCTGTGTGTGAACTGGGAATGTCTTCAATGTTATATCGAATTAGGGACTGAGTCACTTGGAATATGTGTTTTAATCTCATCGTCACTGATATCTTTTAATAATGGGGGAGAAGATAAATCACAGTCCATCCAGTTAATTATTTCCGAGTAGTCTTGAGCCTTGAAATTGAAGTTTGGCGGCATGAATCTTCTGATAGTTGTTCTCTTTCGATCCAACTGTCTCGCCTTTAGAATTCGTTGCAGTCCGAGCTCTCGTATGTGTTTTGTATTATCTTGTGTCATGACTAACTTTAAATGTTCTGGATGAGCAAAAAAGCCATTTCGTTCTATCACAGTGTCGACAATATTACGTAAATCTTCAGGCAGGTACCTTGAAGATTGTATTGATTGGTACACAAGTTTTGGTCCCCCTGTAAAGTATTTACTTGTTTTAACCTCTTGAGTCCCACGGTACCCAATTGGGTACCTTTTTTAAAACATCCCCAGAAACATTAATTACCTTTATCATCTTCGAAACCGACGGGACCCAACTAGGTAAAGTCTATTTTAAGCGATTCCTGATAAATGGTGCTACCAATTCCAGATCCGAAGTCAGGATCTTCAGTTAAAGTGGCGGGAAATCTGAAAATAGCTTCTAGACGTACTAGAGGTAAGAATACTATTTATTTTTATTCTTTAAACATTTTCTTTTACATTTTGTGTTATATTTATATAAAGTTCGGACCATAGTGACTATATAAACATAAATTAATACATATTATTTATATTTATTTGTGTTATTAAGGATGTTCAAAAAGAAGGTACCCAATTGGGTACCTCGGGTCTCAATTGCTAAAAAAATTTGTTATTTTATTTTTTTAGTTCGTTATCTGACAGAAGAGGAAATTCAAGCTCTTCTTGCGCAAAGTGTTAGAGAATTATCAGATACTCATGATCCTGATTTCCTTAAGAATTTCGAACCTGAAAGTAAAGGCTGTGCACAATGGACAAGAAATAATTACTCCTGTAAAGGTACTACCTACTGCTCCAAACCAGAAAGGAAAAAGAGAAAAAGATCTGCCTCGGAAAAAATGTTTGTCCACTGATGAGCAGATGATCCCATTTTCTGCTCGTTGGGCAATGAGACAATATGTCCCATCAAAGCCTAACCCTATAGGATTGAAAAATTTTGTACTCACTACACAGGATGGGTTAGTTTAGGATTTTGTTATCTATACGGGTGCAGATACAGTGCCAACAGATAAAAAGGTATCTTATGGTTTAGGAGGAGCTATAGTAAAGCATTTAGTTAGTACAGTGCCAGAAACATCAATTTTTCATCTATTTACCGACAGGTTTTTCACAAGTATACCAATTCTTGATTACCTTAGTGCCAGAATTTTTTTGACTGGTACCGTAATGAGCAAACGAACTGATGGTACTGCAGCTAATTTTCCACAAGATCGACATATGGAAAGAGGCTCTTTTAAATTCCGAACTCGTGACGATGGAAAAGCCTGTTTAATCAAATGGAAGGACAATAAGTCGGTATTGATGATGTCCAGAGCATTTTGCATCAACCCTGAAGGAATTTGCAAGAGATGGAGCAAGGAAGCAAATAGAAAGATATATTTCAAGCAACCTGCTGCTGCATATAATACTTATATGGGTGGAGTAGATCTAATGGATAGATTTATTTCATGCTATCTCATTTGAACACGCCCCATAAACTGGCCAATGTGTATTTTTGCACATTTCCTTGACATGGAAACGTGCAATGCATGGATACTCTACACACGCCATTGCAAACAAAGTCAGGTGCTAAGAAAAGACGATCTATAATTGATACAAATCAAACTTGTAATTGCAGAAAGTTTAATTCTTAAAGAAACCTCAAAATTATTAGAAGAAGGCAGTTCATCCAAAAATATGTCCAAAAAGTGATCTCCATACCAGGCAATCATATGAGGTACGACAAAATGGGGCATTTTCCAGTACAGTCCAAATTGCAAAATCAGAAGAAATGCTATAATCCAGGCTGTAAAGGAAAATCCAGAGTTAGATGCATTAAATACAATCTATTTTTGAGCTTGCAAAACAGAAACTGCTTCTTAGAATTCCATGAGAAGTAACTGATTTTTGTCTGCATATAAACCCAAGGTACCCATTTGAGTACCACTTAATTAACATAATTAAAAACTTTGAATTGAAATTTTTTTTATATTTATTTTACTTAATGTTATTTATGCTAGATAAAGTTAAAAATTGTGAATAAAGTGCATTATTTTAGGCTCGGGTCTCTAGAGGTTAATACTAAACCACATTGGCATGTAGGACTTCAAAATAAATGCAACTATTTCTTGAAGTTCAGGTGTGGGACTTTCTTCACTTAAGTAAAATCGGAGAGTTCGATTTGCTGTTGTCAAAAAACCTCGTGTGTGACAAGGGACCAGGATCTCGTACAGCCAAATCCTCTTTACAGTTTGCCGACTTTATTGCCATGGAAATATCGAGTAGATATTCTGATCCTTACTTAGTATACTTCTGTCTATTGTGGGGATCTGACAGCCAATACTCTTGAAGCCAATCACTGGACGTTTTTCGCAACCACTTAGCTTTTCGTCGACTGGCCCTCTTAAAGATTTCGGACCCGTTGATTTACCGTCTAGGTATTGAAACAGATGCCGGAATGACAGATCATTGAAATGGAGAAGGCAAACTACCCATTGTAACGGTTTCCCCAAATGTATTTCAATTCGGTGAATCAGACCATTTTTCCAACCTGTATTAACAGCAGTGCCATCACAACCTAGGACAACTAATTTTTCAAGAGAAATACCACGAACTGACAGATAAGAAATAATAGAAGTGACAATAACTTCAGAACTTCCATAAGTTGGAGTAACATTACCGATGTACACTGAACCAGGTTCTTGAATTAGCGAGTAATGCTCTTCCTTTTTTACTCTACGGAACCTTTTCGAATGAGCTAGATCTACCACTAACGTGTCATCTTTCCTCCCATCCAAATAGAGACATTGTAATGGAAATTCGTCAGATTTACTACACAATTCAGCCCTAACATTTTGTTTTCTCTTCTTATTTTGTTTTAGTCTATAACATGGGGGACGTTGGAATCGGTAATTAATCCAACGTCGTGCAAAGCACTTGATGGGGTTGCAGCGGTAGATCAGAAACTCCAAAACAATCGCTCAGGAATGCAGTAGATTTCAGCTGAATTCTCATCTGCAAATTATTAGAGGAAACTCGTTTTGGTACTTTAAAATCTCGGTCTGTATCGCTATCTTTACTAGATGGATATTGATCTTCATCGTCAGTTTCGAAAACAGTTACATTTGAGTGCGAGCACGAGGGTTTCAGATCAGATTCAGATTCATCATCCAAAGTTAAATGGCTGTCACGCGATCTCCTTTCCAATGATTTATTAAGTTTCCTTGTTTCAGACACGTCTACCCCTCCAATTTTTCCTATTCCGTGTACTCCTAATAAGTAAATAAATCTTAGCTCAATAGCAGGTATTTTATTTGATTTTGCACAATCACAGCTGACAGTTCTATCGCATTTACATAAATCAGGTGTTTTGTTACAAATGCAATTAACAACAATGGGGCATTTGCAAGCTGCTACGTGAAAAAGCAATGAGCATTTTTGCTTAAACTCGTCAATTTTCTGCTTAAACGCATCTTTATTTTTATCCCGTGTAAATGATTCCCGCAGGCTGTAATATTTATCATGCAACGCATTTATAAGTTGCACGATTCTGTTAGCTGTAACCGTTGGGATGCATGCTTTCTGATACAAACCAATTATGTTGTTACCTACTGTACTGGCAACTTGGGAAAAACTGACACTTTTATTATTAACTTTAAGCGCCAAGTCGTATCTCTACCGTGAACAACACCGTATCACGTCCTCACCAGTAGGAAGCTTGTTTGACGAAAAATCTTTAGGTGAACCAAATATAGGGCAATAAAATACCTGTTTAGTGATGATTTTCTTAGGTACAGCCATAGTATATCACCGTTAAGTCACAAAGTTACACAAAAATGTTATAACACAAAACCAACATTGAAATAAATGCAAATGCCGAAATAATACCTGGAAGACCGAACCAAACACACATCACACACGAGGAATAAGTGCAGACTGGCAGAACGTTTACAAGACAGTGGTAGGTGGAGGGAGCGTCGTGGTCTTTGACCCGAACGAGTTACGACGACACAAGAATTTGTTACATTTGACAGCTGTTGCGCGAGCAGACCTTGACCTATTTGAACTATTCTTTTTTCTACATCATTATCGGTTCAAGGAAGAGTCAACTAGAGCTATTACATTTAAATATTGACAAGTTAAGTAAGATAAAAAATTATCGTAAAAGTATAATTTTTTTCAAATTTCGGCAAACTTTAGAGCACATGCGCGACCGAAAGATATAAATCTATTTTATTTCTTTTTTTACCCCTTTTTAGTCTTCCAAATTCGCAACTTTTCCGCGGTCTTACGACTTAAAAAAAATCGTTTTTTTGGCCCACCCTAACATTCACCCCAACACACCAATGGGTTGCAAAAAAACGTTTCATTGGCTACTTAATTGATTCTTGTTTCCTCGCTCTTTCGCGGTTACAAATTATGTAGAAAAAGAGAAATTTAAACATATTTTGAGAAATTCAAATCAAATGTGCTGGTAGATAGACTCAAAATAAATAAAAAATATTTTAGGATACGCTTTTTGAACGGTTGGATCAAATTATTTTCGCTATTAGGAAAGAATTTGCCAAAATTGGATTTTTCGTTCCACCCTACTCTACATGTATTTGTACTAAGTAAATTTTTAACAATCGATCCATCGTATATAGTCATCGTATTCTGCAAAAGCAAATGCTTTTACGGTGTATTCTTTCAAAATGGTAAGAAAAATCATTAAATCATTTCAGGGAACTGTGTGAGTTTATAAGATGTCGTCGAGTTTGGCTTGTCTTAGTCACCGTGGTTCATTGAGATTTTGCTGAGCTTCCGCAGTAATTTAGCCATGATATCTAAATGTGTTTCTGTATATATCGACTGAGTAATTTGTATTTAAAAAATTTCGCATTCCTATATATATGGAGGGATCGGTGAGCTGATTGATATTCAGGTGAACGAAAGTTCGATGTTATAAATGTCAAGAAATGCACTTGTTTATAAAAAGCTGTTTTCAATGGTTTAATTATGATATTACGCTTAATCTACGCTTCTGGCCTGATTTTGAAGGGGTTAAAATTTGTAGACATGTTTGAAAGTCTAGTTATGGTAATTTGTTTCATGGTGTGTATATATGAAATACATACTTTGAAACTCCCCTATGTCGAAATAAAGTACATCATAAAAATTGTGCAGCTTTTAATGCAGGTGACTTGTGAGGCTTTTGGTTGATTCCTTAGATAATGAGCAAGCTCCTAATGCTTGGGGCTAGTTTTGGGCTTCTATTATAGTGAATTACGGTGACGTTTCTGATTGAAGTCTTGTATTTTCCTAATTTATCTTATGATTCAGAGAAAAAAATCTCATTCAATATATCCTTCCTTTTAAGATAGTCTTCATGAAGAATTTCTGTAAGAATAGAAATAAGAGAAGTTTAAAAGTTTACAACAAGCATATCTGGTTTGAAGCATTCAGAGTATACTTTATGCTTGTAAGTACTATTTTGCATTCATTGTTGATTACACAGGTCAACACGAATCTGGGGTTTGCAGAATGTCAGTGGTTTTTTAGTAAATCAGTCACGCTGATCACTAAAAGGACTTTTGTTTTTTTCCATCACCCACAGATTTTGACAAATCAAAAAAAAAGGGTGGGGCGTTATTTCATAAAGTTTATGTGAAATATCATCGGATAAAATACATTGTTATTAGATTTTAAAATTAATTTGTCAATAAAAAAACAATATAATAAATATGAAATACAATACTACACTAAAAGAAAATTCTTAATAACTTTTCTGCTTAACATATTTGTTCCATTGCAATTTTATTATGTCTGCTGTCATGCAATAAGTATTATGACAGTTGATTGTAAATACTGACTTATTCGCATTTTGAAAAAAAATTTAAAAACATAACATTTTGGAACATTAAATAGATTTTATGAATTTTATGCTATTCTTCAAAGGATTAATGATTATAAATTAAGATTAATAATTTATACTTTATTTATGTGATAAATGCTTATAATTATTGCTGTAATATTTCACTTTGCAATTTTATATTTAATGCATATCTTTGTTTCTTTTATTTTTTTTAAATAACAATTACATTGGACCTATTGAATCCTGATAGACATCAAACTTAGTAAACCATATTATATGATACAAAAAATGTCATTTCTTGAACCCTAAACATTAGTTGACTCCCTATGAAAGTTTACTGTTGAAATGTTAGAAGTTCTGTCAAATAACAAGTTTTTATACTATTGGATTGAAATACTCATCGAAGGAACTTAACTTATTTTATCTGATGCAATGACTAAATAACACCCATTTAAGTCCCAGACTTCAATTCCATTTTTACTCAACACTTCTCTAACAAATTTTCTTTAATATCTTTCCATTAATTTTCCGTCTAACTATAAAATCTTACCGAGTTTGGCTAACCAAGCTAAGCACATCGCAACTTCATCGATGTTGACAATCAACGCAACTCTGTAAAACAATCATTCTCAATATAAACACCATCTTTTTGCTTGTCTCTTTCATTACATCGAAAACGTGTATTCGCTGTGCAAAATAGTCAATATAATTCAAACTACGCAACTATTCATTTGATATATAGAAAATAATGGACAAGATTTCAGAAAACCACATTGAAAAGAAAAGCTAATAAATAAAATTTACTTCACCTCAAGTCTGTGATCAATATAGCACAAACATCATCATTTTTTCTTCGTATAACAATTAATTATCAACCAAATCTCCGAGTAGAAATGATAAAGTGTTTCTTTAAGGAATCCATTTAATAAATTAAATCACGAAACTTTATATAATGCAAAACAAAAACAACTGATTATAAACTTTTAATTATCTCGTTTGTATTAATAAAAAAACATATGCACATAATAAAATTCTCCTATCTCTATTAAAACATGTATAAAGTTTGAAATCTTGATCAAACTGGTAAGAGATTTATAATTAAAATGTGATATCACCGTTGTCTGTATGATAACCAAGTCCATTTTTAATCATTAATTCATAAATCATAATAAATGAGGCTGCATTCCCAGAACAACGTCCCATGTTTTAACAAAATATTCTTAGGAGAAAGGTTTATCCTGAAATCCTTTGTTTTAAAGGATAGCCTTGTTAATTTAATATTTACATTTAACGCGACCATGAAATTTATAATCAGATTATCTTTCGTGGTAAAGTCGTAACTTGTTCATTCCGGATATATTGTCACAGTTCTATATATCGTAGCAAGAGGCTGTTAAATCTAGATGTGGAGATTAGGTTGTGAGTGTGCAATTTTTAGTAGCCTAGAGTATTTGCGCAGAAAGGGTAAATTTTCATGTACTGTGCAGTAAGATTCTAAACTTTGAAATGTATGTTTCATTTTATTCATTGTTAAGCCTACTAAGAGATATTATTATAAAGAACTAAATGGGTATTTTACGACACATTATAAGGTTAAAGATACCCCATTTATGAAATAATCTTTAGTTTACTTGAGAGTATTTAATACGTGTTTATGGTAATAATGACAGACGAAGAGTATGGAAGATTCCATTTTAAACAAATAATATATAAAACAAATAATAAATAGAACAAATAATAAATAGTTTATAAAACAAATAATAAATTGAACTGGTTACATTGGTAAATTTACTAGAAGAGTCACTATGATAACAACAAATTACAATTTTTACATAGAATAACATATTGGTGAAATTATTTTTATTAGCAGACATGTGTCAAAAGTTTAATAACCAATGACGAATCATGATATATAATTGTTAATTTTTTTGTAAAATTTAATTTAAATAGTCATTTCCCAATTTCTTTCGTAGAATACATTCAGAACCATGGTCTGCATATAAAGGAATAAATAACTGGCTGCCGAGAGCATTATTTATTGGATAATATTGAATAATGTACATTTATGGGACATTCAGATATTAGTTGGAGCTTTTCATTTTCTCTCGTGAAGAGACTTCTTAAAACAACTAGCCGCTGATTAATCGGATGAAGTATTCATATGATTTTTACTACCTTTTAAAGTGTTACCATGGCTTTTCAAAGTAATTAATATACTAATACTTGCAAAGCAATACTTGTTTACTCTATTACGCATCATTTTGTTACCTATGACTAAAATTGTGGCAAAATGTCAAGCCAGAAGCGGAAAATATATAGTAAAATATCTACAGTACACTGTCATCAAGTGTGATAGTATTGGAAGTTATTTTGTTAATATTTTTTCAAAGCTTTCGGTTAAAACTTTCTGACTCTTATTTAATGCTTAGGTTTAAATTAGAATCTTTACAAATAACTCAATTAACAATCAGTATAGTTTATTTTGTTTATAAATAAGAGACTAATCTTTTACAATAACTATCATAGACAGAGAATGTACGTTTGTAACAGAAAGGCATAGCTTCTTAAAATCTGCAAGGAAAAAATGACATCTATAATCGAACTACGTAAATAATAAATTTCTTCATTGAAGTGCACTCAGCATTTAAGCATTAGTTATGCTTGTCGCTATGGACAATTTGCAGATGCACAGATCATTAAACTCTTTGTTGTATAGATTTAGATTTTATTAGATCTTTGTTTTAGATTTTATACATTTCAAATGCTGTTAAATATATGAATATAATATTGGTGACATATTTATAAAATATTTTGAAAAGGGAATATTTGCCTTAATTTATTATATATTACACGTTTTCAATGAAAGTATCTGAATCTGGAAAATGCCTTCCTAATTATCAAAAGTAAACAATCAACCCCAGATATTAAAAGTGACTAAATTATGTGTTAGAAATGTGCATTTAGTATCCAAACTCCAGTCTGTGAGAGAAAGAGGGTGAAGCTTTACGGTTACAATGAATAAAGTCATATGTCATATTTCAAGCCAAGGGGAATAAAGTTATATTTCAAATAAGCTTTGTCTGCTAAATAATATGAACCAGAATGTGTGTCGGTGTAGAAATCCATTGAATTGCAGAAAATATTTTAATTCGGCCTTAGAGTTCTAGAAATATTGAATTAGAAAGTTTTATATGAGCTCTCAGATTCATGTGAAGGAATACGTTTCCTTAATGAAAGTACGGGTATGCTCCCATTGAACATAACAGAACAATGTCAAACGAATATGGAAGAATCATGTAATAATTTAATGGGGTAATTTTGCTTGAAATATTTCTGCGTAAAGCTGCTAATATGAAAGAATCGCAGATTGATTTACCAAAATAAATAATTGATTAAATATGTTAATTATTTCCCAACTAATTTATTAAATAGTTATGAAATAAATTATTTAATAAGAAAGTTTATAGAACGTGCAGTCACAGTATATTAAATCATACAAAGAAATATCTGCAAAACAGCTTATAAATGGCCGTATTATTTACTTACCCTCTCTCAATCTCCCCAAACTATTAAGAATATTATGGACCCTAAACGCAATAACATCAAAAGATAGAATAAGAAACAGCTGCCACCGTCCGTTTACTGTATTATGCAGACAAAAGTATATTTGACAAACTTTCGAGGATTTTAGGTACAGGTAAGAAAAAATATATAAAAAAGTCACGATTTTTTTTAATCGGGTGTCGATCCGTACTGAGCGATTGGTTAAGCCTGTATTCTTTGAGAGAGAAAGCCTGCAAAATCATATACGAGAACGGCTATTTGACCATCGGAAACATGATGAATATTTTTTTTTGTTTCTTGAGAGTGGACAAAATTGAGCTCGCTCTAAAATGTGCCATTAGTGCTCAATGGAATTAGAAAGCCATGGCAGGAAAGATTCATCACCACCATGTTCCGAAATCTATTGGATGATCAGAATAATTCAATGAAGGGGGCTATTTCTTGTTGAAATTTTAATGGTTGATCAGAAGGAAATTTTATCAGAATGGAACCAAACTTGGCCCTCCTTACTGAAAAATAAAAAAACTGTATTTCCTGTTTGTTCCAATATGACCGCTAATTACGACTGCAATACAAGTTCTCTCAAACAGTACCACGTGCATGATGCATACAGATAAAACTTTTATAAATTGGAAACAAACAATCCTCCTGGTTCGTATCCAACTTAGAAAATCTGAGGCAACTCATGTTACAATGACGGAATGTTTTTAACATTCTCCCACTCACATTTTACTTTAAAAATTCTGGTCTCTCGCGAAATTCGATCCCACATCTATACTAATCTCAATGGTAAATTGACAAACACAACACTTAGGCATACCATAACTTCAGTTAAATAAACACAATTATGCTTCGCTTCATTTGTAATATGTAGTTATGGATTTATAACACGTGGCAATTAGACTGCGATATACAGTGCTGTATAGTTCCCTAGGTAGCAGTTTAAATGTTTTCTGTTTCTCATGGCCTGAGATGACATTTTCGCAAAATTTACTCAGGTATTTTGCTCTTGTTTTTCTTAAAACATCTGACTAAATGTCTCGTACTAGGTAGTTCAATTTAAGTACTGTGCTCTACAACTTTTTGCCGATGATTATTTAGCTGTCAAATAAATGTTTTGCTGGCATAAATTCAACCATTTTTCTTGGATAAATATGTAATATCCGCTGTTTGGTATGGCCCCTTTCATTTGAAATTCCTTAACTCTTCCTTTGATTCCAAACTAAAACGCATCAAATGGTGGTAGACCCTGTTTTCCTTTATACACATTCCACTTGTAATTTTAGGAGCATATTTTCCTTACGATTCCATATTATTTCCTTATTTGTTCATTTTAAATAGAAAACTAAAAGATAGGTCCCTCCTTGTGGAATTTACCTTCACGTGGCAATTCTGTTAATGTAAATTTGTGGTACAGCAAACCAGATTTTTCAAAGATAAATAGAGAGTGGGTGATATAGAATTTTTATTTAAAAAATTGATTTGCATAAATGTGTAAGTAATGACGACAATTATGGCAAACTTTAGAGCCACTATTGAAAAGACAATTACTTTATTGTTGAAAATCAATGAGAGTTCTATACGATTACCAATTGAATTCTAGGAATATTTAACTTGGTAATGCAAACAAAGAATTAAACAAATAAACAGCATTTTGTATAAACAGATAATTTCTTCTTCTGTAAATTTATTGTTTAAGATAAAATTTTTAATTTTAGATATCAATTTATTTGTAATGTTTGATATATTAGTTTTGAATAAACATAGATCTAGTGTCATTCATTGACTTTGGATATATTGCATATTGACTTTGGAACAATAAACTTAGGATGTATTTTTGTATTCTGTAAAATATTAAACATTAATGCTTTGGATAGTAGAGTATAATATACAGGAAAGCATTCTATTTATATTTTGAAGTAAACGAGAATGATCATATATCAAATATTGTACGGTTGATAAAGAAAGCTTTCCTTAATTTGATTATAAAAAGCAGACGTTTACTTCCTATTTTGAAGTTAGAAAACATATATTTTGTAGTTTTAAAATTAAACTGTATTACATTTAATTAAACAACAACAGCATAATTTTTTCTTCCATAACTTATACAGAATGAATACAGTTTACAAAGTTCGTAGAAATAATTTCTAATTTTTCTTTACTTTTATTCTTTGCTTTATTAAATCCCACGGAATACATATTGAAAATATCCTTCGAAAACTTGAAATTTGCTAGAAATTGGAGACTGCAAATGGTTAGATGCAATTACGTTAAAAAGTTTTGTATTTGAAAAAGTTTCTCGTAATCTGAATTAATTGAATACAATCCATGAAGTTGCTCTTTATAAATTCTAGTGCTCGTTTCCTTCGCTCACATAGGATGTGACTTATCAGGACGACTAAATACACATTCCAGTTGTAGGGAAATGCAAACACGGTATTAAAACACATTGAACAATTCAATGAAAAGAAGTATATTTATTTGTTTGTCAAATAAATGACATTAAAATTTTGAATAGTCACAGTTTTAAACATCTGATTTCATTCTAAACGCGAAATGGAACACAAGGCTGGAAAGCTTCTAAACTTGGTCTATTAATATATATTAAATATCACACAAATTCTGTATTGTATTTCTAAGAGTCTGCAATGGAATATGAAAATATGATTCGGCATTTACAAATTTAAAATTGCATAAAAAGAAACTTTTATTTTTGGAAATTTTACAACCTCGGATTATATTCCACATGTTGATACTTTTTATATCCACTGATAATATCATATAAAAAAAGATTTTCATTAGTTTTCCAATGAGTTCTGAAGATTTCCCCCTCAAATTATTGCATGTCTTCTCCTGCTTATAACTTTTGAAACCATGAGTGAAACTATTAACTCTATCTCAGTTAAAAATGAGCTGATATACGCAAATTTTGTATCATATATCAGTTTTTAATTACTTCGTGCAGTAACTTACAGAAAAAAGAAAAATTTTGAGAAATAAAAAAATACAAACTAAAAGGAAATCTAACACTTTAAAGAAAAAGTCTACGTCATTACACTAATCGGTGAAAAATAATTTTTGAAAAACTTTCTATGAAAAACAAGATTAAAATAGCTCTAGTTTCGTAATTATGTGCACCTACTTTGGTATTTTCTAGCAATTCCTTATTTCAAGAATGCTTCTAATGTGTAAAATTTTGTGAATTATTTTCAAGAAATTATTTCAATAAACTAAACGCAATAAGAATTGATTCACACGATTGCATGTTTTATTGCATTTCTGCTATTTTTAAATTCGGTACATTACGAAACTTTCGCAAGTTCGAGAAAAATTTTCATTATTTTAGTGATAAATATGTAGTTAAAAATACGAATGACATTGCATTATTTAAAAAGAACAGTTTTGTGAGCTTAGAGTAATGTAAAATATTATTTATTAGATGTGTATGAATCTAAAGTTTTTTTCAATATTAGATCCTGTGTTTCTTAATATTAATACAATTTATTCCTGTTGTATGATGGAAGTAGTAAACTTGCCCTCAAACAGAAGGTAATTTCTTATACCAATTTCAAAGTTTTCTACACTGTGCCAGGTGATGGCCAAATAGTTAAGCTGCATTCAGACTACGCTGACGTAACGTGTTGACACGCGCTGACGTCAGCTGACGTGTCAACACGTCAGCATCAGGCGATGTGAGCAAACTACGCTGACGTGTCGTGACGAATTCACGTCCGTTGTTGTTTGGTTCCAGCAGGGTGCATATCGTTGCGGGTGCATCCTATAAATAGTGGCCGATCGATTTACTGTCGCTGATGTGGCTTTCACATTAAAAACATACTTGATGCATCTCTATAGCAAGAATTCCATAAAGAGCGATGAAGAAAAAAATTATAACTACAGGCATTCAAGAGCACGACGCACAGTAGAAAATGCATTTTGCATATTAGCAGGAAGGTGGAGAGTGTTTCTGATATCCATAGAAACTCAACCGGAAACTTGTGATTATATAGTTTTAGAAGCATGCTGACTTCATAACATGCTCAGAAGTTGTAAAACAATTACACGTTTTGAACAGCAAGTGCAAGCAAGAGATGAAGAAATAAGAAGTTTTAGAAATGTGGAAGCGATTCGTGGAAATAATGTTCGTGAAACTGGACTAGTGAAGGAGAAGTTCAAAAAATACTTCGTTTCTCCTGAAGGGGGCTGTAAGCTGTTTATGACAATGGGAGAGCATTCATAAAGGCAAAATGACCCATTAATATTTTTTGTAAACATTTTTATTAGTGTCTTTTATAAACAAATTTATCATTTTTGTTGCTAAAATTTTGAGTTATTAAAGAATGTAAATAAATAACCTGTAGTGAAATATTTTTCTGCCTAGTATTCAAATAATTCAAATATTCTACAAATAAGTAGGTCATTTTTGGTCGAAAACCGTCGTCTGCCTATAATATTTAATTGAAAGTAACTATCAATCAAAAAATATGTATAATTTATAAATATACATAAACTAAGCTCATATAAATTACTTTTGCTATTTAAAAGATGGAAGTTTAAAAACAAGAGGGAATGAACACCTGTTTATATTGTATTGTTGCACACTCCATTTGTTTACATTTGACAAGATCAGTAGCCAACTGTTGTCGCTAATTCATAAAAAAACAATTTTTTTGCTATGAAAAATTTAAATAAAATATTAAATTTAGAAATGTAAATAATATAAGCACATATAAATTATTTTTGCTATCTAAAAGACGAAAATCGAAAACAAACCGAGAGGACGAACACTTGTTTATATTGTTAAATCCCCCCCTTCCTCTGTTTACATTTTACAAGATCAGTAACAAACTTTACCGCCAGTTATTAAAGAAACCAAATTTTATTCTATGACAATTTTAAGAAAGCACTAATTTTATAAACGTGTTTTTAAAGTGTTTGAAATAGTGGTTAAATCAATCAAACGGCCTAACTTTGCAATAAATTAGTAAATAAATGTAAATAGTACCTGAAATTTCCGATCTCTTCAAATGCTTCATTGCATGCAAATTTGCTTTTTTAATCTTTGTTAAAATGGTCGAATAAAATAGGGTGTTTCTTCACATGCTTGATGAGCTATTCTTCCCTGTCAGGCCGTCAGCTATGACGGCCTGACGCCTGCTGACGAGATCTGGGATTATATTTGGAGCTGACGCGTCAGGGAACGTGTTTTATCACGTCACGACACGACACAACATGTCAGCGTAGCATGCACACTCCTTTTTAAAATAATGGTTAATTTTTTTTCGTAACACGTCAGCTGACGTGTCAACACGACACGTCAGTGTAGTGTGAGTGCACATTTAGAGTGCTGGCATTACGTCTAGAGCCTGTGGGTTCAGGTCCTATTGATCGCGTTGATTATTGTAGTCGTTCGGAGAATTTTAAATTGTTGTTTTCGGTCCAGTTGTGCTTTTTGTAGAATAATTTGAATGTAGTACTCCCAACTGACCGTTCCTCCCATCACATCAGACCGACTTCTCGATTTGTATGCATGTATATATATATATATATATATATATATATATATATTATTTCAGTGAGAGAGGAATTCAAAAAGAGTCTCGCAGTTAGAACTTCTCAAAAGCCTTGGAAAAAAAGAATATTTTGGTGTCTCTAAATGACCCAGACATAAAATGGTTGCCGAGTTTAGATTAGCCACTGACCATGTCTGTCTCCTGGAGCATTTACACTGCTTCAACATTGTTTCTAGTCCTTTCTGCAAACTCTGTGACTTGGGATGGGCCATTAACTGTGAACAATTGTTTCATTGCCCTGTGTAATAACCCCGTGGGGTCATTAGACTGTGATCGCATATAGTACAAATAGCGTCGTGTTGCGACCAATTCTGTTTCAGCAGCTCAACTAAGTGCAGGGGTACAACTCTCAAAGAAGACACTCTAGTTATACATATTTACAATTTATTTACACATATATTTAATAACAACAACGGTGGCAACGGTGATAGCGAGTGTGTTGGTCGGTTGTTTCAAGTGCTCTTGAAAATATAGCGATTTTTGGTGAATTTATCTATAATTATTTATATATTTTGTGTTTAATGGTTACAATAATGCTTATATACCCAAGAAGGCTATTATTTACTAGTTAAAAAATATTTTTATTTATATTTCTAAGTTAGAAATATTGTTGGCCGTAGGCCTAACGGGCTAACCATGATTATGGCTGCTTGACAGCGGTACGGTGTACTGTTGAACGTTCACAGTGCCTACTATTAGAGGAGTTTAAACTGATCTGTCTTTCGACGTAGTACATATGTGTGTGTATCAAATGATCCAGTAACAGTGTGATCTACATTGGATTAAAATTCTGGTCAAGTGGAGTTCGACGGCATAATTTCATTTTGCTGAGGGTTAACTAACCTATCTTTACTTCAGTGTTGAGACGTCTGTGTCTATTTATACTTCTGTGATGAGAAGAATATCATCCTTACAGAGTGCAAATAGGTATCTTGTCATCGTGGGAAGATTGTGTTTATTGTGTTTAGGTGCTTGTGGATTACTTTCGGGCAACTATTCGTGATTAAAATTGTGCGAATTTATTTGAATTACGAGAGTGCATTGGGATACGCCCACCAACGCCAAGTTTATTGTGTTGCAGAGAAACAAGGTAGGAACACAAGATTAGTGTTCAATTTATTGTTTAATCTGTATTATAGTGGTAATTGAATTACTCCATGGATGTTTCATAATTATATTTATCATGTCAAAATACACACTGGATGACATAGAAAAATTAGTGTTTGATGTGGATCACCCTTGTACAGATGCTACTCTTATCGACTTAGAGAATGATCTTAAAAGAAGAGTGGAATTGATCAATGATAAAATAATTAATAACTCTAGAATCAATAAAACAGATGCAGCATACTATACAACTGAAATTAGTAAAAATTTATTTATGGTCAAACTTCAACGAAACTTCATAACAGATCTGAAGGGACAAGTAAAAGCACTGGAAAGACAACTTAAAACACTCTTTATTGATAAACAAACTGAAGAAATTAAACCAAAGAGTACATATGCTGAGATAACTAGAACACAAGAGGGAAGATCACGATCTAAATCAAGGGGAAAAAGAACAAATACTATACACACCATAACAATTGTTCCTAAGGAAGATCAGGACTTCAATATTACAAAAAAGGAAATTCAAGATAATATAAAACCAGAGGAGATAAGTGTAGGTATAAATACGATTAAGAAAATTAGTAAGGGAGGACTACTACTGGGAGTAGACAAGGAAGAAGACATCGACAAACTCATTGATGAGATTAATCAAACAGGAAAATTACAGAAAAAATACGTAATAAATAAAACAAAAAAAAGAGATCCCCATATTATTATATATGGAGTAGAAGAGGAATTACAGGAAGAGGAAATTAAAAGAAAGATTATATTACAAAACAGTGAACTGAAAGGAGAACAAACAAAAATTATATTTAAATACAAGGCAAAATATGGGAACAACTGGATAATAAGTACTGTAGGAGAGTCATTTAAAAATTTGATAAAAAACAATAAGATCAAAATTGGATGGCAGAAATATAATATCAAGGAGTTTGTCAAACCAAGAATATGTTATAATTGCTACCGAGTAGGGCACTTAGCGAAATACTGTAATAGAGAGAAGACTTGCCGTAACTGCGCACAGTCAGAACACGGGAAATGTGAAAGGGAAACTATTTGCAGTAACTGTAAATATACTAACGATAATTATAAGACAGAATACGAAACCAAACATTTACCATATGATTTAACACTAGAACCGCGGAGCGGGTCAATTTGACCCAAAACGATGTTTAATTTATCACCACGCGAAAAGTATCGATTGAAAAAACAATTCCTTTTATGACTTTTATTATTTTAAGGTGAACAACAATTTACCAAATTTAAAAATTCGTAACATAAATATTTTTCCGATTATTAACACTTATACCTAGAACCGCGGAGCGGGTCAATTTGACCCGTAAGAAATGTTAATGCACAAATAACGAAAAACAGATGCAATTTTTCGAACTGTAACTGTAAAATACTTCTACCCCACCCTAGAATTCCTTAAATGAACTGTACCAGAAGGGGGAATAGTGAAGGTTTTTCAGTCAAGGTCATTATATTAGGTTTGAAACACGAACTACGTTCGAATGCAGTGAAAAATTACTGAGAATATTTAGAAGACTTTTTGAAGTTGTTTTTATTCTGTAATTAGTATATGTATAAAAACTATGTCACCACGCCGTAATCTTGCTGTTCAGGAAGCTTTAGAATATTTAAAACAATTATCTGAAAAGGATTCAGAAGATTTGGAAAAAGTTTCTCAAGATTCGATTTTGAGTAGTAAGGATGAATACCTGCCTGCTAATGAACAAAATTTGGATTCGGATGAAGAAAATTAAAGTGAAGATGACTCTGGCAATGCTCTAACAATCCCTGGTCCTTCTCATCGCAATACTGATGATAATTTATCTGATAAAAAATAAAAATCAAACATTCCAAGAAAAGATACACACACGCAAAGAAATTTGAAAAAGAAATCAACAATAGCATTCAAAGTTGGAAATAATGAAGATGGCAAAGATGGGACAATTTGGAATGTCGCTCAATTAGGAACAAACGATAGAGGAAGAAAATCAAAGTTTAATATTTTGAAAGAAGTTGGGGACCCAACACCACAAGCTAAATGCAAAGTTATCGACAACTGTCCTTCAAGTGCTTTGAGACTTTTTATATGTGAATGGATATTGAAGCACACAAAGAAATGTACTGAAGATGAAGGTCATCGGCAGATTCAGGAAGGAGAATGGAATTTAACATTAGAAGAAATAGATGCTTTTATATAAATTTTATATGCACGTGGTATATATTGTGCAAAAGGACTTGAACTGGATAGCTTGTGGTCAAAGGACTGAGGACCACCATTTTTCCAAAATACAATGAAAGAGACCAGTTTCGTGAAATAATGGGATTTTTACGCTTCTACATAAAATAAACAAGATCAAAGCGTCTAGAGACAGACAAATTTGCCCTTAAAGGATATCTGGAATCGTTTCAGGGAAAATTGAAAGACTAAGTATACACCAGGTCCTAATGTAACTCTAGATGAACAGTTATTTCCTACAAAAGCTAGGTGTAGGTTTATCCAATAGATGCCAAACAAACCAGATAAGTGGGGAATCAAGTTCTGGTTGGCTGGAGGTTTGATTCAAAATATCTGATAAATGGATTCCCGTATGTTGGAAAAGATAACCAAAGTCCATCCAACGTTTCTCTTTTTGAACATGTAGTGCTGCGACTTATAAGTCCATATGAGAACATAGATATGTCACTACGAACAACTGTTTCACGACACTGAAACTTGCAGAGGCATTGAAATCCAAAAACACTAGCCTTGTAGGAACTGTAAAACGCTCATGAAGAGAAATATACTAGTCTCTGTAAAAATGTTAAAATCCACATTGTATTCGACTACGGTACTAACCCAAAAAGACATGAGTCTAACTGTTTATCAAGGTAAAAAAGATAAAAATGTTTTGTTGCTAAGTAGTCTCCATCCAAACGTAGAAATTGCAGATAACCCCAAAAAACTACCTGATACAATCGCTTTCTACAACGCAACTAAATACGGTGTAGACGTGATTGAACAAATGGCAAGGAAATTTACAGTCAAGTCTGCTTCACGTAGGTGACCGGTGCAGGTTTTTTTGTAATATTTTGGACCTTGCTGCAATCAATGCCTGGGTTTTATATAAAGCTGTGACTGGAAAATATATTAGTAGACGGCAATTCATTCAAGACTTGGTTGAAGAATTGCGAGAAAAGTTTGTTCTCTTCCAACATAAAAAGGTGGGAAAATGAGCATGTGAAGTAACCAATGAAAACGACGGACAACCAAAAATTAAGCGTAAACGAGTCCGATGCCACATTTCAAAATGTGAAAATAAAACTCTAGATATCTGTTCAAAATGCAAAGCACCCATCTGTGGAAAATGTGCAAAACATATTAATCAGTTTTGTACAAAATGCATACAATAAATGCATACAATAAGTACTGATAAAATTTTTAGTAACTGATAAAATTTTTAATTTTTAATTTTTTGAATTTATGCCTAAACATATTAAAAAGAGATACTCTGATTTTCCATTGAAATTAGGAAATTTATGTCATTATTTTTTTAAAGAGACATTTTATTATACTAAAGGACATAAAATTTTAAATAATGCAATTTTGTAAAAATTAAGTTAATTTCTCTTGATTTATATAAATTATTTAATGTAAATTCTGAGAAATATTGATTATTATTTAAAAAATGAAAGGTTTTAGTTAAATAAATTAAGCGCTTGTGCATATTTTATAAGTTTACAATCTCGGGTCAAAATGACCCGCTCCGCGGTTCTAGGTATATCGAAAGTCCCGCGGTTCTAGTGTTAAATTGCCCGAACTATAGCAGGGCTATTGAAAAGCTGAAAGAAAGAACGGACTATGGTGGTACCGGACACAGAAACTAACGCGCAGGGGGGTTTTACCCCTCCTGCTCGTTCCTCGTGCTTATTCAACTGCCTGCATTTAAATCTGAATAATTCTATCATTGCTACACACGAACTTTCATCTAGACTCAACTATGATATTATCTCTGTGAATGAACCCCATTATAATAGAGGTGAAAATCATAATATTATCGGTATACATTCCATGTTTCAAATTTTGCAATGTCATAATAAACCCAGAGTTGCTCTGCTCATCAAAAAACATATCAAATTCATTAAACTTATTGTTACGGATCATATTATTGCTATCAACACCATGGTGGAGGAAGAGAATTTTATATTTATTACTATTTATATACCACCTGATGATGGATCAACTAACCGAATGGAACCACAATGGACCCAATTAAATAATATAATAATTAAACAACAAAATAACAAAATTATCATAATGGGCGATCTAAATGCTAAGTCCTTCATCTGGGGAAACAGACCTACAGATAGAAGGGGAGAAGAAGTAATCAGATTCGCTATTCAACATGAAGCTATAATTAGAAACAGCCCAGAGAGTCTACCCACTTATGATGGTCCGTTTGGAGTAGGCTGGCCGGATCTAACTATTACCATTGGTTTAGAGGAGGAGAGAATAAAAAACGGGAACGTCATAGACGAATTTATTTATACTGATCACAACGCTATTGTGTTTGAAATCATGAATAAGGAAACAACTTATACAAACAAAAAGAGCAATAGATGGCATATTAGACAGCTACATTGGTTAGAATTCAAAATAGAATTAAAAAGTGAAATAAGAAAAGTAGCAGAAAATAAAAAGGAAAAAACTATTGATGAAATTGTTGGCGATATAAATACAATTACGACACAGTTATGCGTAAGACATAGAAAGAAGATTATTAAAAGAGATAAAAATCAAGCTACTTGGTGGACCAGAGATTTAGAGGCTAATAGGAAAAAAGTTAGAGCATTAAGGAAAAGAGCTCAAAAAGAACAAAATATTATAGAGAGAAATAAATTGAAATTAATTTATAAAAAAGAAAAAGCGTTATATATGAGAAATATTAAAGGGACTAGGAAAAAAGCGTTTAAAGACTATTTAGAAAGCCTAACCATAAAAGATTCGCATGGTAAAATAAAAAGCTTGATTGGGGAGAGGAAAGTAAAAGCCCTAGAGGCAATTCAAAAGGAGGATGGAGAACTCCTGGAAGAATTTGATGACATTGAAGAAGCTCTTACCTTACATCATTTTAAATATGAACAGGAGGAGGAATACAATGACAGTAATATAGAGGGCAATGAGGAAACACAAGAACATATGAGCTCAGGGACTACTGAGAATGAAAGTTATAATGATAGGATGAATGATATTACTATCAATGAAATTGACTATATAATAGGTACTATCACTAAAGATAAGGCCCCAGGTTATGACGGGTTTACAATTAGCATTATAAAAGAGGTCTATAAAAGTAATAAAAATTTAATAAAATATCTGTTTAACAGATGTTTAAAAGAGCAATACTTTCCAGAAAAATGGAAAAAAACGGTGGTCGTTTATTTTCCGAAACCAAACAAAGATTTAAAGACGGCTGGTTCTTACAGGCCCATATGTCTATTACCCGTAATGGGTAAAATATTGGACAAAATATTAACTAATAGACTGATTATTCAATTAGAAACTAAAAAGGAACTATCTGATAAACAGTATGGGTTCAGAAGAGGCACCAGCACTTCCCATGCCCTTTACAAAATACTAACAGATATTAAGGAAAATAAAGAAAACAAGAATCATACTTGCATTATATCACTCGATATACAGAACGCCTTTAATACTGTCAAAAAAAATATCCTTATCAACAAACTAAAAAGTCTTAATCTGGAAAAAAATTTTATGGGTATATTGATAAGTTATCTGACAGACAGAAAAATAATTACGAAAAAGGGGTTAATCAATTATATTATCGGCGTACCGCAGGGTTCTTCACTGGGTCCAATATTCTGGCTTGTCTTCATTAATGACTTGCTTACCGAATTCAACAATAAAGGAAATGCTAAGATTCAAGCATTTGCTGATGATCTAATCATATTGATCAACTCACCTGTTGTATATAAATTTACTAATTATGCTGCGGAAGCTCTGGGCCAATGTCATGACTGGATAGCCAAAAATAAATTGAAAATCAGTATTGAGAAGTGTTGCTACACCATTGTTCCTAGCAGAGGTCAAATCACCAGAAAACCAACTATTAAAATCGGAGACGACACTATTAAATATCAAAAAGAAATTAAATATTTGGGAGTATTCATTGACACAAAACTTAACTTTATGGGACACTTAGAAAAGGTCAATGAGAAAGCCCTGGGACTATTTTACAAGTTAAATAGAATATCTAAAAAAACTTGGGGAGCCAGGCCTGGGATAATAAAGGAAATTTACGAGACAGTAATTGAAAAAATCATACTGTATGCTGCAGAAGTGTGGTATAGAGACTATGGAAAAATGAATAGTAAATTGAAGCAAATACAGAGACCCTATCTATTATTCATCACTAAATGTTATAGGACGGTGTCTACCGATGCTTTGAATATACTGGCAGGGTGTGTGCCATTAAACCTTAAAGCTAATACAATCAAACAATTATTTAATCTTTATGATAACAAAAAGGAAATTGAAATTAATGGAAATAATTACAATACTAATAATACATGCACTAGAACTAGAAATATTAGGAAAGTGAATGAATTGGTCAGATTTGAGTGGGATAAACAACTCAGACCAAGTACAAATATGAGAATATATACTGACGGATCAAAAAAGGATCAGAAAACGGGCTCTGGAGTGGTAGTTTACGAGAACGAAAATATTCATAAGAAGATCATGGAAAGAATAGAAGGTGCCAACTCCTATACAGCTGAATTACACGCGATTAGAATGGCAATAGATTACATATTAAGAACAAATATCAAAAAGTGTGATCTTTACACGGATTCTCGTAGTGCATTATATGCACTTAACACATTAAACGATAAAGGAGATATAATAAATGATATCAAACAGAAAATTATAGATAATAAATTAGTAATCAAATTTCACTGGGTAAAAGCACACATTGGAATTAAGGAGAACGAAGAAGCTGATGCAACAGCGAAAGAGGCTACGAAATTGACGAACATCAATCATAAATATAAATGGACAAGAAATAAAATCAAATATTTATTAAAAAGGGAAGAAATGAGAAGGTGGCAGGATTATTGGGACACCAGCACGAAGGGCAGAGTGGTGAAAGAAATTTATAGTGAAGTCAAGAAAGAAAGATTAATTTCAAACTTTTATTTAAATCAAGCCATCACAGGACATGGTGCCTTTGGCAGTTACCAAAATAAATACCACAACAAATCTGATCAGTGCACTTGCCAATCTTTACAAACTGTTGAACATTGTTTATTTGAATGTCCGGACTTAATACAATACAGAACCCACTTACCTTATAATGCTCTAAACTGGGATAGGAAAAGATTTTTAAACGATTTTTATTGTAAAAAATATATATGCAAAATTGTCTCTGTACTTTTGGACCAACATTATTCTTTTCCTGATTGAATTTCTCGTTTTTTTTTTTTTTTTTTTTTTTTTTGGCTTTGCTTTCCATTTTCTTCTTTCTTCCTCTGGGTGTTCCTGTGCGTACAAACTCAATAATGAAACAATTACTTGGTGGTTTTAACTCTTTTATTTAGGCAAAGTTATTTATACTCTATACTCTGTATAACTTATCAGAGTCTTGATAGTTAGTTGCTGGTTTGTACGCTCCCTTGCCTGAGCATTGTGCTTGTAATCTATTTACAAAAAAAAAGAAAAAAAAAGGGAAAAAAAAAGAAAATTATATATATATATAGTTATATATACTTATGCAAAATTGCTTACAAGTGTCGGATTTATTACATTCGACTATATAATTCTAATGATTCAAATTCTATGTATTAATGAATAACTTATGTGTTTTCTACTTGTATGGTAATAGTATATACCTCAATATTACTTTTATCTAATATCTACTTACTTCTCATTACTACTTATGTCCGTACAAAAAAAAAAGGGGAAAAAAAAAGAGAAAAGAAAGAAAAAATATAATAATAATAATAATAACAAGGGAAAATAATATAAATAAATAAATAAATAAATAAAATAAATTAATAAATTAATAAATTAGTTCTAATTTTGTGGTGCGTTATGGTACTTAACTGCTGAAAAATAATATGAAACTGGCATTATATTGGGAAAAAAAAAAAAAAATTTTCTTACTAAAAACAAAAAAAAAAATTTTGGGATTTATTGTCTCGCTTTAATTGTTGGATACCGTTTATATTTAGCTAAATTTAACTAATTAACAGTGCCAATTGCTGGTATGTTGGTTTTAAGTCCTTATAGTTTTTCTTGTGTTCGAAGTTGCTGGCGCAGTTTTGGACCTTCACTGTTATTCTAAGGGTGAGGTACCGGGTTCAGGCCCCGCTGAAGTCGTGTGGAACTAATCTACTAGAAACGGTTTCTTTTTAGTATTTTTAATATTTAATGCACTCTTGTCACCTAGTACTTAAAAAAAAAAAAAAAAAAAAAAATTAATTGGCTATTTATATTTATTTAATTTAATCTAAATACTACTAAACAACTTAAGACTTATACTTCACTATTGGTTGTTTCCACAGGGGGCCTCTGGTGCTGTGGCCTGGTATCTACCCGATTTAAATATGTTTGTATCATGTAAAAGTTGTGTTTATTTTCTCAAAATTATTTTATACAATCAATTTCTTGATTACTTTTATTACTTTGTAAATTAAAATATGTAGAATTCGTCAATTTTGTAGTTACCGTATGGAAATTGGTTATTACGTGTTGTTTTGCAGTCTCTGACGAGCCAAAAAAGGGAAGGGAAAATCCTTGTACATGAAATGCGTTATTATTTGAAAATAAATAGCATTTATTTATAGTTAACACTGTGGGGTTGCACCATTTGCTGTAAATCTTAATAAAATGTTAAAAGGGCTTCGCTGACAAATTGTCAATGTAATAGGCTTAAAGATTGTCACTGGGTATATTCAAACTTTAAACATTATACTTAGTCAGGCTTAGCAAATTAACACGTTATATACTAAGATAACAAATATACAAATAGGAGCAAGAACTTACCAAAACTACTACTGCTTATCCCGGGATTTAGTGGGTGAAGTGCACAAATTGAAATTTGCTACAATTGATATCAAAATACAATCAGTACAAATGTAATTGCTTTTTGTGTATCCAATCAATATTCTTGGTCTAGGAGCTGTGCTGCTGCTAATTAATATGATATGGGGACTATTAATTAAATTTAAGTATGGCAATAAAATAAAATTAAATACAATGGGAATTATTAAATTGTTTTAATTAATGAATTCTTGCGTTGTTTATTTAGAAATAGTAATTAGTTGAGCAATGTGTTTATACTATGTGTATAAGTGCAAATACAAATTTTAGTTATCGTGGTGGTTAGCACAGCGGTATGGCCCCTAGCAGTTTGTCAATGGTTGAGATTCCGTGTTCGGGCCCAGCCGATGTCGGGAGGAATTCGTCGCTAATAAATGGTGTCTTTGTTAAAGAAAATTAAAAAAAAAGAGAAAAAGTAATTAAGGATTGTTTGTCCCCTTAAAAAAATAAATAAATAAATAAATAAATAAAATAAAAGAAAATTATAATTTAAATTTGAATTTATATAATTATGGTTAATTTACTACAACAACTGCTCTATAATTTAAATGTTTCCTCCGGGCTTAGCTGGGGCTCGTTCCTGGTATTCCTATATTTATTGTATTATAATTTGGGTGCTGCACTAGGGCACTAATGTTTAAATTATTATAATGCGTTGAAGTAGTGATGCAATTCTGTCACTTATTGTTTGAAACACTTTGAAATTAATATAACTATTGGTACTATTGGTCTAATTAATTATATGATAATTGGCACCTGTTGTAATTATGGTCAGAATTGTCAATGAAATTCTAAGTGTTGTGCACTACAATTCTATTGCAAATTTATATTGTACTATGATTATTGTCATGGGGAACTATATTGTTAAGCTCACAGAAGCTTTTCCCTATTTTTTTGTATAGTAGATTGTATTATTGTATTACTGTGTAGAATTTAACTTATCATTGTTTCCCTTTCACAATGTGTTAAGAATTTCTCTGGAAGGAAAAGAATAAGAGGAGGAAAAAATGTTTCTTCTGTCTAGCGATTGTCATTAATAGGAGTAGTTTTTGTTATTATCGACGGGATTCAGATTGAGAGGCGTTTTAATTTTGCCGATTTTTCCCTGCGGGCCCTGTTGGGCCGGTGGGTTTACTGTCGGTTGACTGGTTTGGAGTATATTATTGCCGATACGCGAAAGCGTGGGGGGCTGTGGTGATGGTTTCTAATTACACATATATTTAGGGGGGTTGGGGTGCCTTGAGTGGATGACAGATCTGTACTGTTTGTCCGGCATCCTCGAGCCCCACAGCAATGAAAAATGCCACCGAACCTGGGAAATAAACCCTCGACTGCGTATTCAGCTATTGCTACGTAGCGACTGGTCTTCAGTGATTTCATGGGCCGATACGCGAAAGCGGAGGGGGCCGAGGTGTCAATGAGAGTTGCACATATATTTACACATACATTATTTAGCATCATGCTGAATTCTTAGTCTTATTCAAACAAAGTATTATTCAATGTATATATATATATATATATATATATATATATATATATATATATATATATATACTCAATTACGATTACAATGCATATTAATCATCATAAATTAGGCTATGCCGACCCTTGTGGGCAAGTGGCGAGTATGTAATAAGCTATGGATGAGAAATAGATATTGTTAACAAATATGCTCACCCATGGGGCTGCAGGCACTGTCGCTTGATCTCGCTCTACCACTGGTACTCAAAAAAGTTCGTGTAATATCTGATAGTCCCTGCGCACTAAGTTCGTCAAAAGAGTTCTATCTCGACACTAGAAGTTCATTGATCGATGATAACTCGGGGTTGATCTCGTGCGTTGATTTGCGATGGTTCCACTAGGTTGTTCCACGGGTCAGTCAGCACTGGATGTCGGTTATCTACGCATTCATCTCATCCCCTCGTACCAAATTTCGCGCCTGTAGTCTCTGATCGTTGGTCTCCTTATCTCAGAATTCCTTCGTCGTCTCGCCGTTGTTATATCGTTGACTTTGTATTTCTTTATGTACATTCGTTGATTAATCGATTGGCGTTGCCTCGGGATGTTTCTCGGTCTCGCAACAGCTTAATTATTTTTTTCCTTTTTTCTTATGGGGCTCACTCTAGCATTCAATTTTATATTATCCGTAATTTCGTCGGCCCTGTAGCAGCTTAGTTATTTCTCATTTTTTTTTAATAAAGGGCTCTCTCTTCTATAATGCTTCAACACTGGTATATATATATTTTCTTTTCTGTTTTACTATTGGTTGTTGCTGTTATAAAGACATTTATGTAGTATGTCTGTCACAATTCATGTCTTTATAACTCTCACCAATGACTTTAATGTACATGCATAATGTCTAGAGAGAATTATTGCCACTAAAGGTGATCTAAGCCAAAACTTGCAGCTGTGGCCCTTCCTGCGCATGCGCGAGATGCATTTTGGGTATCTTGGCGCTGTCGGAGTCGAACAAGTTTTTCTTCTCGAGAACCAGTGGTCAGATTGCAACTGTGCTTGAAGGCTTTAGGTGAGCTGTTGGAGGGTCCGACGTGGTGTTAGGGAGTGAGTGGTGAGTGAGATATGGCAGTGCCGATTAGGCCTACTTTTTGTTTTTACCTACTTTTAAGTTTTCTTGACCATTTTGTAACTGTTAATTTCTGATTCATTATAAATAAATATCTAGTTTTTACTCCTTACCTAAATGGTCGAAGTTCTTAATTGTCTTAATAAGTAATTTAATTTTCATCTAATATGTTGAACTATGTGCTTAATACATTTTTGGGTCGAGCAGTCAATTAGTTAACTAGAATGCGTGTCTTTAATCTCTAACTTAACTACAAAGCTTAACGTAGATGTTACCTGGGACAATGAATCGGTGTTATTGCTACAGTTAATACCGGGTGGCCATAATTAAACTGACAGTGCTCACAGTGTTCTGTAGCGCGATCTATTTGCGAGAATGACGCCACATTTTGTAGGAAGATTAAACAAGACGGCGGACGAAGGATTCCGCGAAAAAATAAATTAGTTCCAAAAGTCACCGCTAGGGGAATATTTGGCGCTGTGTAATAGAAAATAGAGTGTTAACAAATGCAAATCAATACGGAAATTACCTTTTATTTTGCATTCAAATGATGTCCAATGTGGTTGCCGTTGTTGTGGATCATATATTGCATTCTGTGCACAGTATGCACAACAGCAGAAAGTAACATGTCTGC
This sequence comes from Dolomedes plantarius, assembly GCA_907164885.2. Taxonomy (NCBI): domain Eukaryota; kingdom Metazoa; phylum Arthropoda; class Arachnida; order Araneae; family Dolomedidae; genus Dolomedes; species Dolomedes plantarius. The sequence continues at coordinate 102,251,577 of OU015494.1, read as the reverse complement.
AGGAATCTCCCGTACAGTCCGTGATATGTTATCCTTCAACGTAGCCAGGTCCTGGACCACTCCTTGATAGACCTTGGACTTAAGGTAACCCCATAGCCAGAAGTCGCATGGGGTAAGATCAGGCGACCGAGGTGGCCATGCAGTTGGAAAGTAGCGGCTAATGACTCTTTATGTTGTGAATTTCTGTCGTAGCAGCTGTTGCACCCGTACAGTAACGTGTGGAGGGGCTCCATCTTGCATGAAAATGATTTACCCCAAGCATTGTCTTTGCTGAAGTGCCGGAATGACAAAGCTGTTCAACATGTGCCGATATTTCTCTCCGGTAACAGAACATGTTTCCGGTCCTGTCGGGGTAATGTTCTCATAGAAGAATGGACCTACGATAAATTCCGCCGTGAACCCACACCAAACAGTTACCTTTGGTGAATGTGAGGGAATTTCTGTGACTGCATGTGGGGATTTGTCATCCCAAATTCGGCAGTTCTGGGTATTCACAGTTCCATGCAGGTAAAAGTGGGCCTCGTCTCCCCATAAGATTTTCCACGGCCAAGCATCATCCACCTCCATTCTGGCAAGAAAGGTGAGAGCAAAAGTCAATCGCTTATCATGATCGGGGTACAGTAACTCCTGTACACGGCTAATCTTGTACGGATAGAAGTTGATAATCTTTCGTAAGATTTTCCATACCGTACTGTAAGGCATATCCATATTCCGAGCTAATCCACGAGCGCTAGAGGTGGCAGCAATATTGTCTGGTCCTCTGTCGACAATCGCCGTGGCAACTGCTTCGACTGTATCCTGTGGTACAGGTTTTCGTCCTCTGCCTGACTGAACCTTCAGAGAACCTGTTTTCTCAAACGTCGCAACCATTGCTTTTAGCCCAATAACTGACACAGGACCGTTACCTTTACGCATTTTTTGTGCGTTCTAAAAGCATGAAGAGCGGCTGACGCGTTGCACTGGTTGAGGTAAAAGAATTTGACCAGTAACGCACGCTCGACTAAAGAAGGAGACATTGCACATAAACTTTCAATCCGATTGATTCGAAACGTAACACATTGCCTTTTAAAACCCAAGAAGCTGGCACTGTGCCAATGGATGTAACGTGGAATTTGAATAAAGAACTTCTTCTTCTGCTCAGCGTACGTGATATTGCAGATCACGAGACTTTATCGGTGTTTATGTAGAGTTTACGCTATTTTAAAAGTGTTGCCATATTGCCCTTGAACTAAATAAGAAAATGTGCATAATAAAAGGTAATTTTATTCCGCATTAATTTGCATTTGTTAACACTCTATTTTCTATTACACAGCGCCAAATATTCCCCTAGCGGTGACTTTTGGAACTAATTTATTATTTCGCGGAATCATTCGTCCCCCGTCTTGTTTAATCTTCCTACAAAATGTGGCGTCATTCTCGCAAATAGATCGCGCTACAGAACACTGTGAGCACTGTCAGTTTAATTATGGCCACCCGGTATATTAATATAAATTTGCAGTAGTAACTAACTTTATTACAATGCAATCTACTTATCGCCATTTTCTGACAGCTTAGTTTCCTAATGTAACAGTTGCCTTCTTGGCTTCTCATTCACTCGCCCCACCCCTTTATTGGGATGAGGGACGAACAACCTTGTTCGTAGGTTCCTTCACGGCTTTTCTTAATCGCATTGGATGCATCTGAAATGTATCGGTGCATTCTAATTACTTCTGACGCCTATTCGTGTCTGGGATAACTTCTCGAGGAACAGCCACCTGCTTCTTAACCTTTGACATCAGATTTATTGCTGCTGCCTTCTTAATTTTTTATGTTTTATGGCCCATGTTGTTGCACAGTAGAACGCCTCTCTTACTGGCGCCCCGAAGTGTTGGAGTTGTAAATTCGGCTGACAGTACTGGCTGGTTGGACTCTACCAATTTAGATAGCCGCATATTACACCCTGCACTGACTAAACGTTCTCTTGAGGACCGTTACTGGGGGCGGGGGGGGGTGCATGGGACTTCTGGATTCACAGACTATTTGCTGCAGCTTTTTTCGTTCTCGTGTTGTGCTTTTTTCTGGCTGTAGTTGTTATATATATATATATATATATATATATATATATATATATATATATATATATATATATATATATATATATATAATTATTTATTTATTTTTTTTTTTTTGCTCGGATCGTAACCTTTTAAGCCATCTAAATAATTGATTTTTGCTGTACATTTGGCTTTAGAACACGATTCTCTGCAGTCTTAAATATCGCACCTAACAATATTTACGAAACATTTCTTCTGAGGACGACTAAATGCATGTTAATAATATGGAGAACATCACATGATTGTTGATGGACCTTCTTTTATTCATAAGTAACATGAACTATGTCTGTATCAGTAACAAGAATAGTCTAAAGGAAAATAAAAGAGATGCTATGAAATTACAATGGTTATAAACATTAATTCTGAACCTCTTGTGGGGTATTCAACCAAATACCATTTCAAAAATATTGACATTAAGTGCTTCTTCAGGTATGGGAAAAAAAGTACATAATTTCCAAAGAATAAATAAAATATTAAAAGCTTTTTAAGACGCATTCTTATTAATCATAAAAGACAAAATCAGCTACTTTGTGGGAAATCTTTTTATTAACGTTTTTATAGGTTTATTATATCCTTTACTTACTGAATAGAGGACAAACCGCCGAAATAAAGACAAATTGAGTAATTAGAATATGATAAGCATTCATAAAGGTCAACCCTTGTGAATTAGCAATGACAGAATTATGCGTGTCTCTGCGTAACGCGTAATTAACTTCATTTAATTTTCTTTATGTCTTCACTTGCGAACAGTCATGAGCAAGTAGGATATTAATGAGTTTAGGCAATTTTGTGTGACTTAGATTAGATTTTATGACCGAATGTGTTATCACGATTTTTATTATATATGAGCTTATTGTTGCTAGATGTAACGTTAATTTTTAAATTAATTGGCATAACTGTGCATCCAAGATAAAAACAATTTTATGTTACATCTAGAGAACACACTTTTAGTAATTTCAATAATTAAGGGTTCCAGAATAATATATATTTTTAATTTAGAATAATATTTGAGAATGCTTATTTATAACGTTTACATTTGAAAATATTTAAGACAGTTGAATGAACATATATTAATTATCAAATAACAAATATATTAATCATATAACAAATATACTAATAATCTAAATGTTAAATTACGTTGGATGTCAACAATTTTGCATACATGATGTCAAAATATATATTTAATATTGATTTAGTATGAAATAATTTTAACTATAAGTTTTTGATAATTTTTCTGCTTTTAAAAATAACAAAAGAATTTTTTTATTTGCACACAAAGAAAAAGGTCAAGACCATCGATATTCAAGAATATAAATGTTTCTAGCAAATTATCGATTCATATTTTGTTTCTCTGAATATTTACAATATATATTTTCAATAGCAGTGTGTTGAAACTGTAAGGGTTTCAATGAAAGAACATCAAACATTATTTTCAGGACAAATTGGTGTAGCATATCATTTGTCAATGTTTCGATCAATCCAAACGGATATTCAGTTCATATGATGTTTTAAAAATTAGAATTCATGTGTAAATATAGGTAATACACATATAATAGACAGCTGAGAGCTCTATTGCAGCTTCAGGGAACAATCTAACAATAAAAAATTTTGCACATTCTCTCTCTCTCTCTCTCTCTCTCTCTCTCTCTCTCTCTCTCGTCGTCTTTAAAGAAGATTTCAAAATAATTCTTTAATTACAACAATCATTGTATAACAGTAAAACATCTAATGTTTTCATATCTGGAGAGTTGACTAGCAATGACCTATTTCACCATTGTTTAAGAAAAGGATATATTCAATATTTACATAATAGAAACATTTTTTATTCGACAATACGTTAGCAATCTTCTTATATTATTACAATGATTATGTTTTGAAAAATAATAAAAACAGAATAAACATAAATAAAATTATGATTATTTTATTTTATAAATAGGTACATGGAAATAAAAAATATAAGTAGCATTAGATAGCAGATTAAAGGAATTCTTTGTCTATTGCGCAGTTCAATTTAGAAAAAAATCTTTCAATCCAAGTCAAGAATCATTGGAAAAATTTTCTCTCCATAGGTTACCACTGAACAGACCGAATCCAAATACTCCATTCCAATATCTCGAAATGGAGTATTTTCTGATTTGCCCCCTTTAAATGGATATACCTAAAATTTCTTCGAAGATATATCTAAGAAATTTTGTTCTGATTTTCTTTGTTCTATTTTCCTCAAACTACCTTTAGAATTTTTGATTTAGAGGGAAAATTCTAAAAATAATTTTCGAACTACTAACAAAGGGATATTTTGCCTGTGAATATGATTAAATATTTTACAGTTAATTATTTACATACCATCCTTGTAAAATTCCTTTAAAAAATTTCCTACGTACAACAATAAAAATTATATGCAATTACTGCAATTATTTCAGTATTCAAACACACACACACATACATACATACATACATACATATATATATATATATATATATAAATATATATATATATATATATATATATATATATATATATATATATATATATATATATATATATATATATATATATACAAACATGCCTTGAATTTTGAACTTTTGTACAGTAAAATATTAAATAATTAAAATACTTTTCGATCTTAAGGACACAATTGATCTGAGATATCCGTAAGAAATATGGATACATTAAAAGTTTAGAAGTGAAATCGCGTAGGCAATATTCTTAAATGAACATTTTAATTGAAGTTATTAAATTACTTGCTCTGTTATGCACTCAGATTTCTGAAATTTATTTCAATCCACTGGTGAGGATCTACCTAAAGACTCCTGGCTTAAAAGACCAATGCTAAATAATAATGAAACCACAAAGCTAATAATAACCCTACATGGTTGTTAAGGGGACTCGGTACATCTCATTTTGTCGAAAAATGACCAAATTGACGAATTTCATATTTTTATTCTAAATTATTCCTTCACATGTCTAGAAGATTCCACCCAAATTTCGTGTCATTCTGATAAATATTTAAGGAGTTATGGTTAATTTTCGTAACCCATATCTTTCATTTTCCCTTTAAATGTCCCTTTAAATCCCAGCTGCTTCAATGTTTACAGCTGAGATCTGATCGTCTCCCTGGTTTATTGTAAAAATAATTATTTTTATATCGATGCTGCTTTCAAAGTTAGATTATCCACAACCGTAGCGCCAACTTGTTTACATTTACGAGTGTTGAACACTGTTTTTTTTTCATGGATTGCGTTTTATAATTCGAGTTCGTTTAGAGAAGTGGAAGCTTCGTTCATTTTTATTTATTTTGTGTGTTCTTCTGAAATCATGCCTAGAAGGAAAAGAAAATCTGTTCTTGCAACAGAAAATAATAATAAAAGATGGAAAAAACCGAAGGTAACATAATAAGTGATAGTAGTGCAGAATCACGTTGCATGAACACAAGCATGTCATCAAACAGTTGTGCTCGATTGCAGAATTTTCAATCTTGTAATCAAATAGAAACAGAAAATATTAATGGTGAATATATTTTTGTAAATACTGTTGAACTGTGAAATTTGTTTTCTAATGTGAAATGTGTAGATTGTGGAAACATATCTCTCAAATTAGACTGTAGCAGTGCAGTTGGTTTTTACAGAAATTTAAAACTTGTTTGTTTAGAGTGCACCAATGTATTATCAGGCACTAAAAGGAAACAAGAATGTTCTAATTTAAATATTCAAGTTGACAGTGCCTTTTCTAATATTGGGAAAGGATATACTGCTATTGAAAAATTTTGTATGTCAATGAATATGGCCCCATTTTCTTCACGAACTTATATGAGGTGTGTTGAAAAGCTTAACTCTGCAACTTGTACTTTATCAAAAAATATGTTCGAACAAGTTCATAAGGAAGTGAAAGAAGCTTATAGATCAGGTTCAAAAACTTCAGCTATTTGTGATATTTCTGTTTCCTGTTTGTGATATTTCTGTAGAAATTAAAAAGGAAGAATGTGTAAATCGCGTAAGAGATTAGGGACAGCTTTGCGAAATGCTGTTAAAGATTGGCGTGTTCGTGGTGTCAATTTAGGGGGCAAAGAGCATGGTAGTCTTAAGGAAACGACAATAAAAAAGCTCACAAAATACTATCAAAGAGCAATTTTACAGAACAAGGGTGATGTAAATAATATGAAAACTGCAATATATGCTACATTGTTCCACGGTATTTCAACTGACCAAAAACCACAGCACCACAAATGTCCAAGTGGGGCTGATTCATGGTGTTTCTATCAGTCTGCAGTTTCGAAAGTTGTAAAACCAGGAAATCATAAGTTAAATGTTGGAACACCGATTAAAGAAGAATTGTTACCAAAGATACTTCCTATTTACCAACGACTAGCATCAAATGAACTTTTAGAAAAGTGCATTAGTTACAAAACGCAAAATGCAAATGAAAGTTTGCATAATATGATTTGGTCTAGGTGTACCAAAGACATATTTGTGTATAAAAAACGTGTAGATTGTTCTGTTAGACAAGCAATTTGCGAATATAACAAAGGTGTGAGTTTTACATTAAAAGGAGTTCATAAAATACTAGGAATAAAGTCAGGGTGCCATACATAAAGACTTGCAAAAATGTTAGATATGCGAAAACAATCTTTTCGAGAAAGACGAGCTACATCTAAATATCAATATGTAAGAAAAATTGTAAAAAATGCAAAAGCTAAAAGAGAAATTGTAGAAAAAAAGAGAGAAGGAATTACTTATAGTGCTGGCTACTTTTAAATCTATTGGAAAGTAATTGACCCTTGTTCATTAAATTTAGAAATTGAAATATTAAAATTTGGTGGTTTCAAATTTCATATCTTAAGCTATTAATAGTTTATGTTTATTATTATTTAGGATTTATGACAGTAGTGCATCTTATTATAAATATATAACAAGTAAGTAGTATATATTATGCCTTAATTTTTGCACATTTACAGCATTTGTCTATTTCAAGATAATTTTACTGCAGTAAACGAGTGGATAACAGCTTATATATGCATCTCAATTTTTTAAATTAAGGTTTCTAGCTTTTATTTTTTGTTGTGAAAACAAATAATATATCCTATTATTGTTGGCAAAAAAGTTTTCATGAAGTAAGATTATATTTAATATGATTTTTCTATAAATGAAATCTTTAAACTCATTTTTCTCAGTTTGTGATTTTTCAAATTCTCCCCATCTTCGAAATGCTAAGGCTTCTACAATTCTAATGCAAATAGTCTAATTTTTTTTTTGATTAATCTTGATACTTACTGCATCAAAACGTCTGAGTGGTTTTTTGATATCTATGAAAAAACTTTTTAAAAAAATTTATGAATCTAAAAAAGTACTATTTTCTATCGTTTTTTCCATATGCAACCACATTTTATTTTTTTTTACCCTGATCTACTTATTTTATTTAAAATCTGCTCAGAAGTTTTATGTAGTTAGGTATGATGAACAAGTGGTAAAAAAATCTAGTTCCAAATATAAAAATTAAAAAAGAAGTAGGAATTTGAAAATTATTGAATTTTTTTTTAAAAATTCAAATTTTTATAAAAAATTATAAAAATGTTAACAATTTGAAATGTTTTATTATTTTGTATCATTCAGACTTACTTAAATATGATTTCAGAATTTTAATATAGGCATTATTTAAGAAAAAAAAAATTTTGGTACCGAGTCCCCTTAAAATAATAATCAAACTTTCAAAACTACCATTGTATATTGTTGGCAAATATTTTTTTTTGTTTGCAAAGGTTACTAAAAATCTTACTCGTAATTTGCATCATATCCCTATATTTGTTTTTGACGAAAAATGCATGGGTAATTCAAAAACCAGATAATCAGGTCATGAAGGATCAAGAATTAAGTATATTTTGCCTACAAGAAATTTAACGATACTAATATTCAACTTTATTTAAAATTAATAATAAGATAATATAACAAAATAGATATCATTGTCTAGCCTTTAAAAATTTTATAATATTAAATAAGTATATCGGGCTAGACCAGTGGTCGGCAAACCGCGGCTCGCGAGCCACATGTGGCTCTTTGGCCCATTGAGTGTGGCTCTTCCACAAAATACCACGTACAGTGCGATTGAAACTGGTGTTCTTACTTCTATTTTTACATACTTAGTTGGTGTTTATGTATCTTTATTTTTAGGCGAGTGCTCTGAAGCGACTTAAAGAGAAAGCATTTCCAGAAAGATTAAATATCAACGCTTATCGTCAAGTCGTATCTTTGCATCGTGTTCTACAATGTATAACTTCCGAGCGCGTGTTCCCACAGGAAAGTCTAGACTAGTCAAAATGCCTTCGAATATAACCAACCAACCAACAAGTCGAAGATCTTAAGTTGGTTTCATCTTTATCAATAGCAGTTGACGAGTCTTGTGACATAAATGATACAGCGCAAGTTTCACTTTTTGTACGATTTAGTTCATCTACAGATCCTAAAGAATAACGTTTAGGATTATTGCCACTCAAAGGTCAAACACGTGGAGAGGATATAGAAAATGCTGTAATTCAGTGCATTGAAAAACATCATATTCAACTCTGTAAAATTGTCTCAATTTCAACAGACGGGGCGAAAAATATGACAGGCGTAAGAAACGGGTTTGTTGCTATTTTGAAAGGAAAAATTAATCACGAGATACTTACTTACCATTGCATCATTCCTCAATAAGTGCTTTGTGCGCAGACATTTCCAGAAGAAATTTGCAAATTTGTGGAATTGGTAATTAAGATTATCAACTCCATTATAACTAAAGCTCTTAATCGCCGACAATTAAATTAATTTTTAGCTAAAATGGAGAGTGAGTACGCAGATCTTCTGCTGCATAACAAGGTACGTTGGTAATCAGGAGGAAACTTTTTGAAACGTTTCGCTTCCTTAAAAAAAAATTAAAATTAAGCATTTCTCCTTGAAAAGGGTGTTTCACTATCCAGAACTAACGAACCATCAGTGGATCCAAAAAATTAATTTCATGGTAGACGTTACGTCTCATCTACGAGTCCGTATATCAACTTAATCGTAAACTACAGGGGAAAGGAAACACACTTTTTTTGATGTTAGAAGAAGTTATTTCATTCGAAAACGAATTATCTCTTTTTGCTCAAGATTTGGATAAATCAACTTTGATTCACTTTCCAAGCCAATTGAAACATTGCCAAGAAAATAATTCTGATATTGATATTTGCTATTTGAAAACAACGCTTTTAAATATGAGGGAAGCTTTTCTTAACAGGTTTCAGGTCCGGATTTTCAAGATGAACGCAGAGATCTACCTTCAGGAGCAAACACCTGGCCCCCGTCCAAATGCTTCACAGATTACTACTGCTCGAAAATATTAATCAAAATATTCACCAAATTAATGGCTCAACATAACCCATCTGTTGCATCCTAACTGGCATTTTGCTTGAATTTACATATTCTGTAAACTTAAAATTATACCTACTTATTCTACGTATCCAGCAATTTCTTCATAACTGTACTGTACTACTAGCATATTGTATTTGTATAAATATAATTTAAACTAAAAATTATACCTACTTATCCTACGTATCCAGCAAATTCTTCATAACTGTACCGTACTACTAGCATATTGTATTTGTATAAATATATTGTAAACTAATAATGTAACTATTTTATACTATGTAACCAGCAAATTGTTATTTGCAATACGGTACCTTTGTAATCATTGCAATACATCTACTGTAATCATTGTTAATTAAAAAAAAAATAGGACACTTAGTCGCTGGAGCACATACGCAGGACATTCAACCTACCTAATGAGTCACTTAACTTAACACATGATATTAACTAATAGCACTAAGGTTGGTCATCCTGAAAAAAAATAAAAAAATAAAAAAATAAAAAATAAAAAAATAAAAATAAAAAATAGTTTGTTGGCACACAAAATACCAACACATTTGGCTTTAAACAAACTTCCCTTCCTCGAAATAGCTCGCACTATGGTGGTTGCACCCAGGCGCTTGCCCACAAGTACTCAAGCTAAAATATTATAAAATTTTAAAAGATTTTCTGGGGCTCGTCCTCCTGGATGCTCTGCTTTTTAAATTGCCTCGGCGTCGACTGGCATTGACTAGATAACATGCGGCCTGTTCAGCCGGGCGGGTTGGCGTCGAGCGACCAGTAATCAGCTTTTTAGTATGCCTCACGGCAGGGCTGTTTTCCTTTGTGATTAACAGGTTTCAGGAAGTCAGAAACATCAAAGCGACGTTAGCATTTCTAAAAAACCTCTTAATGCTACTGTAACAGAATTAAATTTTTCTCCCTTTAATATTGACATTGGCAACTTTGAAATGCAATTGATTTGAAAAAACAAAGAATTGTGGAGCTCGAAATTTGAACGTCTTTGTGCTGATATAGAAATATATCTATCTATATATTATTTCTAAAAGGTGTTTTTTTGTTTTGCCCCTTTTACTCCCTTCATACTGAACCAAAATCGATAAATGAGATACCATTTTAAAGATTAAGTTCTCCTCCTCTGACGAATTGTTGATTCAGAATGACGCATTGTATTGTTTGTTAAAAAATCGAAGCGAAAAATTGACTTTTGGCCCTAAATTTCTTTCCCTGGATGCGTCGAAACGGCACTGTCAAATAGTGTGCACAAAGAGGTTTTGTAATGTAAATATCACATTTTCCACGAGTTTTTGTCGTAATTGACTTTTAATATTGTCTACAAAGGTGTTTTGAAGTATACATATCTCATATTCTACTGTTTTGTCTCATGCTTCACCTCTAATATTGTGGCCAAAGGCATTTTGTAATTGATTTTGTATTATCGTTACGCACCACTGTTATTTGCCAAATAAACAATTGCTACCAATGAACCGGCTCTTCTTTCATCCTACTACAAACCACCAACTGCGCTATAAAATTTATCGTAATTTAATCGCATGCGAAAGGGTCTCACGGGCCACCTAGTATTGAAGAAAAACGAATGTGAACTTAGCTCAAAGCACAAGTGGTTTGCTTTGAAAGACCTGGAGAAGGAAGATATGTTGATTTTCAACATCTGGAATTGTATTCCTGACTCATACATATAATCAGATGAAAAAAATAACGTTTGCTGTTATTTTCTTATTTGGTTCGATAAATTCATACGGACAATCATTTTCAAGCATGAACCTCATCAAGAGTAAATTCAAATGTCTTATTGATGAGAACCTGGAATTGTGCCTAAAATTAAAAACAACAACATACAAACCCGACTTACCCAAACTTTCCAAGGAGATGCAAGGCCATTGTTCCCATTAGTATTTGTCTGTCATTGTCATGATTTAATTTTATCAATACCTTACAATTTAATTTTATCAATTAATAATATCGTTATTAAGTATGATATCAAGTTTTATTCAACGCACCTATAGTTTTACTATGGCTTAAAACGTTAAGTAAAGTTTATGAAGTTAATTTTAGGGGGCGTTATGGAGTGAAATAAGATCTAGTGTCGCGGATTGAGAAAGGTATGTTGAGAGGATTTGGACATATCGAGGGGATGAACGAAAGGAGATAGACGAAATAAGTATACAAGACAAGTACGGGGGCTGTCCGTAAAGTATCCGAATTTAATTTATAACTAAAAAAATATAATGGATAAACATACTTCAGTTTAATCCCCTTCAAAGTATTGTCCTTGAGAAGCAACACACTTAGCCCAACGTTGTTGCCACTCTTAGAAGCAGGATTGGAAGTCGTTCTTTGGAATGGTCAACAGCTGTTCGATCGCTTTTTGTTTGATGGTCGTCACATCCTCAAACCGTCGTCCTTTAAGCGTTTTCTTTAGCTTTGGAAATGCGAAAAAGTCGCACGGAGCGAGGTCTGATGAGTAGGGAGGTTGCGGGACTTGCCATGTTTGGTTAAAAAATTTTGAACCACATGTGAGGAGTGAGCAGGGGCATTATCATGGTGAAGCATCCATTTCCCAGATTTCAACTTTGCTGGTCGTTTCCTCCTCACGGAATCACGAAGTTGCCTGAGCACATCACGGTAGAACTCTTTATTAATGGTTTGTCCATCTCTCGATGGTCTGTCCACCTCCCGCAATCTCTCAAACTGTCATTCGTCGATCTGATCGCAGCACAGTACGAACCTGTTCCACTTGGACATCATTTCTCGATGTTGATGGACGCCCTGATAGTTCATCACTTTCCACAGATTCCCTTCCATCTTTAAAACGTCTAAACCATTGAAACACTTGAGTTCGGCCCATAACATCATCACCGTATGCTTTCTTAAGCAAATCGAACGTTTCGGTTGCAGTTTTTCTAATTTTACTACAAAATTTGATGCAAACACGTTGCTCAGTAGATTCCGTCATGATCCAACCCGACACGAGACTTCAACTGCGTTCACTTTTCGTTATTGCTACCAGATAACCGCGCTTCGCAGTGCTTGGATAATTACCAACATAACAAGTTTACATATCTTTAATCATGCTAATTAGCGTGCGCACGCAGAGCGGTGTCTGTATTATGTTTTATACATTCAGTTCGGATACTTTACGGACAGCCCTCGTATGTGTGGGAGAGTTGGAAGGGGTCGACCTCAAAGAACGTACCTCAATCAGATTGGGGATGTTTTTAGCAAAAGCCAGCTTTGGAGAATCCTAATTAAGTTAATAACAATGTACCTACCTACATAGTTTAAGTTTAAAAAATTTGGCTCTAAAAAGATAATTCAATCGTTGTACTGTTGATATTTGGCTCTGTTGACTAATGAGTTTGCCGACCACTGGGCTAGACGAATTAAATATTATTATTAATATTCAGTACATAACATAATCTAATGTAATTGACATTAGAATTTTTCAGTATCATTAAGGATTTATTTAAAAGTGGAATTCTGGTTATTTAAAATCCCTGTTCAAATTTTCCATTTTTCATGAGGGACAATGTTTAAGAAAATAACATAGTATTAAGTTATGAACTTTTCTTGTGATTTTAAAAATCTTATATTGATTTTCTGTTGCGACTAAGAGAGAAACCAAAGCATTTTCATCACAGCTCTCCCTCTTGAGCCAGTATGATGAAAATCATTTCCACCCACTTTACTCACAATCCGTAAAAAGTTAACTCCGGCAAAACACATTTAAGATAAAATATTTCAAATGCAGTAATGCAAGCTACTGGGACATTTACAGGTGGAGTGCGTCATACAGACTTTTGCGAAAATGTATTCTCCGAAGAGTAATCTCCCAAATGGAACGAAACGAGGCAGCATTAAAAAGTTTCACTTGCAGGACTGTTTCATATTATAGGAAAACTTAGAGCGTATTGTTCGTAAAAACTGCTTGTCTGTATTCCTAAAGTATCATACATTAATATTAAGTGTCAGGTGTCTTTACTGTTGCAAATACAAAACAAAGATTCACAATCGGCAATAGGAGGCAGATTGTAAATTTCTCTTTCTGTTACTCTCAGTGTTAAAATACAAAATATTGAGTTCATCTTTTCTGTGTAAGTATAACTGAGTGCGATGATATTTTTTATTGAAGTTGCAAAGTAAAATGTCACAGCGTTACTCGATATCTTTTAACCTTGACGGAATACCCAAGTCTGGTAGAATAGTTTTGTCTGACAGGCCGTCCTCTCCCTAGTATAGGGGTTAGAATTCTGAGCTGACATGCAGTGGGCTTGGGTTCAGACCCCGAATAAGGATTGGTCGTTTCCGTGTTGTTCCCCCTCATAGGGAGCAATGCTGGCTCACCTGTATGGTGTTCCCATAGTAAAGTAGCTGGCAAAACTTCACGGATGTCAAAAAATACCTACCGTCAGAGACAAGTGTCTGTCGCACTTATGTTGCCGTACCTATATGTTGCCGTATTTAGCTTACCAATATTTTACTTGTTACTTTATATTTCTTACAATAAAGTAATTGCAAGAGACTATGTAGGTATAGTTTTGCAATATAGATATTATATAATTAGATATTATATAATATTTTTTTTTTAATTTTGCTTCGATTGTTCTGCATATTAGATGCAATGTAATCATCGAATGAAAATTCTCAAAATTTTCCGATAGTATCTTTTAATATTCTATGTTCCAGCAGTGGATGCCATCTGTATAAATTTCGGCATATTTGTGATAATTTAAATACTGTTATGAGTTACATTATAGCCCATTTCAAGTTTATGTTTTAAACTAATGTTATATATTTATTCATTTAAACATAGAATACACACATGCAAATGGATAGAGCAATTTATAGAACACTATACAATTAATTAAACCCAGATTAGTACTGAATAATAACATATATCACTGAATACAACTTTATCTCATCTCTATAGACCAGTTTATGGCTTTATCTTCATTGCATTACCCTGACATATGTGGCGCATATGCAATACACATACATTAAAGGTCTCTATTAATTCATGATTAGGATTTATTATGAAATACATTAGAGATTTGCATTTTGTCACCTGATGAGCAAATGATTATATCAGAAACATGCTATATATTGCTGGTATATGCTCTTACTTAAAAAAATTAGCTGGACTCCTGTATTTCAGGAATACTTAGAAATACTATTTTGAGACAGAAAATACAATAAAAGTATTTTTTACTTCAAAGCCTAGACTGAAATTATACTTATGATAATTGCAAAACAATATTTGCCAAACAAATTAAGGAACCATATTGTTTCTTTATTCCTTATGATAATAATTTTTTCCATACTGTAACTAATTTAAATAGAAATATGATTTAACAAAATGAGATTTTATTTTTCTTTAATTCCGAAATTCATTTTAGATTACAAAAGAGGCAACGAGTATGTCCCAATAAATATTGTGTTAAGTGTTTAAGCTTGTGTGAAGTTTGTAATTTTAATCTGATATTAATTAAATATGAATCTGAAAGCTTATAAACTATAAACGGTTAGATTGCATAAATTTACTCCATATTCTTGATCTGCTACTTAAAGTGCATTTTGATGTTATTAACTGAGGTTGCATCAAATTTTTGTGATGCCAGTGCTGACCTGGAGATAAACTGATGGATGTTGCAACCAATTCGGAAACTACGGTGAAGACTTAGTTTGAGTGTTTAATCTTACTATCGTATTCTGTGATACTGCAGAAATAATTAAATGTTCATAATTCCAAAATTTATTGAAATGCTGCAACAGTCAGTAGGGAAGAAAACAATATAGAAAGCTGAAATCAAGTGTAGGGAACTTTTCATAATTTATTCTTGTAATAGAGAGCAGAATGCATATATTTTCTACGTGATAGAAAATATAACGTAGAATTTCATGGGGAAGATAGTAATAAATATATGTTTAAAAATATAGTTGCAGTATTCTGAAAGGTAATTTCGAAAATGCTTTTATTCAGGTGTCACGGTCAGGGATTTATGGTTCCGGTATATATTCTAAAAATGCTTCACAGTATTATGCAGACATAAAATATAGCAAAATCAATCGATGTGAAAGTTTTATAAATATTAAAATAATTGAACTAGAACAAAGTCTCAATGAAATGTCTATAAAATCTGATCTATAGAAAGGGATCAATTTTACGCACGTTTATATGATGTTTAAACTGCGAGTATAAAGTTTCTTCCGCATCTTATTTTACTACATGCATATAAAACTTAGGCTGGCATGACTCTATTAATAGTCTTTTGAGAAAAATTCTCCTAGGTTTATTTCTGTAATATTAACCTCCCTAGATTTTCTTTCACTTTGAACTAGGCCTTCGTCATTATTGCATGGAAATATCTTGAATTCAGTAGAAGCTGCAGTTTGAAGAAGAGAACGAATCCAAAAACTGTTTTTGTTGGGAAATTTAAAAAACAACTTCCTACTTTTCTTATTTATTATTTTTTCTTTACTAAAATTTTATATAAGATTTTTACATTCCGCCATTATTCCGGTACCTTGGACAGGTCAGTTGGACTGTCCTTAAATAAACTATACGGTACTAATAACATGGAGTTGTTGCATTCTTCAAACTGCTTATGAAATAGGTATAATAACCAATAATTAAAAAAATGAGAAATTTTTCTATTTATAAAAATTTTATAAACATTTTAAAAATTTTGTAAATATTATGAAAATAATTACTAATTATCCCTTTCATCGTCATAATATGAAGTGGTTGCAGTAGTTGGTCTCATCAAAACATCTTCATAAAAGGGTTTGTACTCATGTGTAATGCGAGTAAGTATCTTGCCAACATCCTGGATCTTCTTGATTTGTCTTGGAATTTTTGTAAGAATTTCTGTTGGAATCTGGGGTATTCCTGTGTTTGACTTTTTGAGTAAAAATTTATGTTTCATGAAACCATGTATGAATTCAAATATTGTTAGATAACCTTATGGTAAGGATTCTGTATTTGGAAACTGTAACTGTCTGTATTTAGAAATAGAAAATTTGGAATTTTCTAGGGACTTTTCCGTTCTTTTGTAGAAATTAGGTCCCAAGTTCTTGAAATCTAGAATACTTTCTGTGGAGATTTGAGTAACATGAATCCTTTCTTCATAGAGGATTGAATCAAATCAATGTATTGTTGCGGTGTGTGAATTATATCCCCTCATCTGATTTTCCTTTTAACAGTCGCAAAATTGCGATCACATTGCGAGAATAAGTGCCCTCGAACAGGGAATTACTGATAAATTGTCCGCAAAAAAAAATAAAAAATAAAAATAAAAAATAATTAAATTTTTTATCATTTGTTCCCTTCTTCATGCTGCAGGTTCAATAAATTCTACCTCTTACGTGAGGTTAGAAACTTTCTTTAAAATGTGTACTATTAGAAACGCATAGGTGGTGGATCTCAAGATTTGATTACGAAAACTATTTGTAATATTCATGACAAATGTTAGCCCAATATAACTCTACTTTTTTATGAAGTACAGTAATTTCAGTGTGTCATCAGTAAATTTCTATATTACTTTAAAATTTATTTCTTCATAAGGATAGAAACAATTTATCTGGAGTCTGTACGATTTATTTTCAGAAAGCTTTCTTAGATCCAGCAATATTTGTGGTGTAAATTAAAACTTATTTTTCTTCTGCACTTCAAATTTCGAGGACTCTCTACGATCAAAGCAAAAGTGGGGATAAAAATATTGCTTCTATTCTGTTACTTGATTGTATAATTATATGTTCTCAAATTCTTTTTGTTCTTTGTAGCAGTTGTAAAGCTCATTAGTGAATTACGGTTTGGGGTGAAAGAGTAAAGCAAAAAAGTTCGGAAAGCAGAAATTCCTGGGTTTCAGTCCTTGGCCAGACTGATTTACTTTAAGGAAAAGAGAAAACGGGATAAAAGGAGTGAAAGTGTGACAGAAGGGTTGTTATATTGTCCTTGTATAAAGGTAAATATAGATTTATGTTTAGGAAAAAAAACCCTAAAGGACAATATTAGGATGATTTTTTTCATTATTGTCCTCTTAAATAAAAATGTTTCATAATTAGAAAAATCAGATTTTACCAAAGTGTTATTTTTAGTTCTAGCAGTGGCTCTTGATATAGAATCCTTCACCAGTGTGTACCAATTCATCGTACAAACAATATCACAGAATAAAATTCGTAAAAAATAAAATGATTACATCTTAAACTTTCGGTGGAGGTCCCAAAGGATAAAAAATATAATAATAAATTTACAGTTTAAAAGAATCAAACTAAAAGAGTTAACGAGTATGAATGACCCAGAGTCGATCTCTATCTTGCAGTACCTATTATATCAAATTATTAGGACCTTCCATTAAAGTTTTCCCATTTAATACGAATTTCTAAACATAAATTGTTAAACGTGAACAATTTCCGCAATGGAAGATTTTATATTCAATCTTCGAATCAATTTAGAGATATGCACCTCAGCAAAATAGTACGCGAAGCATTACTGCCTTGTCATCAAGAATTTGGGAATTAAGCGAAAATACCATTTTAAAAAGTCATCATGAGCAAAATAATGTTCTCTCAATATTTCACAGATTTATTCATTTTGGTGTTAGTTTTAAAAAAAAGAAAGCAAAAATAATTTTGAGATTCACGAGCTTTTCAAGTACATTTATTTTCATACTTGCCTCATCTTTCAGTATTAACTAACTTACAAAGGTTATTCTTTGTAATTTAATAGTAAAAAATTAATATTTCTTATTAGAATAACTTAACAAAGCACTTGAATTTTAAGAATCTGGTGAATCAGCACATTCTTCGAATATGAGCAAAAAACTTAAATTTATTAATAGGACAACTATCCTCTATCTGAATGAAAAAGGATTTTGAACTGCATTGGAAGTTTAGTGACAAGGAGTGTCTTCTTCAAATCATCATCAGTTTTGGGGGTAATAAATTTTAACTAATATTAGACGCAGATTTTTTGAGCATCAGAACGTAAAATGATTCCTTATATAAATTGTGTGATGTACATAATGCAATTAGAAGATACTAAAAGTCCTATAACCAATATCCGATATTTCGACTTACGAGCAGCATAATTTTAAGAACAAATTCATTTCAATCGTCATTGATAGCAATAAATTTTTGTTATTTGTTTAGTTATGTAACAAGGAAAAAGTAACGTATGATTCATTCTGAACTAAAGCCGGATGTATATCATTATTGTTATAAAACCAATTTAACAATTTTAGTCTGTTATGCATGTATATATATATATATATATATATAAGAAAGAGTTGATAGTGAAAATCCAGCATAAGAGATATTACACTATGCAATGTGAAACAAAAACATGAAAAGAAAAAAAAATTAAAAGGTATTCGACAGCATCTCTTGATCAGCGGGGTCGATGCTGTCAAAAACCAATGGAATGTTTCTAATAAGTATGATCTAACCAATAAACATACTTAGACACCGAACAATCCATAAGAATCAGAATATATATATATATATATATGTATATCTGTGCGTGTGTATAGTTTGCAGTTAATACTAGTAGGTGCAGATACAGAGTTAAATATCCTACACAACTACGTTTGAGATACTTCTTGAAGAAATACATATATTTGGTTTTGCCTACATAAGTTTACTCAGAATGTTTAACTACTTCTTTAATATTATTTCATTAGATGAACTGTCAGCTGCAATTTTCGTCCTAAGTAAACTACTTCTCTTTCAATGATCTGGTACTTCATAAGTTTAGATTTGAATTTATATATCATCTTTAGCGTGAATATTGTGAAATTTTATGGTGATTTTAAGAATGTATGACTAAGCATACGATCAGAATTTCAACCTCTAGAGAACGTTTTATTAAAAAAGCAATAAAAATTTGAAAGTAAACACTTGGTTGTAAAACAGTAAAAGTTTCCCCTGAGATGTCTGATAAGAACGTGGCTAAGGAAACTAAAAAATACTCTCCAACAGTTATTGCTTTATTTCAAATTTAAAAGCTCTTTTTATTACCGTGTTTACGAGGCTAATATATTAAGATACAAACTATAAAATACGTATACTAATAAATGCAAAGTTCTCTACACAGAAAAATTCATACAGGTCATAAATACATTACTGCAAGCAAACATGACTAAATTGCCATTGTAAGAAACACTGTTTATGATAGCGGTCTCTGTTTTGATACTGACCGTTTAACATGGCATATATGACAGCGTTTTATATATATATATATATATATATATATATATATATATATATATATATATATTATTAATAAAAGCAAGAGTTTGTGTGTGTGTGTGTATGCGGCCCCCAGGCGAATCTGTGAAACTTACAACCGTGAAATTTGGCACACGGGTAGTGCAAACTATGGGAAGGTGCACCTCGAAGCCCGAATTTTAAATTTTATTCTTGAAATTTTTTTATTTTATGTTTTGTGGGATATTTTATGTTTTTTAACTTCAGATTACGATATCTCGGCAAAAAATGATCGTAGAATTTTGATCTTTTCACAATCTAAGACTACAGACATTTCTTCTTGAAACAGGACCTCATTTGTTAAAAAATAATTTAAATCAGACTAATATTTTCATCAAAATATTAAACACACTTTTTCGAGAAATTTAAGCCCTTTTTAGCATCTACGGTCGATGCTCTTCGTGTTTTTATCTTACAAAGAAAATATTTACATCATCTAGAAGATGAAAGCTTTCTCATTCATATGAACCTCATTTCAAGTCTCTATCTTAAAATTTCGATTTTTAATTGAATTTTAAAGAACGATATGTCAACACAAATTTTCTTAGCGGTCTTTCAAATGCGGTTTGGATGAAGAATCATTTTTTCATCCATAGGCATGGGGGGGGGAAGTCTCGAAGAAAGAATTTTTCGCCCATTCGTGGAGGGTTGGACCGAACGAAATTTCTCGCCGGGGGAGGGGTTTTTTTCTGGCTACGACTGTTAGCAGGACGTGGGATACGTAGCCACAAAATTTAGATACCTTGATTCGATGTTTTTTAGTCTTTCCATTCTCTGACAATGATTGCTGAAGGGAGCGGGTCCCTAAACCAACCGGCTAGAAGGGCGAAGCCCGTGTCATGGGTTATGTCAAAGTATAAATAACATAGAAAGTGTCAATTTTTTCTATGTTATTTATACTGTGTTAATTTTTAAATTGATTTTGGTTAACAAGCATTCTTAAAATCCCGGGCAACGCCATCTGTAATTAGGAATACCTCCATCTTTTATTTTCTTACAGAACAAAACTCATTTCGGAAGTTTCATTGAAGGTAAAACGAGGAATTTCTGTTGTGGCATCTAAAAAGGTATTTTAAGTAAACAATTAAACTTTGAAGCGTATTCCCATCTTTAACATTACAGTAATAAGCATTACATCTTATTAATAAAAGCGAATGTTTGCGCGCGTGTGTGTGTGGGGGGGGGGGGGGTCGGCCCCTAGGCGAATCTGTGAAACTTACAGCAGTAAAATTTGACACACGGGTAGTGCAGACTATGGGAAAGTGCACCTCGAAACCCGAATTTAAAATTTTATTCTAGAAATTTTTTTATTTTATGTTTTGTAGGATATTTTATGTTTTTTTAACTTCAGATTACGATATCTTGGAAAAAAATTATGATCTATTTACAAATAGAAATTTGATCTATTTACAATCTAAGACTACAGACATTTCTACTTCAAACAGGACCTCATTTGTTTAAAAATAATTATTATATAAAAATGGATGGATGTGTGTATTTGTGAGTTTATGTTCCAACATCACTCTGGAACGCCTGGAGCAATTTCAACCAAACTTGGTACACATATCACTTACAATCTAGGAAAAAACAATGGGGGGCTTAAGACTCATAGGGGGCAGGCGGCACGTGTAAAAATATTCGAAAACTTCTGATATTAGTTTCGAATCCATAGTTTTCGGTGTTGCTGAGCTTAATAATGACACGTTCGATGACGTTTGAGTGCAAGTTCAGCCCCCCATCAGCATAGGGGGGAGGGGTAGGGGAATAAGGAGTGAATATAAAATGACCAAAATACCGAGAGTAGTGTCGAAGTCATAGTTTTCGGTGTCGCTGAGACGAATAATGACATTTCCGATGCCGTTTAAGTGCAAGTTTAGCCTCCCCATTAGCATTGGGGGTAAGCGAGGGGGGAAAGAAAGGGTAATTAAAAATGTCCAAAATGACCGAGAGCAGTGGCGAATCCATAGTTTTTGGGGTCGCTGAGATTAATAGTGATACTTCCGATGACGTTTGAGTGCAAGATCAGCCCCCCATCAGTATTGGGGGGGAGGGGGGAGGAGGAAGAAGGGGTGCATATAAAATGCCCAGAATACCAAGTGTAGTGTCGAAACCATAGATTTCTGAGTCACTGAGACGAATAGTGACATTTCCGATGCCGTTTAAATGCAAGTTCAGCCCCATCAGCAATGGGGAGGGGGGAGCGGGAAGAAGGGGTGCATATAAAATGCTCAAAATACCGAGAGTAGTGTCGAAGCCATAGTTTTAGGTGTCGCTGAGACGAATAGTGACATTTCCGATGCCGTTTAAGGGCAAGTTTAGCACCCACCAGCATTGGGGGGGGAGGGGTGGAAAGAAAGGGTGAATATAAAAATGCCCGAGAATAGTGTCAAACCCATAGTTTTCAGGGTCACTGCTACGAATAGGGACACTTCCTATGCCGTTTAAATGCAAGTTTAGCCCCCATCAGCATGGGCGGGGAAGAAGGGGGTCAGAAATAAAATGTCCAAAATGACCGAGAGTAATATCAAATCCATAGTTTTCGAAGTCACTGTCCAAGTTTTGACTTAAATTAATAATGGAGCAAATTTGTAATTTTACTTGATCATTTGAATACTGTACTTTATTTTAAATACGCGCATTCTCTTTGACACCTCCGCCCCCTCCGCTCATCGCTTTAAATACGTGTAAATTAAATTACTTTGATTTTACACTATAGGTGGAATCCATTCCTTTCACTGTGTAATAAAAAATTGAGATTAATAAATACCCGGCCAAACAGCTAGCTTTTCTGTGCACTTAAACAGCATCGGGAGCAATACTCCCGATGCTGTTTAAGTGGACAGAACAACTTTAAAATGGTCAGAAAATTTAATTTTTTTGTGGTACCAATTTGGTACCACATTTTTTGTGATTGGACACAAGATATTAAAATAATTTACCCCTATGCCATGACATATGGGTTTTAAGTACCGCTAATGCAAAAAAGTAATCAGACACACATTTACACAGTGAGAGGTTATTATTATATAAAAATGGATGGATGTGTGTATGTGTGAGTTTATGTTCCAGCATCACTCTGGAACGCCTGGAACAATTTTAACCAAATTTGGTACACATATCACTTACAATCTGGAAAGAAACACTGGGGGGGTAAGATACCCCTAGCACCCAAAGGGGGCAGGGGGCACATGTAAAAATAATCGAAAACGACTGATATGAGTGTCGAATCCATAGTTTTTGGGGTCGCTGAGATTAATGGTGACACTCCCGATGCCGGCTATGTGCAAGTTCAGCCCCCCCCCCATCAGCATTGGGGGAGGGGGGAGGAGGAAGAAGGAATGAATATAAAATGTCCAAAATACCGATAGTAGTGTCAAAACCATAGTTATCAGGATCGCTGAGATGAAGAGTGACATTTCCGATGGCGGTTAAGCGCAAGTTTAGCTCCCCTCATAAGCATTGGGGAGGGGGGAGGGAGCAAAGAAATGATGAATATAAAATGTCCAATATACCGAGAGTAGTGTCGAAACCATAGTTTTCGGGGTCGCTGACACGAATAGTGTAATTTCCGATGCCGTTTAAGTGCAAGTTCAGGCCCCATTAGCATGGGGGAGGGTAGAAGGGGGAATATAAAATGTCCATAATGACCGAGAGTAGTATCTGAGCCATAATTTTCGATGTCGCTGAGATGAATAGGGACGTTTCTGATGCCATTTAAGTGAGAGTGCAGCCACCCTATCAGCATTGTTGGGTGAGGTGGGGGTAAGAAAGTGTGAATATAACTTGTCGAAAAGGAGCGAGAATAGTGTCGAATCCAATGTTGTTGGGTTCGCTGCGACGAATAGGGATACTCTCGATACTGTTTAAATGCAAATTCAGCCTCCCAAAAACATTGGGGGGGAGAAGGGGTAAAAATAAAATGCCCAAAATTACCGAGAGTAGTGTCGAATCCAGTTTTTGTGTCACTGAGATGAATAGGGCCCTCCCGATGCCGTTTAAGTGCAACTATAGCCTCCCATCATAATTGGTGGGGTGGGGGGGTGGGAGAAGGGGTAAAACAAAGTCCAAACTGACCGAGATTAGTGTCGAATCCACAGTTTTCGGAGTCACTGAGAGAAATATAGGAAACTAAAAATGTTGTTTATAATCAAGATTTAAGTTAAATTAATAATTGAGTGAATTTGTAATTTTACTTTATTATTTGTATACTTACTTTTAAATACCTGAAAATTAAATTACTTAGATTTTACACTATAGCTAGAATCCATTCCTTTTCCTGTGTAATAAAAAATTGGTATTAATAAATACCCGGACAACGCCGGGTAAATAGCTAGTATATATATATATATATATATATATATATATATATATATATATATATATATATATATATATATATATATATATATATATATATACATATATATATGAGGTGTTAAAAGGTAAAGTGGTGTAAGTCACATTTTCAACTTTTTTAATTTGAGGGCAAATATGTAATCTCCATGTTTAATTTATATTGGAATTGTAAATAGTTATTATTTGTAAATAGTTAATAATTGTTATGAATCATAATTTGTTCAATTTATGGTCGAAATTTTTGTAGTTTTTGCAGTTAAACTCTTTCGACTTACACCACTTGACTTACTGACTTACAGCACTTTGCCTGTCACCGCCTCATATATATATGTATGTATATATATACATATATACACATATATATATATATATATATATATATATATATATATATATATATATATATATATATATATATATATATATATATACCCAACAAACACAGGACTGACGGCAGCTTATCGAGCCAGTGCTGGAGGCGCCGGTAGAACGACAAGGACGGGAGAATTTTTCAGGGCTTCTCGCGGGTTGTTTACGAACCTCCGAAGGGGGAACGCTTTGCGTTTACGTGTTTCAGGGCCTGTGATGGGTTGATGTGAATCGCGCCGAAACCATTTTTCCTCCACTGTCCCGGAACTGGACCTCCGATTCGTAACCACAAGTAACAGAAATCTGCATCAGAATTATGGATTTCAAACGGAAAGAGAAGATTAAATTAAACAGACTTTTCAAAAATATTTATTTCATTGTTGAGAAACTTCTTTTACGCGGAAAATTACCATAATTTTCCTCGTATGTAAAGATTGTATTATGTGTGTATGTTTTTAACTCCCTAGAAGCTTATAAAAACAGATGAAAATTAGTTTCATTGTTTATTTTTATATATTACTGGAGAAATTAAATATCTACTTAAAAATGGGTCCTTCTTGCACCACTCTTTATTTATAAGAGAGGAAATAGTGATAATATTTGTATTTTTTAAAATTTCTTTTATAGTATATTAATATAATAATATATATTTTTGTAGATAAAATATTCAAAATATATTTTTCAGGAAAATTACATATTCTAAGTATTTCTAATTGTTAGATGCCATCATAAAACAACTAATTTTGAAGAATTTTTTCTCGAATTTCATCGTATTAATTTTACAGTAACATATTCTTATAATACACATTTGAATGAAAGAAAAAGAATTTTAAATTTCCAGACCTTAGTTAAAATAAACAAATCACACATATTTAGAAAAATATTAATGTAATGTAATGTCAGAGACATAGACAGTAGATGTCATGAGACACCAAATAAGATCCCAAAATAAGACCCTTTATCCTCAGTACGTACATTGAAGAATATTACATTGTTTTTTTTTGTAATTGAATCAGGATACGAGAAATATTATTTACAATAAGAAAAAAAAGACCAAAAAATAAGATTAAATAAATGTTAGAAATAAATTATGAGGCAATTAAGTTTAAAATAGTAAGTAAGTTATATTTAATAAATTAAATTGGCAGGTCTGAGTATCCGCGAGTACAGAAGAAAGAAATGCACGTTTTGGGATCGAACCCAGGACGGAAGCAAAAACGGATGTCACAGACCAGCATTCACTGACAGATTGTTAAGTGTGGAACTTCAGTAAGAGGAAACTGCCTGGCATGGAACAGAAAAACAAATGAAAAATGTTAAGCACTATCAGAAACCAATGAATTAACCTGTGAACAATTAATGGACTGGGTAAAATTTGAAATATTAAGGTCGGAACATAAATTTTTTATTTCAGCTAACACATGGCGGATTTTGATAAATTTATTTAGTGTACATCTAGGTTTCCCAAAGATTAAACATTGTTGGGCTGTAAATTTTGAATAGGTTTGCTAGATGAGAGATTTAAATTATTTTTAAGAGCTTAGCTGTATGAAAGAGTATTGGAAGTTTGATTGGTTCCAAACTGGTTACCAGTTTTTACAGTGACGTAAGCCTAAAATAATTAATTCGCCTTCGACTTCCCAAGCCAAAGTGTCGGTAAGGATTCCTTAAAAAGGATTTTAAGTGGCCGTTCGGTTTTGGGATTTTTTTTCCAAAAAAAATCAATGCGTAATTTAATTAAGTAATTTTGAAAGGTCCGATATTAATGCAATTGCAGTAATGTTTTCAGATAAGATTTTGACAAAGTTTCATGAAATTGATTTGGGATATTGAATTTTCACTAGGTTGTACATTTTGTTGAGGGTATCTTTGTACCCTTCCACCATTAAAAAAAACATGGCTCAGGTTTGGTTTCCCGCCTAACAGGAAATTCATCAATAGCAGCGGGAATTTCTTTCCTCCGGATTACGACAGTTTCCTAGGATAGAAAATTGGTTTGAGAGAGGGATTCGATCATTAATTCTCGTTAAGTTAGAGTCGTGAGCAATTTGCTTTAGGGCAACGGTGTTTAACCTGCGGCCCGCGCATGATATAACAAATATAAATCATTCCAATGTTGATGTTGTATTTCACCATTTTCCTAATCCTAATGAAATTAAAATTAATTCAAAATCACATTTATTTGCAAAAGTTATAATTTCATCAAATAATAATATTTTTCATAGTTAAAATAGCAGACATATTAAAAAAAACACCAATATCAAAAGTCACATTATGTTCGATTTCGTTCAAAATTACCACATCACATTGCATACCAAGATTATAATATTTTATACATTACATATACAATGTATTTTTCATTTTCATAAAAAAACTAAACTTCTGAGTATACTTGACTTTTTTATGCGGCCCGCCTGCCTTGAAAAAATTTATCATGTGGCCCAGATGCTGCAAAAGGTTAAACACCCTGATTTAAGTTCATCTGCCTGATTCAGAGGTTTAACTTTTTCAGATTTAGGAATATAATCAAAAGCGGGTGTAGAAGAAAATTTAAACGCACACTTACTGTGTATAAGATTAACAAGTTCTTTGAGATTGGGGATGTTAAACGTTATTTTGAAAAAAAATAATTCATGTTTTTCAAAAGTCCATAGTAATCACACATGGTTTCCATTACTTATTTCACTGACACATTGAATTGTGTTTTGTTTTGTTTTTTATTATTAAATTTTGGCATAATCTTTTGAGAATGCATTTTCGTTTTTATCAATGTAATTCTTGCAGAAGTGCCACGGATGGGTAAGGGTGACTCAGTAACGAATTTAACAATCCTTTCTACTGCTTGTGTGTGACATGGAAAATTGCTGAAGTCAATACGTTGACTCTCCTGATCAGATTATTTTGCTTCCTTTAGAAACTGCTTTAGTTTGTAATCAGAAAAAAGCCTCGGTCTGTTACTTTAAAATCTTTACGTACAATCATATCAATATAATCCTTAGCATCAAAGTTTATACGTGGCATTTTAAACTTTCTAATGCCCCATTCATTTTTCAGTCCTTGCTTTTAGAATCCGGCGTAATCCAAGCTCTCTTACGTGGCTGCGATCAACTGATATCATACATAGAAGGAGATTTTCAGAAGCAGCAAAGTACGAATTTCTTTGAATGACTGGGTCAATTACATTTTTAAGAGTCTGATGGAGGTAACTAGCTTACAAGTTTCCACAAGTGCTTCGATCCATGGATATAAGATAGTTTCAGCTTTATGTGAAACGAAACAGGTGCATATACTTACAAAATGTACTCAGTCAGTATTCGGAGATTATTTTTGCAGTACATTCTGTTCCCACATACAAGTGAAGTATTCGGTTTGCTAATGTAAGCTATCATGAATAACAAAGTTTTCCTGGTTTTCTCATAGACAAATCAGAAGAGCACCTTCCAACAGAGATTGCATTAGACATTTCTAACAAATATTTTGGGTCCACACTTAAATCATCCTTAATTTCTAGTAATGGAATGTCATTTTCAATAGGTGAAAATTCAATCACTGGAAGTTCATAACAGTTTTCTAGTTGTTTACCTATTTCTCCTCCAAATTAGGACGTAGGCGCAGTTCATTTCCATGAAATAGACCAATCAACCACTGCAGTTGCCTTCTTAATTCGTTTTCCAATAAAGGAACCACACCATTATTCAATCCAGTGTTCACGGCAGTTCCATCCATTCCAATTACAGTAATGTTTAAATGCTGGTTGTTGCCATTGAAAAATGCTATTATGCTATCTTATATACATTTTCCAGTGCCAGAAATCTGCTTCTGAAAATCTCGTCCTTTGTATGATATCAGATGATCGCAGTCATGTAAGAGAGAGATTAGATTACCCCGGATTCTAAAAGCAAGGTGGCATCAAAAAGTTTTTATTTCAACGTATAAACTTTGATGCCAAGGATTATATTGATATGATTGAATGGAATGATTTTAAAGTAACAGGACTTCCTATGAAGAGGCATATTTCTGATGACAAACTAAAGCAGTTTATAAAGGAAGCAAAAGAATCTGATCACGAGAGTCAATGT
The DNA here is from genome assembly GCA_907164885.2 of Dolomedes plantarius. Lineage (NCBI taxonomy): Eukaryota > Metazoa > Arthropoda > Arachnida > Araneae > Dolomedidae > Dolomedes > Dolomedes plantarius. The sequence continues at coordinate 102,223,019 of OU015494.1, read as the reverse complement.
AGTGACTTCAATAATTTTCCCATGTCACACACAAGCAGTTGAGAGGATTGTTAAACTAGTTAGCGAGTAAAAAATACATTCTCAAAAGATAATGCGAAAATTTGAAACAGAAAGCAATTCAATGTGTCAGTGAAATATGTAAAGCAAACCATGTATGATTACTATGGACTTTTGAAAAATATGAATAATTATTTCAAAATAACACTTTGCCTTTAAAGACATTACATTAATATTTTTCTAAATAAGTGTGATTTGTTTATTTTAACTAAGGTCCGTTAATTAAAAATTGTTTTTTCATTCCAATGTGTATTATAAGAATATGCTACTGTAAAATTAAGATGATGAAAATTGCGAAATTCTACAAAATCAGTTGTCTGTAATGACATCTAAAAATTAGAAATACTTAGAAATACCTAAGTTTCCTGTAAAAATATTTTGAATATTTTATTTACAAAAAATATCATTATTAATTTAATATACCATAAAATAAACAGAAAAAAGAATTTTATCTCTATTCACAAAAATATCTATTTTGAAGCACCTGAAAAATATTTCAGTAGAGCAATAAAATTTTATATTCTTTATTCTAATACCAAAAGGCAGCTTTTGTAAGCTATCATATATTGAAATTCCAAAACATGTTTTTTCACCTCGGAAATCGACCTTGACGATTCGGTTCCGACCTTGGCTCGGAACTACAATGCACTAGTGTCATCTCATTGGATGTTCAGTTGCACGTGATTGAAAAGGCGCCATTAAAGATTGCTTACAAATTGGCTGAAATTAATCCACACGTAAGTTTCATTCGTTAGTATTAAATTATTGCCTTTAGATTTTATTTAACACCCTTACATAGTGAACAATATTCTATTACTGTTATAAGATAGTGTTTTAATCCAAGTCATAATATGAATTGACCGTATTTCAGATCAAATTCTATTGAACTGAGTGTCTATTGAATTAGCAATACTTATACTTATATTAGCAATACTTATGGCACTTACGAGCACTTTCGTATGTATAAATAAAAACATTTTGTTTCGGAAAAATTTAAGATTCGTGTTTCAGTTAATATTTTAGATGGACAAAGGATGTAAATGCTTTGTTCATCATTATAAATTTTCTTTGATAGTTTTCTTCCTGTTCAATGTATTGTATGATAAATCAATGAAATATTAGTTTGATATCTAAATTTTAATAATTATTAAATTATTGCACAATATAATTATGATCTATATGATGTAATTTAATGTAATTGACATTTGTTTGATATTTGTATGATATTTTACTCCAAAATTTATTCATTCACTGAATTAGATAGCTGATAAGCCTATAAACAAACATCCCAACTTAAATAAGAACTCCCCCTTTGAAATTCAGAGAAAGCATATTCTCAGAGAAAGAAGAGATTGAGAATAATCATAAATATACTAAAGAATAATCCATTATTATAATCACATTAACAGCTATCTCATAGTGACATGCACACATAAATACCTTTTAAAGCAATCATTTCTTTGGAAAGCCTTAATTGAATCAGGTTAACTTGTTTAGGTATTTCAGTTTTCTCTAGAAGGTTTTTTATAACAGATAATTTATTTTTTAGGAATAATTATAATGAAAGTCATCTAAAAATATCAAAAGCAACCAATATTATTTGTGGTTATATTATTTATATTAAAAACTGTTGATATATAATGTATATAACTATTGAATATATTGATATTTTCAATTATTATTGATAAATAAATGCAGTGTTCCCTAAGCTAAGAGAAAAATATTTTTTCACACAATTAGTAGCATGAAAAAAGTTTTAAAATAAATAAGTACAATGAAATTGGTAAAAAAAATAACAAAAAAAGACTTTTAATATGTCAGTAGGATGTTCTTAATCTGTTTATAAAAACCACTACAATTTCTTTCTAACCTAACTTTTTTTTCATCAGTTTGTATGAAACATTAAAATTTTCTTTTCATTAATGCCTACGAAATTCATGAGAAAGTCAAAACATTTGAACATTTGATGTATTTCATAATACCAGATCTGCAATACTAAAAACTTTTAAAAAAGAGTCAATGGTGCTATAATTTTGACTGCTATCCAAATACATTATTCATGTTTTTAATGGTAATATAGACAGCATTTTGCCTGTATGTTAACTTGGGCTTTATATTAAGAAACAAAAAATTTAGCATATTATGGATATTTATATACACTTCACAATACCAGCTAAGAAGGTTCAATTTCATGCTATAATTTTTATAAATTCTAACAGAACTTTATTGATTTTATACTTATAGATCATGCATACTGTGGCAACGATGGGTTGTGTATTGGGGTTACAGATAGCGGAGGTGGCTATGAGAACTTGTTGCTAGGCACAGGGTCATTTTTAGGGAAAGAAGGAAAACAATGAATATTTCTAAAACTTTTACCATTTAACAAAATTCCTTCAACCTTTGAATTAAAATTCTTCCAGCCAAAAACCGTACCAGCCAACTCACAAGGTTTATAAATAAGGTATATTAATTTATCAATATATTTAACAATAAGGTGTAACATGTGATGATCTATTTCAACTTAATTCTTCTCAATGCCAAAACATTTAGAGAAACTTGCGCACACTTCTCCAAATGCGATGACATTAATAAAATCAATTAATATTTGATCACCACAAGTTTAATCCTCACATACATTTAGCAGAGGCTTAATAAATTGATTAAAACAAAGCACAACCGTTACTAATATTTACTTACTTACTTACTTTATTATCTCAATTCCCGATATAATTATAAACGTTAATTATTTCTAAAACTATTAATTATCATCACAACAATACTTTTAACGCAACAAACCATATAATTATGATTTATGTCCCATCATGCAGTATGCATGAGTGCGTAAAAGATGCAAAATACTCATGCATATATCAGTATAAATGTGAAAATTAATGATTATAATTGTTTTTATTTTTTGTTATTGCTTAATCATATATAGATGCAAAAGGTTATACCATTTTTCATCCCTAAGTTATTAAATTGTTGGTCATTGTGCATTTATATAATTTTATTTCTCAGTTTCAGCTTTAAAATCTTGAAGAACCCAACAAGGATGAGAACTTTTATTTAGATAACATCATGTATGTTAGATTGTTATTAAAACTTTAGGTAAACTTTTGCATTCTGTGTGTGACATTGGTAAAATCTTTATTAAAAATGTAATAATGTTCTCAATAACTGTCTCTATAAGCTCTTTGTTTTCAAAAGACTTTAAGAAAGTCTTTAGGTATCATTCTGTTCAAAATAAATAAGAACTTAGGCCAAAGTTATATGTAAACGGATCATATTCCCCTTTTTATTTTAGTGATAAGCAAGTTTATAAAGAACTCTACTTTTAAATTCTTCTTGGTTTGATAAATCGTTCAGTTTTTATTATGGCATTATAAGAAAATATTGGTTTCTTTACAGAATTTTGAAAGTGGAATCTAGCTTCAGATCGCAGTCGTTTTGGAAGACCAAAGCTGACTTGGATTCACCATAGCTCACTTGGATTCATAACCTGCGTAAGTTTGTGTAATATTTTTTTCTCGACATATACTTTTGTTTTCAGCAGTAGACTCGTGGCCAAAATCGCTGTTTTTAATAGTTTTTAGATTTATTTTGAACTTTAATTTAATTTTTTCTATGAAAAAACTATAAAAATATTTATTAAAGATCTAAAAATTTCAAATTATTTTTTTTTAACTTATATACTAATCTCAACTTTCTCATAAACGTTAGTCTCAATAATTTGTGGATTGAATATTGATTTCGTTTATTTATTCTTTTTTAACTGTGAAGCTTGTTGTTAAGGTTTTAGGTTAGTGAGAAAGTGCAGTCTAGGGATTTCAGTTAAAATGACTCTTGTGAAAGTCTTTTTAACTCTTGCCGAAAAAGAGGTTTATATTATAAAAGTATAAAATGCCAAGGTTTGTTTAGAAAATATAAAATCTGTTCATGGACAAAGTTTGTTTATAAAACTAGATTTTTATTAAAACATTAGGTAAACTTTTGCATTGTGTGTGTGTCATTTGTAAAATCTTCATTAAATATGTGAGAATGTCCTCAATAACTGATTTATAAGCTATTTGTTTTCAAGACTTTTAGAGAGTATTTAGTTGTCATGTTGTGCAAAATAAATAAGAACTTACTGGTCCAAAGCATAGACGTGCCCCCCTCCAACTTAACTTGAAATAAATTAAAACGTTAATAAAAGTTCAGTTAAATCAGAAAATTGTAGAAAACTTTTAAGAAAGTTGGTTTTTTCCCGTTTTTTTCAAACTGTGAAACTGAAAATACCGATTATGTCTTTAGCCCTAACATAGTTTTTAACAATGATATGATCCATAACAAAAATTCGATGCTACATTTTTTTTCTTCTTTTATTTATATTATATTTATTTTTCTCATTGTATAGCTTTTTGAATACTACTCAAACATCAATTCTATTGTTACTCAATTTATAAAATCATAATATTTAAAATTTTAAGGATCGATCGGTAGTCAATGCGCTGAGAAGGGCCCTAGCTGAATTCAATTTGTGCCCGTCCCAAATGTTAGAAGCACGCTATGCCTATGGTCCAAAATATATATGTAAGGGGGTCATACTACCTTTTTTATTTCACTGATAAGCAAATTTATAATGAACTCTGCTTTTCAATGCCTCTTGGTGTCACAAATCACTCTTAATTTTTATTATGGCATTATAAGAAAATATTGGTTTCTTTACAGAATTCTGAAACTGGAATCCATCTTCACCTCATTGTGATTTCATTCGATTCCATAGCTCACTTGGCAGTGTGCTCGATTCATAATCTGTAAAGTTGATTTGAAGCTCACTGAACCCATTTTCTTTTATTCTGTAGATATTCTATTTTAAGGGTTATTTTAGTCTTGATTGTTAATGTTAAAACTTTTTTAAATTTAATTATCAGAATTTCATGAGAAGTAGTTAGAGGTTCATTCATAATTCCTTACAGAAGTAATCATAATAATAATATTGCTCATAGATGTATTAGATCATTCGTTGATGAGCTAATAGCTAGTTGAATGTCATTTGGAATACTAACTTCTGCCTAGTATTTAATTTTTTATTATTTCATTGTCAAATTTTGCTGGAGATCTGTCTATAAAATATAGTTTTGTGAGCAGCTGTTATTATAAAGTGTAAGGATAAGGGCAGTAAAAAAATATTACAAAATATATTATTTAGGTTCAGTTAATTATTAAACACTTGTTGACTATAATAAGGTTATGTTTGCAAGTGTGTAGGTTTTTTTTTATGGTGTATTATTTGGTTTATCTAAGTTAAGTTGAAAAATGATGCAAGCATACAAAGATTGACTGGCTGTCGATGTTGATTGCAGTGGCATAGATTATTTTCAAAGTGCAATAAAATACATTTAACTTTTCAAACCGAACTTTTAACCAGAATCTAAAAAAAAATTAATAAAACTTTTAAAATTTAAAATATTTTCATGGATCTAAAGAATGGAATAGAATACCTGTATGGTCAACTAAGTCATGGATAAAAGATGCAGCCCCAAAAACAAAAGGCCTGGTTTCTGTATACTTTTATAATAATTATGTTACAACAGTATACAGAAACCAGGCTTTTTGCTTTTAGAACTGAATCGTTTATCCATGAAATTGTTGACTATACGGGTTTTCTATTCCATTGTTAAGATCTGTGAAAATACTCTCATTAGCAAAATATTTAAAAAAAATTTTAATTTGTGTTAGAAGCTGGGTTCAAAGCTTGGTTCAAAGCTTGGTTCGAAGCCTGGTTCTCTCATCAAGGCAATCTACTCTATTTTATTTATATCTATAATAACAAATTAATCGACATGGTTGGATTTTCTACTGTACGGAGAGAAATTTAGTGAAAAGGGAATACTGTTTAACAAATATTTTATAACTATTTTCTATTAGTATATTTATTTAATTAAGTAAATATTTATTACATGATGTAGTTTTCACAGTATGTAATTGGTTTTACAAAAAAATGTTCTAGGAATTTACTTCTTGGAAGTAGTCATCAATAAAATGACAACAGATTTAAAACTGCACTCATGTGTTGGGTGCTGTTTTATATGAAGTTTTTTAAACCCCTGTCTCAGAATTTATATTTCCTAATTGGATTTAATTAATTCTACTTTATAAACAATGAATTTTTTCAACTACTTTCAACAATCAACTATTTTTACAAGAATAAATTACCCTTTAATGTACAAAACTATGCAAAAAATAATTTTCTTATCTGCAGAGCATTTACTAACTCTACATCAAAAAATAATTTATATAAATTCTTCTTTTGATTCATAAATTATATCCGGTGATGGGAGTCATTTTCCTTTCACATAAATTTATGAACTGATTTTCTCTTTCTTTTTTTTTCCCTAGATGCTGTAAAGATGGAGCCAGAGGTACAGAGAAAGAATCCTGTTTTGTAGAAAATATAGAAAAAAATTGTGTAAATGTGCTATGTACTTTCTAAATTAACTATTTTTACTTTTTCTGTATTTAAAAGCATGTGATTCTATAATTATCTTCTATTGTTTAATTTTAAGAAATATTGCTATCATAGTACTATTTCTCAAAAATAGTGCTATCAAGTGTTGGATATTGAATGTCCTATATAATATAAAAGAAAATATTTTTTAAAAATGACTTATAAGAATTTAATAAATTACTCTTTAATTCACAAAACTATGCAAAAAATAATTTTCTTATCTGTAGAGCATTTATTATTTCTACACCAAAAAATAATTTAAATAAATTCTTCTGAGCAAGCTTTCATAAGCTTACAAAGGTTTGAGAATTTCATCATATCACGCTAAACATTACTCAAGTTTTGAAAAATGAATGTATCAAATTTATGTTTATAAATTTATCAAATTATGTTAATAAGTTTTATGCTGGGGAAGTACAAATTTTTAGGGTTAATTATTAAAAACATGGATTTATGTTGCATTTCTTTGGATGAAATGCAATAATATGAATGGAAACAATAAATACATAGTTCTGTTTTACGTACTATATCTCATTCTAAATTTAAAAAAAAAACGGGTACCTTAGATCGAATGGAAAGATAGATTTAGCTTTAATGGTTGGTATTAATGTTATCTTAACTTTCAAATTTTGGTAAATGTATCTTAATACAAAAGGAGGTTTTGTTCTAACAAGTAAACTTGTGATTCATATGCAAATTATTAGGTAATAGCAAAGATCAGTATTTGGTAATACATAAAAATACATAAGGCAAAACTGGAAAGAATACTAGAAATATGAAGGCAAAAAAAAATAATAATAAAAGTGAAAGGGTTGATATCAGAGGTTATTCGTCAGTGTAATAAATAATAAAAACAAGCATATAACGGATCCTAAGCAAAACTTTGAAAAAATGCCGGCGGTTCGATTCTGGTAGAATGCTGGCATGACGCCCGGACCTACGGCACATTGCTGTTTACGAGATGGGTAGATCACGGTATGTCGACACCAATTATTGCTTCCGTCAACCTCCGGTTACGCGGCAGCTTTCTGTCCGCATTGATTGCTTCCTCGCGGCTGCCTCACGGTTCGCAGTCGGATGAACGATGCCTCGATTCCTACCGGAAGCGACCCGGCACTCGACGGGGTAGTCGCGGGCGAGAGGACATTCCCGTGACGCAAACGATACTGACCTAATGCGTCGGCCCGGCGGTGGAGAAATCGGCTGGCCGGAACCTTTCGACCCCGGCCCGCTGCCTCTGTGTTTGTTGGGTATATATATATATATATATATATATATATATATATATATATATAGCGTTCTGAGCTTCCACGCATTGGGCTTGGGTTCAGATACCGATTAAGTATTTTTTGTTTCCGCGTCGTCCCCCTTATGCGGAGCAATGCTCGCTCACCTATATAGTAGATCTATACGGTAGACACATACACCTACAAGTAGACAGTAAATTAGTGAATATCCACCGAAAATTGCCTCTTAATTAGATTACACACACAGATATATATATAACTAAATTTATCCGAGCTAGATAATTATAAGAAAAATGTAGACAAAACAATACAGAAATAAAGCACTCAGGGCATCCACGCACCAAAGGCAAGATTATGTAACAGTCCCGGAACTAAACCAGAAATACGAGGTAACCGACAGTTCTCGTCATCAGGGAGCCTAACCAAATAAGTTACCTCAAGGGGAACTTTCTGAATAGGATGCAGGTAAAACCAAAAGACATCCCAAGGCCCCGAGTTCCCCAATAAAACACTTAGTCAATAGAAAATGAAAAAGACATAGACAACTTACAGTAAGGACTCAACGCACCATATATGCAAGTACACATACAATCCTAATGAAAAGACACAGATGCATACATACCCTAATTCAGTAGGTGACGGTTATGGCGAAACAGCAGCCGAATTTTTCCCTAGTACTTACGTCACTGTGGCAAATCCACAGCGCTACACCCCATAGAAGTTTTTAAAAATATGAAACCAGAAAAGCTATTCTAAACATCTTTAAAATATACCCGAGTCTAAATGCCATTTTTTAAAAACTTTTATATTGCCGAAATTTTTAGAGAAATTGTTCGTACTTAGGTTTTCTTCGAAAATGTTACTTGGAACTCGGGGCCTTGGGATGTCTTTTGGTTTTACCTGCATCCTATTCAGAAAGTTCCCCTTAAGGTAACTTATTTGGTTAGGCTCCCTGATGACGAGACCTGTCGGTTACCTCGAATTTCTGGTTCAGTTCCGGCACTATTACAGAATCTTGCCTCTGGTGCGTGGATGCCCTGACTGCTTGATTTCTTTATTGTTTTTGTCTACATTTTTCTTATAATTATCTAGCTCTGATAAATTTAGTTATATTTGTCTTTTTAATGTAAAGATATGCAGCAACTGCGCAATCTTTTGTTAAAAATTTATGATAGGGTAGGTTTTTAGTTAATTTGTTTGGCAATCTATGCCCGTCTTTTTATTTTAATTTTAATTTTAATTTATTCTTTAGCTTATGTTGTTTTGTTTATATTTTTATACATAGTAGCCAATTTTCCCTATAAGGGAAATAAAATACAGAATATCTTTAATCATTTAAAATATAAAGTATATTCAAATCATAGTTTCACACTCTTGTTATCCTGTATATATCAATAAAATGTGGAATATAAATTATTTGTGATCTGTTAAACACAACATTTTAAAATGAAATATCATTTTAGTTTGTTTCAAGGCAAGATAGATATTTTATAAATTGCCTTTGTATCTAACTAAATTCAGAAATTTTCGTACCAAATGAGCTTACATGGATACTTTCTCCGAGTGTAAAAGTAAATTAAAGTTAAAGTTAAAATTAAAGTAACGTAACAAATGCGAATAATATTTTATGGCTCACTACATTAACCGTCATCAGATGCCTCTGGAGAAATCTTGACTTTTTTACAGCTCGGAAAATGCTTTTAAGCATTTTTTTTTCTGTAGGTGTAAACAGTCCTAAGTGGTAATTTAGTGGCATGTTGATGAGTAGGTGGAAAACATGTTAACAAGATTATTGTTACACATTAAAAAATAACGAGGAACATGGAATATAAAAGTTCAGTAAAACTTATGTAACTTATTAGTCTGTTTATAAATACTTAAGACTGATACTTTCCTGAATATTTTTTTATCCATTCTATGGGCCTTAAAATTTATATATAACACACATACACACACACACACACACACACACACACACACATATATATATATATATATATATATATATATATATATATATATATATATATATATATATGTGTGTGTGTGTGTAGACTTTCCTGTCTACGTAGATGGCGTCTAGGGGGGTGTATTAGAAGAGCACACTTGAATAATAAATACACTACACTTTGTAAAACTCAACAACTATTAATTTTTTAATGTAGACAGAAATTATGATTTTCCAGAGAGTATACTTTAATGTCTCCGGTACAATATAACAATAATCACAGGAGCGCAATGCTTCGCTTCCTTTCAACAGAACAAAAGATAGCCTTCTCGGGTAGCCTTCTCGCTCCCGTCGAATACACCACAACGCAGGCCTTGACTCGCGCAGCTGGAAAATACAATCTCGTGCCTCGCACGGAGTCCAAAACCCAACCTCTTCCTTTGGAGGTCTGCCTTCTCTCTCTCTCTCTCCGTGCACAGGACATTTTTCACACCCCGCTTCGAATCGCCTCCAAGCCGGGGTCATTCAACCCTCGACTGTCCCCTCCAGAATGTCGCGGGAAGAAGGGTTCGGCGCGTCTCTGTACGCCTAGCAACAGAGGAAATTACTAGGGCATAAGAAGAGATTTTGCATAAATTCTACATTCTCACCCTATCCTCAAAAAGAGACGTGTCCTCACGTCTATAAATAGCACACAAGTTAAAAGTACACTGAAATAAAACATATAAAAATATTAAAACCCTAATTTTCCAAACAATTGAGACTAAAATAATGTAATTAACCCTCAAATGATTAAAAACAGTTAAAGCCTAATAATTATTAACTGAGTATATCAAGGAAAAACTAATTAACAATTATCAGTTCAAATCGCCACACAGTATACACAATATTTAAACTTATATAAAAAAAATATTACCACAACACTAATTTTTTCGAGAATTGATAAAATGCAATGAAATTAACTCTTGAATGAATAAAAACAATTAAATTCTAGCCAATATTAATGAAGTATACCAAGAAAGGATAAATAAAATTACCACCATTATTCACTACACCGTATATACAAAATTAAAACTTCCGCAAAATATTATCCTTGAACGATCTAAAACACAAAAGCAAGCCTCATTTAAAAAATATTATCAATTACTCATTGGCATTAGTTAAAGAATTCTCACTACACAATGAATAAGAAAAATCAGAACTTGAATAATTTAAAAAAAACACAGAGTAATCAATATTAAGTATATCAAAGAAACAAATTAAAAGATAACCAGTACAACTTGCTACACAAATTTACGTTAATAATAATAATAATAATAATAATAATAATAATATACTACTAAGGGAATCCAACAGATGTAAAGATGACGCCACACAAAATTCACTTCAGGATCATGCAAAACACTTAAAAAATTAACGTACTACTATTTGGTATTCAACAGACGTACAGAAGACACCACACACATTTTTGGTTAATCCGGATCATGTAAAACACTGTGCTCAGGATCAAGTAAACACTCAGAAATTAAAAGTTTGCACAATAAAAGACAGTTTCACTCACCAGTTAGAATGTCTCGAAACACTACAGATAGTTACTATGCACTTCACTACAGTTTTGCAGCAAGAATTGATGAGATGAACACATCACTCAAAGTGATCACAAATATACACACACAGAAAAAAGCACTAAAAAAATGACAATTCGTCGCTCACGCATCGATTACACTTGGGGCTACCATAAGGACCAAACAAAACCCTTGAAAATCACATTGCCCTTCATGAAAATTACTTGACGTACACTCAACTCTTTACGATGACACACAGAACCATGCTGACTAATATTTCCTTTCACACAATTATACAATGTCACAAGCGGGTTTGCAAAATCTGTCGAACTCTGCAGTGTTATAATCACTAACACATTTCTGTGATATTGACTCTCTTGTTCCACCACATTCTGTTCAGGTAAATTGTACCTCGAGGAATTCACCACATAAGATTGCAAAAATTTCCGAGTATGTAGTCTTCCCTCTACACGACTCATATTTACTCTCCGGTTGAATCACTTTTCCTTTTCTCTCCTTAGTATCAGTTTCTCTTCCATTTTCGTCCAAAGACATTCTTTCTATTACTTCAGAAACACACATCTTCCTTATCTCCGTATAACTTCGGTCAAGCTTCGTTTCGAATATCGGAGAAACACCGCCACTCTCAAAAGGATTTAGTACCGAAGTCTTGTCAGCCTCTCTAGTCTTAGGCTGAAGAGAAAGTTCATTTTCTCCATTGTCAAACAACCACAAACTCCTTATCTCTGCCTCACTATTTTGTCGCTTCCACTCGTTGGCTTTTCGGCGAGGGGTGATTCTGGAAGATCACTGAACTTCGCGCAAGGCAAAAATTCACACGAGTTCTCTGCATTCGTAGAGTGGAGTGGCTCGTTTGTAGGGATGAATTCTCCCCTTGTGGCTTTTGATAAGCTCATTTTTTTCGTCTCTTTCATGTCCCGTTCAGGGAAAACGCACGAACTTTCGGCCAAATTTTGTCTGAATTTCTTCTTCCAGCCATAACTCTAGCGAGCTCTAATTCATGTTTTCTCTCATTTTCTAATTTTTCTTTTTCGCTTTTTCTCTCATTTTCTAATTTCTCTGTACTCCCATGTGTAGAGGGCTCCAGTTTAATTATATCAGGAATCGGCAACCCCATCCTCCTATATTCTAACTGAAGCTCTTTTTTCATTCTCTGTACCTCCAGTTTCTTTTCCTCTATCTTTATTTTTACCTTTTCTCTGTATTCGCGTTCCTCACGGTCTTCCACTACTGTCTGTATAAAACTACTGACAATGTCAGGGTCAGTTTCGTAGTCCTCGCAATTTTCAAACAAGCCTTTCAAATCATTCCAATCCATTCCTGGAGTTGGATCTAAGCAGAACTCATAACATACTATGAACAAATCTTCTTCTATGGCACTTTCAAACATTTTGTTTTTCTCAAGCAACTCAAAAATTTCACAGAAGGTATCACAATTCACTTCAACATAACGATATTAACTATCCAAAGAGTTCATCCGGGTTGGGCGCCCAAAAATGTAGACTTTCCTGTCTACGTAGCTGGCGTCTAGGGGGTGTATTAGAAGAACACACTTGAATCATAAATACACTACACTTTAATTTATTAATGTAGACAGCAATTATGATATTCCAGAGAGCCTACTTTAATGTCTCCGATACAATATAACAATAATCACGGGAGAGCAATGCTTCGCTTCCCTTCAACAGAACAAAAGATCGGGTAGCCTTCTCGCTCCCGTCGAATACACCACAACGCAGGCCTTGACTCGCCTCGTTAGAAAATACAATCTCTCTCTCGCACTGAGTCCTAAATCCAACCTCTCCCTCTGGAGGTCTGGCTTCTCTCTCTCTCTCCGTGCACAGGGCATTTTTCACACCCCGCTTCGAATCGCCTCCAAGCCGGGGTCATTCAACCCTCGACTGTCCCCTCAAGAATATCTCAGGAAGAAGGGTTCGGCGCGTCTCTGTACGCCTCGCAACAGAGGATATTACTAGAGCATAAGAAGAGATTTTGCATAAATTTTGCATATATATATATATATATATATATATATATATATATAAATAAGAATAAGATGAAAGAGAAAACCAGTAATAGCTCTAAAGCTACTTGCAGCCAGGAACAAACAACATGTAAAGAAAAGTATGTATAAGGTTTTTGACAGCATTTCTTCATCAGCGGTGTCAATACTGTCTAAAAACCAATGGATTGTTTCTGATGAGTATGATATATTAAATAAACACACTCAGACACCGTACAATCCATTATTAACAGAAGAATTAATTAATAAATGAATTAAGTTTGATTAAAAGTACTTAACCAAAGAACACCAAGCGTGGCGCCAGTCAGTGTGGAAGTTAAGAACATGTAACCGCAAGATGACTGAAGTCATAAAACTTGCAACCATTGAGGTAGTGGATTCTCAGTTACAGACTTACTTAGGTTACCGTATTTTAAGACTATTATTCCTTTAATTATTTAGTTTTTATTATTATTACTACTATGAGTTAATTTTATTATTATTTTATTTTACTTATGATTTTTATTTTTATTTTTAGTAGTTATTATTTCTATTTTAACCTATTGTTATATTTAACATATTAATGCAACAGAACAACTATTCATTAAAACAAAAACAACCAATTATGTTTTTGGATAGACTTACTGGGTAATTATTACGAGTTAGCACAGCTTTCAAGTCTATAATATGCTTAATCCTATTGTCTTTAGAACATAGCCTATTTATACGAACTAACTGATTTACAATAATGTTATTAAAAGCAGATTTATGTAAACAGGTTAGATAATTTTGAAATTTAACAATATTAAAATTATAGTCAGATCTTTTGTCGTATAAGTCAAAAGTAAATTTGCTGCGAGTACTTAATTTAATATTAATATCTAGAAAGTTTACATTAATATTATCATGGCTACTTTTAATTAGTTCCAAATTAGGAAGGTAAAAATTTAAGTCTATAGGGTTATTACTTTTATTAATTACTATTATATCATCTAAATATCTAAATGCATTGTAATTGCTATTTTCTATATTATTAATTTCAAAATAATATAAGTATAAATTAGCTAGCACACTTGAAGCATTACCACCTTGTGGTACACCTTTGGACTGCAAGTATATACTATTATTATGAACTATGTAATTATGTTTAGTTACTAATTCTAGGAGCCTATTGAAACGAGTTAGTTTAATTTCGTTGCCTAAGTATTGAATATTATTTTGTACTAACATTATGATTATTCTATTTAAATCAATTATATCAATATTATTAAATAGATCTTTAAAATCATAAGTTACAATATATTTACAGTTATCTAATGTTTGTAGTTTTCTAATTAGGCTATAGCTATTATCAATTATACCACAAACACCATATGTTATATTTTTATAGATTAATTTAAGGTACTTTAATAATAATTTACTTGCTTTTGTAGCATAAGTGTTGTGATCACAGGTTACTGCTCTAAAAGCAATAGGTGTTTTATGAAATTTAGGAACTGAAGTTATATAAGGAAAAAGATAATTGTTATATATATATATATATATATATATATATATATATATATATATATATATATATATATATATATATATATGTATTTATGCGTGTATCTGTATGTGTGTGTATGAGTGTGTGTTATCGTCAGTGTGTGAAATTAGACATTGAATAGAATGTCTAGGAAATATATAGAATGCCAAAAATGGGACTTCAAAGTATGAAACACCAAAGATTTCATACATTTCCAAGGCATTGTATGCATCGCCAAAAGAAAATGAAGAAAAGTATGAAATATTCATGCCAGTGACATTTTTATTGTCATCTGGCGACTTTAGACGCACGCCTCAACCTGAGATACAACAAAATGAAACAGATCACCAAGAAAGATTGCACTAAGCACGTACGATATTGCAGTCCACGAAAAAAGAAGCCAAATTGGTGGTGAAGACTTGCTTATCGAAGAGTCTTCCATTTCTTCTACCTGTTGTGCCTGTCGAAAGGAAACCAGTGGTGCCTATACATACAGCCTTTGTCGCTGAAACATTCATGCGATCTGTGAACATTTATGCTATCTGTGTTCCAGTGAAGGCGATGAGAAAATTTAACGTAATGAGGTTGGTATTTTATGCACTCTTTGCTCTAATATATAGAATGTTGTAGATGGTAAAATTGGACTAAATTGAATCTTGAAATACAGGTTGAAAAAGTGAAAATGAACCCTGACAAAAAATTTTCTTTTGCATCTTTAGGGTCGACTAGGTGACTTTCTATTCCTGACATCGACAAGATACGTGGTGACTAGAGCAATTTTTTTACTGTTGTTATAAATTCAGGAAAAGATATTTTTTACCGACTGGGAGCTGCTCAAGAAATTTTGAACCAACTCTGTTCCAGATCATAATTTACTTTATGTTCAAAGGAATTACTCAGAATTGAAGAACTTTTTTACAACGAAACACCTCTTCGGTCAGTTGCTACCGGTTCCAAGGACGCAGCCGAAGATTTGTGAAGTGTGAAGTGTATTTGTTAAATCAAGTACCAAAATATGAAGTACAATTGTGTGAAAAGGAGAAACAAGTGCAATTCAAAATGCTATTCTAGTCTTTCTTGTTGGAATAAGTAGGTCTCCATTGGTCTTTTCTTTCTTATTTTTCTTGTAAAAATGTCCTGTAATTTATTTTATAATTCTTATTTAATTTTCTTATACATGTTTTCAATAAAGGAAGTTTCATGACTCTCCTCTCATTGTTTGGCTAAATAGCCCTTGTCTGTCCATATAATGCATTTGTATTATATACAATGTCTTGGAAAGGTATAAATCATATCAAAATTACACAAACAAGGATTTGCCTAAATACGTCACACATTCTATAGATCTCCTAGGTATTCTGTAGAATGCCTGCTTTTCCCACATTATATATATATATATATATATATATATATATATATATGTGTGTGTGTGTGTGTGTGTGTGTGTGTGTGTGGGTGTGTGGGTGTATGCGAGGGATGCTTTTGAATATACTCGAATGAGAAGATGTGAAATGATTGTCAAAATAAACAGTACACCATTAAAATCACCAAAGGGTTATCACCCATCGCACAATCATAAAACGTACGACGAAAGTTTCTCATTAAGCAAGAGGTCGATTTTTTCTTGTTTATCCCGTGCGTGAGAAAGTGTTGTCCCCCTTAATACTTGTATATGATTGATTCTATCTTGCAGTGTAATTTCATTAGAATAAAGATATCAGGAAAAAATGTTTTTAGAGTCATGGGCCGTTTAATTCTCAAACTGGTTCTGCTTCTAATATGGAGTGTATAACGAAAGTTTGAAACAATTAACCAGTCTTTTCAGATGTACTTTTAAAAGTAAATTATCGAAATATATTATTTACTTCGCTGCTCATATCGTATAAATAGTGATATTACATTAGATAGTTTTTTCGCAGTTTTCTCTGTGTAAATGAGTCTAATTTTAAGATTATACTGTGTTCGTATTGATTAGCATTAATAAAAAAAGATTTTGTTTTTGAAAAATTCATAAATTTTTTTAAAAATACATTAGCAAATATTTCTTGAACATGGGCTCTTCTGTATAATTTAATTGACTGAGGATATAAAATACACACTACTGTAGCTGATTGATATATGACGTAAGTAAATTTAAACATCAAATTCACTTATCAGAAATTAATATAACATTGATAAACAATAGTAATATTGTACTGTTTTCATAATGTACATAAACTCTATATTTAAAAAAAACATTAAAACTAAAATAACTCAATAGACTCTACGCAGTTTTAAAACTCGTTTAAATAAATCCTTTCATTAAAAATATTGATACGAAAGCATTAAGTGACTTATAAATAAATTATGATGGATTTAAGCCTTTTTTACAGCAATTTTCAAAGAATGAGATACGTTTTATGAAAGCTGTAATTTTACATAATGACACTTAAGTCTCGTTAACGAAAATGTGGCATTAATTTTGTAATTATTAAAAATGGGAATATTGCGGCCGATATTAAGACAGGCGAGTCTTAAATTTAATAATCTAATTTGGGATAGTGATTTTGATAAAAATTCCGCATTCATGATTTAGTAATAAAATAGATAATAACAAAAATAGAGGTTTTATTAATTATATCTCTGCACTTTAATAAATTAAAAAGGACGTAAATAATTATCACTTGCAGAGAAATTACCGAACGTTTTAGTTTAAATTAAGAAAATACATAGTATAAAATCCACGTGTCATACTAGTTCTCAATAAATAATGGCTGTTTTGAAATTAAAAGAAACATTCAAGTTTTACATTTTTACAAAGTTGTTTTAATATTTACTTTATTCATAGCATTTTTAATTCCTTATTTCAGTGGTGTTAATAAAGTCTTATCCCCGGGAAACATATTATCTTCTCGATAACAGTATAAAATAGTATATATATATATATATATATATATATATCTGAAGGCGAAAAAACATGATTTATATTAAATTAAGTATTTCTTATGATGATGGATAGTCATATTCCAAAAGTGTTACAACTTTGTTTCTTGATATTTGAAAAATATGTGGTATGTTTTTATATTGAATGAAGTAAATACATTCATTTATGCATGTTATATAAATTTGGAGAAATTTGAAAGATTATAATTTGTTTGAATTATTAAAAAATGTGTCTTTTAATTTGATGTGATTTTCCTGGCGGAAAACTGAGTACAGGAAAGGATTTGGGAAATTAGAGCGAACGTGTTATCTGTTTCAATGAATCTTATGGAATTGGTAGCGTTCCAAGTTAGCGTAGTAGTAGCATTGGGCTTCAGACTGGAGGTACTCGGTTAGAATCCCGATGACGCCATTCAATAACTTTCTGTCTAGGTCGAATATGGACACGTTAAATTTGAAGACCGAAATGTCCTCCAATGAAGTTAGAGAGGGTGAGAGAAGGTACGAGCCCACCAGATGTTGCCTTTTGGGGTATCGTTCGGTCTAAATTGTGATGGCAGCCAACGGTAGGATTCAATCGTGGAAGGCCGTACTTGCTATGTCGGACTCTGTGTCGTGCATTGCATTGCATTGGAATCTTGTAGAACATATATGTGTTTCAGTCTTTTCTAATTTTTACTCAGAATTATCTCGTAATAGAAGATGTGTTACAGTGTGCTGTATTTTAATATACATTTACAAAAGTCAGCGCCGCAATAACTACTGTTTTACAGAAATGTATTCACAAAATTAATCCTAAAATTATTTTTTGAAAAGTAATTAAATTTTCCTTTTATTTTGTGGTCTATAAGTTGTATCTAAATAGTAACTGGATGGAGTACTGATATTTTATATTTTAAGATTTATTTCGAAAAAATGACACGAAAGAAAAACTATCTGATAATTAAAAAGGATGTGAAAACTCCTTATCACATCCTGAATTTTAATTTTCAGAGAAGTAAATCAGACTATCCGAAAACCTAAAAGTTTGTTTGTCAGAAAAAGGATAAAAAGAAAATTAGTGTCATGCATTTTAGCATTTGATACACTTTCTTTTTAACAACATCATATTACGCGATATACTTTATATCTTATCAGCGCTGAGGGAGCTTTGATTGAACTCTGACAAGCGCTATCAAATACCTCCGTGTCTAGGCTGGATAAAGGCACGTAAAATCCATACACTGAAGAGTCCCTCAATGAGGTCAAAGAGGGAGGGGAAAGGGTACAATCCCTCCATATGTTGTCCCTGGGGAACTCAGCCAAAATTGAGGTGGCACCTAGCTAAGGCAGACTTCGATCATTGCGCCTTGTGGTGTTATTATAAACCGGAGTCTTACAAATCAGCCCGCAAAGCCTATATGGACATGGTCTGGAATACATCCGGTCAGGAGGTATTAGAAACAACAACATGTTCATTAGAAAAATATGAACAGTCGCTGCGTGCTTAAGGCTGTTGTGTATTAACCTTATCCTTACGGGGTGGGATAGCATGTATCCCAAGAATACGGGCCCATTAATGATTGAATATACACATATATATATATAGAAGGTCGTTCGCACTTTATGTAAACGGATTTGATAGTTAAGCTTTATGTATAAATGCCGTATTTTTTGCGATGATTTGCTTTTATCTGATAGCCATGATTCTTGACAATAGCCCTAGTTCAAATTTTCCATGAAAGTAAACATTTTCTTTCTATTGCCATGTCAGTTTTACCCCATTCCTCTGGGATCGTTTTCCAAAGTCCGTTCAGTGTTCTTGGATGCAATTTTCCTAAGACTCGTTTTAATTAACCGAAAGCACAAAAGTCCATTGGAGAAGCGTCAGGTGATTTTACAGGTATTTCATTAAATGGGATACACTTTATTCCTGTTTATGAATCTTTCTTTGCTAAATACGCAACTGTTGATTTAGACGTGTGACTAGAGGCTTTGTCCATAGGAAGCTCAATTTTGGAAATGTTCTATCCATATAAGGCTCGAATCTTTTCTTCAAAAATTGGTTCTAAAATATTATGCTGCTAGTAGAGTGAATTAATTCTGGCTTTACTTGACTCTTTTTTGATTTTTAATTTGCCGTTGTAACAAAATCCTGCAAGTATCACGAGTCCTTTTGGGAACTTTCTGTACACTGACGAAGCCATTTCGTACGGTCATTCCCGTCAGTTGAGAAATAGAAAATATATATTTTTTATTACATTCACTTAAATACACACATGCCTCATCGAGTGTTACCACAAATTTCCATTTTTCAGAAGCTATGTGTTTTGCATATAATTTTCTACAATTTGTTTTTCTTTCAGCAATATACTTTGGCAAAAGCACATGAACTTTATGTTTAAACAACTTTTTTAACTTCAAATCTTTATAAATAATTTTACTTACAGTTCCAAAAGACATTCCTAGTTACGAAGCAATGGATCCTTGAGTCGGCGGATTTTCTTTTAGGATCAGAGACTTCATGTTCTTCATATTTACTTGTGTTCGAATAGTCTTAGGATAAGGTTTCGTGGTTAGGGTTTCATTTTTACTTTCAGTTAGACTTTTTTTCCTTTCAAATTTAATATAGTATAAATACCTTTTTTGAAATGTTATAACCGCGATTTTTACATCGCTTTATATTTTGTTGATCCGAATATTTCTCCTCGGAAAGCACAGTTTACATAACCTTCAAGGCATTTATCAATTATAGGAGCCATTTTCAAACTAAATCTTTTATTTTACATTCCAATAAAAACAAAACAGTAGCAGACGATTATTCTGAAGTTGCCAGATTTTTAGCTCAAAATTCTAACGAAAACATAAATTACAAAATCGTTTCCATAAAGTGCGATCGATATACATATACATATACATACACTGAAGTGCCACTGAATTAGGGATAGCAATGCCTATGCAAATTGTGTAGCGCTGCGCATCATGTACACTCAAGTGAGGGCGCTGTGGTAACTGCATATATAGCTCGTACTGTGGTTGTTCTGAATTAGTTGTTGGAATTACCAGTATGGGTAAACTGCCTGATTTAGACGCCTTCGATCACGGACAAATCGTAGGTGCGCGACGCATTTTCCGTTCAATTTCCGAAATCGTCAGACATCTAGGATTTTCAAGGTCGACAGTGTCAAGAGTATACCAAGAATACATGGATGGTGGAAAAAAAACTAGCGATCGGGCAAACTGCAAAGGACAATTAGCCTTGACAGTGCGTGTTG
The DNA here is from genome assembly GCA_907164885.2 of Dolomedes plantarius. Classification (NCBI taxonomy): domain Eukaryota; kingdom Metazoa; phylum Arthropoda; class Arachnida; order Araneae; family Dolomedidae; genus Dolomedes; species Dolomedes plantarius. Next base: position 102,201,982 of record OU015494.1, on the reverse strand, counting down.
AGAGACGGCTGAAGCGTATTGTACGTAGCCAGCGAAGCCAAACATTAGCTCAAATTACCACCCAGTTTAATGACGGTGCCAGTCGTACAGTCAGTAAACGGACTGTGCAACGCTCGCTTCACCGTATGGGTTTCGGGAGCCGTCGAACTACGAGAATACCATTGCTCTATACTCGCCATCGGGCAGCACGTCTTGTCTGGGCAAGAGAGCACAGGGACTGGAGTGTAGAGGACTGGAAACGAGTAGCATGGAGTGATGAGTCTCGATTCCGACTACTTAACGCAGACGGGAGGCTGAGAATATGGCGTCAGGCTCATGAAGCCATGGATCCTGCATGCCTGGCTGGAACTGTACAAGGTCATGGTTGCTCAATCATGGTCTGGGATGTTTTTTCGTGGCACAGTTTGGGATCTTTGGTGCGTGTACCAACCTCCCTCAATGCAATTCGGTACGTAGAGTTGCTGGGTGATCACCTCCATCCATTTATGCTGTTCTGTTATACGCACAGTAATGGAGTTTTCCAGCAAGACAACTGTACCTCTCACAAGTCCCGATTGGCTACTGGCTGGTTGGATGAGCATTCCTCTGACTTCTCTGTCATGAATTGGCCACCTAGAAGCCCAGACTTAAATCCTATTGAGCATCTTTGGGATGTTTTGGAACAAGACGTGAAAGCCCATCACACAGCACCAAAGAACCTTACTGAATTATGGACAGCTTTCGCCAATATTTGGCAAGCTATTCCCGTGGAACGTTTCCAGAAACTTGTTGAATATATGCCTCGTCGTGTGGCAGCCGTTATCAAGGCCAGAGGAGGCCCAACTCGTTACTAGGTATGTATCCCTAATTCAGTGGCACCTCAGTGTATATAACCCCTTCATGGCCGTTCTTACATGGGGGGTATGAAATTCCCCGTAATAAAGAAGGAATTGGAATATGGACACCGTAAGCTAAAGGTTAACCCTTTTGGATTCTGTCCTCTCAATGCTAACTTATGGAGAATATTTGTTTAAGGATTGCGGACTTGGGTTTAGACTTAAAAAAATATTGTTCTCTCTAACAAAGAAAGTAATTGTACCCCTTGGGTTATTTCTCGTTTAAAAAAATGCAAATAATAGTTTAAAATTTAAATTATTAGGAGAAAAATATCTGGTGTAGTGTGATTTAAACGCTCATATATTCCTTTGGTGGACGAAATTTATAAAATGAAACCTGTTTCAAGATGCCGAAAAGGTTAGGCTATCTGAAAATACCATTTTTATTGGATTACTCTTTACAGCATTTATGTGGTTGTAAAGAGTAGACAAATTTTCTCCATAGGTTAATATTGAGATGAGCGAAACCAGTAGGGTTAGTACACAGCAGCCTTTATTACACATATATGTGACGTGTACGCTCTGCATTAATATTTGAGAGCCAAGTCTATTCAACGAGATAGTCTACTGAAGTGGGTCATTTTATCACTCATTCCTAGCATGGAACAGGATACGAACACAAATTTAGTGCAGTCCAGTGGCAATTTTAGTCTGACATTTCTTTAAAAAATTACATTGGTGCATGGATTTATGTGGTGGTACGCGATAAACAATAAAGATGAATGATCTTCCGTTAATTTCAGAAAGCTATGAATGAACATGCTGAATACGGGAATAAAGAAATATAAAGATACGTTATATTTTAAATTTTTTGACTATTTTAGATTTAACTATCCCTTTCACATTAGGGAGTTAAAAAAATCTTTTATGTTGTACATATCCTTTGAATCAATGCAAGATAAGCATAATACGACATTGATACATAATAAAAGATTCTTGAAATTTAAATAAAAATTTTAAAGCATAAATTATAGAGTATGAATCCTTCAATATGTATTTATATTCTTTAGAATCCGTAGGATGTGAGGAAACCTGCGTGGAAAGATCCTAGAGCATAATTTTTAACCTGTGGTAAATGGACCAATTTGGGATCCGTCGACAGTGATCCGTTCAAAGGGTCCGTCGATATGGAGGAGAATTGTAGTCCAGGAACTCGCTCTTGAGGCAAAACACGAACTTCAAGACTTTTTATGTGAAACTAATATGAATGCATTTGTTGAATTCGAAAATTTCAAAAATCCACGGAGTAGCTATTTAATTTGATTTCAGTCAGATGTACAACTGTGCATTGGTCATTCGCTGAATAATGCGTCAGTAACGTATTAATACATTATCAAATCACAAAGTTGTTTTTGTAATGTATGGATACCTTTTGTAATCACTTGTACTTTATTTTATGTCTACTCGTTCCATTCTAGAATACGAATATAATCGAATATAATTAGATTTTTTTAAAGCTAGTTGTTGCCTTATTACATTTTAAAATTTTTTGTTTGTGACCATTGTTATATCAGTTTTTGTAATCAGATGGAAGGGTCCATAGCTTTCACCAGGTTCATAAAGGGGTTTAACACACTAAAAAGATATCAAATCAATATTCTGGAGGGTTACTGTAAATTTTTCGTTTGCAAAAATAAGTGTGCACGAGGTATGACCTTCAATTTTCATGCGCAGTAAAGAAATCGCCGTAATACTGTAAAACGAAATTATTATATGCATAGTAAAGGGTAAAGTCGAACTACTGCTACAAATTCGTTGAAAGCAAAACGAAATATGATTAATGAGGACTCCTTAATGATGACGATAGAAAATTTGAAATTACATAATTCAATGTATAATCATGAGATGCTGAAAGACATTAGAGAATGGATTAAGGCGACATGTACCTTTTCAAGTCCAAGAGACTCAACAAATATATCCCTATTTTCAATCATAAGTAGCTACTAAAATAATTTATTCAGAAATATGAAAATTTTACTGTAAGTTAAACATTCTTTTCTCTTTATAAATAAGGATCTCATTTTTTCTAGCTTGAAAAGAAATTTTTTAAATGTTTAAAATTTTAACCTTTGTTTTTTTCATTGTTATGGCAATGCGCACAGACCGTCTATGTATTAATGAATATACATATTATTTTAGTTTTAAAATTATGTTGTATAATATATATTAAAAAGGAATTACTTTGAAATTAAAATTCTTGGTTCTTCATAGAAAAAAAGTTTTTATAAAAAAAATTTTAAATTTCGAAGAAAAATTTCATAAATTTTAATGCAATTAAAATTTGTATGGCAGGAATGATATAATAGTAAGTCAGTTTAATGATACTTGTTTATTTTGCCCTTGTATAAAATTCCATGGTATTCTAACCAACTGTTTTCGTGACATCATGTGCGAAATGACATAACAATGAAAAAACAATGATTGAAATTTTAAACAATTTAAACATTTCTCTTCAAGCTAGATAAAACTGAGAGCCATATTTATAAAGAAGAAAGAGTGTTTAACTCAAAGTAAAAATTTAACATTTCGGAATAAATTATTTCAGTATCCACTGATGAATGAAAATAGAGATATGTTTATCAAATCTCTTGGCCTTTAAAAGGTATGTGTCCCCTAAATTCTTTAAACGGAAGTGTGAAGGGTTGAAGAAAGAGGGCGTGTATATATATTTAATAACATATATGAATATTTATAAGGTAAGACACTGAAATTTTATCTTGTTAAGTCATATATACAGCCAAACTGGCAGGACCATGAAACCAGTTTATTAAGAATGTATACATTGTATTCATCAGGTAAAAAAGTAGCTTGTAAGGTATACACAAGATTCGATTCACAAGAATCGAACTTTTGAGTGAATTAAAGAAGCTGCTTTAGATATGCTAATTTCGGCATACGCGCTTAGTATAAATACCACGCAGCGTCATTAATAAAAAGAGGGGAGGTTGTTAAGGTTGAAAAGGTGTTATCCTGCGCTAGTGCTTAGCGGGCCAGAAGTTTACATGGCAGTACTGCTGGTTTGACTTACTGTTCGTGAGTATAAAAATATATTGCTCTTGAAAGCTATGTTTATACATTCCGTACAAGTAGTACGCATGCTTATTGCTGTAAAAGCCAATTATATGTGCAACGAATTCAATAAACATTGTTTCATGTATAAACTGTGTGTGGTTCAAATTCAAATAGAGAGCCACTTCAAATTATATACACCCAAGTCTGGGTAGAAGTGAGCATAGAATCTCTATACTGGCGCCCGAAAATATATATACCCTGGTAGTTAGCGTTAAATTTGTAACGAACAACATAATTGAAATTAAAAACTGTGTACTGTGTACGTATATTGATAAAATTGTTGCAAGTACTTATATACTATTTAAAAAATGAGTGTTGTAGAACAAAATCCTGCTGGAAATTTTCGTCGGGTAATTATGGTTCAGCAAATTGCGCCATTCGAAGCCACCTTCAAGGGCGGCCCCTCAAGCCAATTCCTAAAGAAAATTGAGCATTACTTTCAGCAACAATGCACCCCAGAGGGGGATAAACTTAAATTGCTCTAGCCGCTTTAAGAGGTAGTGCATATCAGTGGTACACGTGTATGCAAAGCAGTAATCTGATTTTTGACTATTTGTCATTCAAGCAACAGTTTCTTAGTGTTTTTCCAAAGACCTTTAATCAAAGTGAAATTGAAGCGGAAATTTATTCGCTAAGGCAACGTGAAGGTCAGTCTGCATTAGATTTTGCTACGGAAAAGATTTCCAAGTGTGAGGAATATTTAGAAGGGGTAACGGAAGCGGTAATCTTAAAAATAGTTATCCAACGTTTGAAGCCAAGTGTTCAAGATTTTTTAGATAATCAAACAATTTCAAGCAAGGTTACCCTCCTTCAAGCTTTAGCTAAACATTACAATAGGCATTTCTTCGCTACCCCCTATCCTAATTCAGGTACGAGAGATTTTATACACCCCAGCCAAAATTTTTCGCGAGTTTCAAATCGACATCGTGGACGGCATGATAGTAAAGCCCAACGTTATAGTAACATTAGTGCGCTTACATTAAAAAATGTGCAACTACCTTATGTGCACTTGCAAATTGATTCAATTCCCATAACAACTTTACTTGATACCGGCAGCGAAAGGTCGTACATGTCAGAAAAGTACTTCAAATCGCATTACGACATGAAGCGCTTAAACACACATAATAAATTACGAACACTTTCAGCTCAAGGGGAAGAATGTCAAATATTAGGCTCATTATTGACACACATTAGTATACAATCCCAAAAAACGACCTTGTTTTTCATGTAATGCGAAATATGCAACTGGAGGTTATCCTAGGGATTGATTTTTGCTACTCGTGTAATGTAGCACTAAATTTCAAGCAGAATTCTATCTCGGTGCAGATGCACCAACAGTCCAAAGAAGCTGTGCTGCCCGTTCCGGTTGACTTGTCGAAAACGGACTTAAAAGAAAACGAAAAAGTTCGTTTACAGACTACTTTAAACAAATTTGCCGAGGTATTTTCAGACAAGCCAGGTATTACTCACGTTACAACTCACAAAATTGATACGGGAGACAGTCCCCCAATTCGTGCTCGCCCATATAGGTACGATACAAACAAGCAGAATGTTATAGACATTCATATTGATAAAATGCTTCGTCAAAATATTATTTCGCCGGTCGATAGTCCGTGGGCAAGTCCGGTTGTATTATGTCGAAAAAAAGGCAACTTGCCTATTACTGATCCCGAAGCCTGGAGATTTGCAGTTGATTACAGGGGGCTGAATAAAGTAACAAAATTCTCTACATATCCTATGCCAATAATTGAGGATATTCTTCATAGTTTAAAGTCATTTAAATACATGACTATTTTAGATTTAACATCCGGGTTTTTCCAAGTACCTATGGCGGCTGAAGACGTTAAAAAACGGCGTTTATAACAAAAAAAGGCACTTTTGCGTTTCGTCGCATGCCCTTTGGACTCAATGGGGCACCTGGCACATTCCAAAAACTTATGGATATAGTACTAAGGCCTGTTTTAGGAAAGAACATTGCCGTATACCTCGACGACATAATTATTACGGGGGAAACTTTAACCGAGCACTTAGCTCTTTTACAGGAAGTGCTCTCTCTGATAAAACAGGCTGGCTTAACAATAAATACAAAAAAGTGTCAGTTCGTCCGCAAAGAACTACCGTATTTAGGATTCAAAATTACGCGTCAGGGCGTTCAAACGGATTCATCTAAAATCGACGCTGTAAAAGCGTTTAAAATCCCACAAACGGGAAAACAACTTTCGTCGTTTCTTGGTCTTTGCTCATATTACCGCACATTTATACCTGCATTCTCGGAAGTCGCCGAACCGCTTTACAAATTGCGAAAGAAACGCACTAAATTTACGTGGAGTTCTGAAGCCCAGAACGCCTTCCAAACATTAAAGCAGAAATTGATCCAAGCTCCGGTACTACGCCATCCAGATCACAAGCTACAATTCGTAGTGCAAACGGATGCTTCTAATGTCGGAATCGGCGCTGTACTAATGTAGGAAAACCAACCTATCGCTTTCACATCGCGAACTTTAAATTCCGCAGAACGAAACTATACAACCACTGAAAGGGAATGTTTGGCTATTGTCGTAGCACTCAAAAAATTTCGCTGCTATTTCTCAGAACAGCCGGCTCGGGTTATAACTGACCATGCTGCTTTAACCCGATTATACTCGGGCAAAAATTTTACGCCTCGTGTCATTCGCTGGGCATTAAAGATCCAGGAATACAACTTAATCATTGAGCATCGTCCGGGGAAAGGAAATCTGGTAGCGGATGCTTTAAGCAGAGACCCAGAGGGGGAGTCGATAACTCAATGTGAAATGCTCACTTCTATTGTGCTAGATAATAAAACGCAGTTAAAAGAAGAACTTCGTAAAGACCTGGAATTCGGAGATATAGTTAAATACCTAGAAAACCCCGAACAATTTTCCAGAGTTAATCTGCATGCTATACAGGGTAGAGCACAGAACTATGAACTAGTCGATGATCTCCTTTTTTACAAATCATCCACAAATCGGAATGGTGAAATTCGTCCCGCATTCCATGTTCAATGAGAACACACATTCTACATACTCTTCACGATTTACCTACAGCCGGCCATATGGGTATTCGAAAAACTTTTTCTCGACTTAATGAGGTGGTTTACTGGCCCCAAATGAGGAAGTGGGTCACCCAGTACGTTCAAAGCTGCGACACTTGTCAGCGTACTAACTACACAAATTACCGCCCCGCGGGTTTTTTACAAAGTATCGTGGCCACGTTCCCTAATGAAATCGTAGAGATAGATTTATTAGGCCCATATCCCCGTAGTGCAAGTGGAAAATACAGGTTCTTACTCGTAATAGTCGACCATTTTTCAAAATGGACCGAAATTATACCCCTGCGTAGAGCCTCAGCCAAAGCAGTTGCTGATGCATTTACACATAATTATGTTTTGCGATATGGTGCCCCTGTAAAAATTATTAGCGATAACGGTGTTCAGTTTGTCAGCAAAGTTTTCACGGACCTGTGTCGCAGGCTTCAAATAAAACATACAAAAATGGTCACTTATAGACCACAGTCGAATATTGCTGAGCGGGTAAATCGCAATGTAGTTAAAATGATTCGCGCATTTATACAAAACAATCATAAAACATGGGATCAACATATACAGCAGTTTGCGTTTGCATTACGTTCGGCCGTCCACGACTCGACAGCCAAAACACCTGCCGAAGTTTTTCTAGGCAGAAAGATTATCACACCTTTAGACAGTCTATTCTTCGTACCGGGGCAAGCGCCTCAATTTCAACTAGCTGATATTCAGGAGATGCTTCGCGAGGTCAAGCAAGTTAATGACCAGATGCGGAAGCAACAGAAGATATACTACGATAAAAATCGTAGGGAGGAGAAATTTGAAGTTGGGCAATGGGTTTTAAAAGCCACCCACTCACTATCTAACGCCAGTAAAGGCATAGTCGGGAAATTTTGCCCGAAATTTCAAGGTCCGTACCAAATAAAAAAGGTAGCAGGCCCAGTGGTTACCTTACAAGAAGGCCAACAGCAAGTTCCCGCAAATATAGACCAGATTAAGAGGTATATAAACCGTGCAGACTATACCCTGTTTTCAAATCAAGTGCAACAAGGTTCACAAGGTTCACAAGATGCTGGACCCTCGGGGGTCACCAATGAAGACCGTCCTCCCCCTACTCACGATTCCGGTGATAACCTGCATGAGGGAAGCAGCTCCACTCCTGCACAGGAACCCCGGTCAGGAGTTAAAAGAAAGACTCCCATGACTTCTCCATCGTCGGCGCCTGACTCTCAGCCGTTCGAACATCCACGCAAGCGGGGGAAGCAGACGCAAAGGAAACGAAAGATCTCTGCCGCCCAACAAGATCCTCCTCCCAAGAGACCTCCTGTCCATCGTCAAGCCGGACCAGCGCCTCAGGACCAACGACCTGCTGCACGAAGGATGCCCACACGGTCAACGAACCCCTTTACTAGGACTGCGACCGTCAAGAGAGGTTCCACGGATTGGACAGACTGGTGCAAGGAAGTTGCTGCATTCATGAGGAACAAGTCTTGTATCAACTTTCTTATTCTAACTCCCACCCTTTAATAAAACCGAACCAAATTGGTTTGAAATTCCCCAGTGTATATACTGTGTAAACATTTTGAGGGGAAGGGGTGAGCCACTGAAAAAAAAATACGGCATACTGTTGCTTTATAAATTTTTGAAGGGGACATGTAGTGACTAGGAAAAAAATACATACTGCACAATATACCAATTAACCACTAATGTACTAACTTCACAAAAAAATAACTCATGTACATTATAAATTGGGGGAGAGCAGATACAGTCAAGAAATGTCATGCTGTGCAATTGTGTTGTCACTTTTAATTAAAATAGATATTTTAGGGCGCAGTTGGCAGCCCAGTATCCGCAACTCTGCAAATCCACTGTTCGATGGTGTCACCTGGACCCTTCGGGGTTAGTTTTGTAAAATGGTAGTGGCGTTTTTCCCCCACACAACGTGTGGAAGGTTTTTTGGCTTTGCCACCCATTATGTAAAAAGTCAGACCAGCACGCGTTTTCAATTAGTTAACTGAAGCCGTTCAGACCTCAGTTACCTAATTTTTTTTTCGAGGGAGGCCAGTGTAAGGTATACACAAGATTCGATTCACAAGAATCGAACTTTTGAGTGAATTAAAGAAGCTGCTTTAGATATGCTAATTTCGGCATACGCGCTTAGTATAAATACCACGCAGCGTCATTAATAAAAAGAGGGGAGGTTGTTAAGGTTGAAAAGGTGTTATCCTGCGCTAGTGCTTAGCGGGCCAGAAGTTTACATGGCAGTACTGCTGGTTTGACTTACTGTTCGTGAGTATAAAAATATATTGCTCTTGAAAGCTATGTTTATACATTCCGTACAAGTAGTACGCATGCTTATTGCTGTAAAAGCCAATTATATGTGCAACGAATTCAATAAACATTGTTTCATGTATAAACTGTGTGTGGTTCAAATTCAAATAGAGAGCCACTTCAAATTATATACACCCAAGTCTGGGTAGAAGTGAGCATAGATTCTCTATAAGCTCTTATTGAATTTTTGAATCTAAAATTAAAACCAAATGGAGCCAAGTTAGCAGAGGAGCTTATTTTTCAACAGGTGACTCAAGATATGTAACATCAAGGACTGTACATTCTGGATAGCTACTGAAAAGACGATATGGAGAAATGAAGAAGAAACTAAAGATGATAATTTTATGGCATTCAGAAGCCAAGAAACCAGTAAATTTCGATCTTCCGGACCACTTAGCAGCACCAATAGAAATAACATTCCACGAAATAATTTTTATGAACCAAAAGAACACCACTACCCATTCATGACATGAGGTTAATAGTAATCCACAAAATTAAGCTTCCCGGAGGGTTAGTCCATAAGCATGGTGAACCTGAAGACCAGAAGCTGTGTAGCAAAACCTGCAAACTCAACCGAGGGTTAATTTCCCCTGTTCGGTTTAAGTTTAGTATGGGCCTGGGCGTCGGATGGACAGTACAGATCTGCAGACCAGTTGAAGCAACCCGGGGCCCCTTGAGGTTAATAGTAAACTGCCAATCTGATGAAGAATTTATATCTACTTGGGTACAAAAGCAACTGTCTACTTCATCCCAAAAAATATTTTTTTACTAATCGCATAAACAAATAACTAAATTGGGATTATTATAAGAAATGCATTATTATGTTATTGCCCTATCTACTATTAAGAAGTATATATATTAGGTATATGTTAGGTATTTAGGTATTTCACTAACAATACTAAATGATATTTTACTATTAATGATAAGTCTTTATTTAACTGTATTTCACTATCAATGATATTTCATTACTAAATTAATTAGAAGTTGAATTTCAAACATTTAAATATATCAATTCAATCTTGACATTACTTCAAAATATAAGAAAAAAAGGTTTCAATAAGGCATAAATGATGAAACTCTAGGTCCAAAGAAGCTTAGCTATAGAGCGTTAGGATTCGGACGGAGGGTTCTTATTTCGAACCCCGACGAGAACCATCGAAGGCCTTCCTGTCTAGACCGTATAAAGGAACGATGACTGGAAATTCCTTCCCTGTGGGTCAGACGGAGGAAGAGGTACGATCCCTCCAGTTGTCATCCCTGGAGATGCTCAGTCAAAATTTAGGTGGCACGTTGCCATTCTAAATCGTTGCCACATTCTTCTCTACTATTAAAATAATTAATAATGACCCACAGCTCTCTATGGAACCTTGTATGACATGTCCCGACTAGGGGTAAGTAATTTCTTAAAGATATTTGAGATAATATTATTATTTTTATGGTTAAAACTATATATTAACAATTCTTAAATGCAACTTCGTTTACCATTAAAACACTTACCTCCAGCCATGAATCTACAAACATTACATCATTATGACCATTTGTAGACTTTAAATGTAGGAGGCATAACTGACAACAGAAACATAAATGATGAAATTGTAAAACTTTTCAGGTGTATACAGCCGAATGAAATTATAACTCGTTTGAAAGAAAAGCTCCATCAATCTTAATACTTTTTTACCTCGAAGTTAAAGTGCAACTACATACTAAATATCCTTACATGTCACAGAAAATATATCATTTTGTAATAATGTGATAGAAAATGTTACGCAAAAGTAATATAAACAAATATAATAAAAGAAATTGGCAAAATATGAGTAGCATTAGTTCATTTTATTTATGAAAAACATTTAAAAGAACTCATTTGTTAGAATTTATTATAGGACCCGAGAAGTAACTTCTTAAAGATATTTGAGATAATACTATTACTTTTATGGTTTAAAATATATAGTAACAATTCTTAAATGTAACATCGTTTGCCTTTAAAACACTTACCTCCTGCCATGAAACTACAAACATTACATCATTATAACCATTTGTAGACTTTAAATGTACAAACAAGTGTTAATAGTATCATTTAGTAAGGAACCGGAAGATCAGGGAATATCTGTTTCGCTATTGTACGCTATGAATAAATCGTATTTAATTCCACCAGTTTTCTTCCATATAATAAACTTAAATAACCCTTAGTGAATGAATGGGACTATATACATGAGGCATTTCAGGTAAAGATAATATTTATCTGCTGATTAATCTGGGTACTATTAACAACATGATTAAAATTCTGTTGCAATATTTGTAGTTTATTGAATAATGTCAGTATTCATCAATTCATTTGAGATTTAAAAACCATACATATACAAAAAAATTTGAAATGTTATCTGAAATCGTTTAAAATTCATATAAGTTAATATCATAATTCAAAGTTCTGTTCAAGTTAAAATTTGTTGTCAACTTTGATTTGAAAATCAGAAAAATAATGATATTAAAACAGTTTAATACCTTTGTAGGGTAATTTCCTGCGAGATATACAGTCCAGTAATTAAATGGGTTAATATTGCTGGAGTTTTATTACTCATTTGGCTCCAACAGTTTTTCGTAGATAAAAGAATTTGTTGGGGGTTATTTCATATCAGAGTAATTTTTTAATATGACTTTTATGACATAGTTATTGCGCTTGACGTTAACCAATCAATATTTAAAACCTTCTTAGATATCATTTAAATTGTTCTCTTCAATTTATTTGTGTTTTATTTTCTTGCAGTAATAATAGGATGTTTGAAAAGGAATTATAGTTAATACCTAGCAAAAAAGCGAAATTAATTGGAATTGAGTAAATATTTATAATAATACTGGACTAATAAAATTTTATTTTATTTTCAAAAAGAAAAAAAATACTCTAAAAGAAAATTCATCCATACTCTTCTGAAATTGTATTAGAAAGTAAATAATATACTCTTTCAAAACAGTTTGATATGAAATGTAAATTTACAGTGGCTCCCAAAAGTGTTCGTACACTTACGATTTTCAATGAAATAGGGGTCTATCCATTGATTAAAATGAATATTTCAGAATGGGTATTTAATAATAAGATCTATAATCTATTCTTAACAAAACTACATGAAATATTTTGATTTCATGGTAAAACTTTATTTTTAAGAAACCAATAATCCAAAAGTAACAAAAACTTTATCTCACAAAAGTCATCGTACACTTGTAAAAAATATCTACATATTAGTAAATATTCTAATTTTTCGTTAAATTAATATTTAGTAGGATATCCTTTAGCATCCACAACAGCTTTTAAACGCCTTGGAATAGATTGCTTTAGTTCTTTTGTAATGTTTGCATCAATGTTCATCCATTCTTCCATCATAATTGTTTTTCGTTCGCTTTTCGTGTGAATGTCGTGTTTTCGTACTCGAACCTCCAGTTCTCTCTGAATATGTTCTATTGGGTTTCAATCTGGCGATTGAGGTAGTGTTTTCAAAACTTGTGGACAATTATAGAGACACCAGATTCGAACATTGAGAGCCGTGTGCTTAGGAACGTTATCTTGATAAAAAACAAAGTTGTTTCCAATACCCAAACTTTGAGCTGATAATTTTAAATTGTCTCTTAAAATATTTATAAAAACAGCATGATTCATTATGCCATGAATAAATACCAAATTTCCTAGTCCTGATGCTGACATGCACCCCCACACAAGGATACCTCCACCGGCATGCTTAACTGTTCCTAGTAGGTTCTTGGGATTAAGTTCCTCATTTTTTTCTTCTCCATACAATTATACGCCCATCATCACCAAAAATGTTCATCGGCAAATAAGACATTATTCCAATAGGTTTGGGGCTTATTTATCATTGATAGTGCGAAGGGAAACCTAAACTTTCTGTTTTTCTCACTCACAAAAAATTTTCTATGGGCAGAATGCCCATGTAATCCAGCTGTTCTGAGAACTCGTCAAAAAATTTCAGGTGAAAGTGAAGTAGAAAATGTTTCATTGAATTCTGCAGAAACTTTTACAGCACTCAAACGTGAATTTTTCACAAATTTTCTAATTATAAATCTCTGATCACGTTTTGTTAACTTTGCCAGACGGCCTTTTCTTACCTTGTTTTCGATCCAATTTTCTTCTTTAAAGCGTTTTTTCACATACTGCACAGTAGAATGGGATAAATTAAGCAATTTAGCAATATTCCGAACTGATTTACCACTACTACGATGGAAAATAATCAATTTTCGAATGCTGTTTGTTGTACGACTACGAGCCATTTTTAAATAATAAATAGAATATTACGAAGTGGGCAAGCAAAAATTAAAGCCAAACGATATTTTAAATGCCCCCACAAATTAAAAATAAAAATAAAGCGCCAGACGATAATTTTAATTATGAATTTATCGGAAAATATTTCAGTGTACGATGACTTTTATGAGATAAAGATTTTGTTACTTTTTGATTACTGGTTTCTTAAAAATAAAGTTTTACTATGTTTTCAAAATATTTCATGTAGTTTTGTTAAGAATAGATTATAGATCTTATTATTAAATACCCAGTCTGAAAATTCATCTTAATTAATGGATAGACCCCTATTTCATTGAAATTCGTAAGTGTACGAACTCTTTTGGGAGCCACTCTATATCGAAAATGTTCATGTAATTATTTCGTAACTATTGCTCATAGAGGTATTTTTCTGCGGACTAATTCTTTTTGATCCGTATGCACTTATTGTTAATTATATTTAATTATTAATGTTATTTTTTAACACTTAATGTTCAATCAATATTTTTAAGCTGGGATATTTCGTAAAATTCATTCATATGTGTTCTTTTTTTTCAATTTTTAACAGATCTCTTGACACTGCCATAAATAACCATTCTCTAGAAGCCTTCTTTACATTCAATTTGATGTTGCTGTTTTGTTTACTTGTGCACTGTGACATCATTTACGTATGCTACTGGTAAGTAAAATGGTATTAATCCAAACCTAGAAAAATTGTATTTGTCAGCTTTCAGTGAATTTTAAAAATTTTTGAAGAAAATTATGTATTTTTAAAAAGGAAGTAGTTATATAGTACTGATTATAAACTGTTTCCGCTTTCTAATAAACTAATTCCGATGAGTGTTTTCCTCATTCCTAATGTTAATTTTTTTTATAATTCCATTTGTAGAACTATATAATAAAAACGACATTTAACATTTGTATACTTGAAGCCTTTAAAATTAAGAAAAACTTTTAAATTAGAAGCTCTTTTCGTTAAATTGGAAAACAAATGTAAAAAAAAAACGTGTATTTATTTAATCAAAAGAGGCAATACATATCAAAGTGGTTAAAAAGTTGCCGAGAGGTATCAGAAAAAGGTCTCTATATTAGAGCAGCACATTGCCTGCAATCATCATTTTTGTTGGCTTAATATCTTTAACAAAGCTGTCATACAATACTCAACTATATCTTGCACTGAAAATTAAAACAAAAGTTTATTTGAAGGAAATCCAACACATATATATATTCCTAATAAATATTGAATTTCTAACATATAAATACGATTTAAAAGAGGAGCATAAATAATGATGTTTATTTTCTTAATTATTAAACATTTTGAATTTTACTAATTAAGAAATTGACTTAATTCATAAAATAAATAAAACCGATTTGTTTAAACAATATCTCTTAAAATAAGTACATTTCTACTCTAGTTACATCTACATAACAAACAAAATATAATACTTTAATAAATTAATTCTTTGTAATTATAGAATTTTAAAATTTTAGTTAGATTCTTGATCCCAAGATGCTTTTCCGAATATATTAGAATGATTTCTGATAGTAAAAAAAATTGCGAAATTTTCTATACGCAAAAGCAAAGTAAGCATTTAATTGGATAAAATATTTATAGAGTCCCAAAATGAAATTTTAATAATATTGCGCTTCATAGGATTAAAATGTAAATAGTAGATTTTTTGAAACATGTTTTTATTCAATAATATTGTTACAGAATTTAGCGAAAAAAAATTAATACCGTTTAAAATTATTACAAACTGTGCACTTCAAATGTTTGCTTTCATGTTAAATGATAAAATTTCTTAAGGCAAAAAAAAAGAGTTTGTATTTATGTAAAACATGTTAAAATACGTTAAATTTCAGCTGAAAGAGTATTTAAGTTGTTGTTTGCACTAAGTAAAATTTAATTATTTTACAGACTTTTTTCACTAAAATCAAAAAATTATTTTATATCCCCCCAAAAATATATAGAAATAAAAATAAAAATATATGCATTTACATATAAAACATACATTTTCAAAATGAAGACAAAAATTCTCTTCAAAATAGCTAACTTAGAGATTCATAGAGAATACCAAGCTATCGTTTGCCAAGCTATAGTTTTACCATAAGAATGCTATAAATATATCTTGATCTCCAAAAAGCTATAGGACTAACTTCATACCAACTGATATTTTAATATGGTACATACATATCCCTTGCTACTGTAAGTATTAAATATAAAATGATTATGCAAAGTATTGTATGAAAATTTTAGAATATTAAAATGTGTCAAAAGTACAGAGTTTTACCTCTGTATTTTTGTATTTTACCAACTCCTACCTGAAAGATTTTTATATTAAAAACAAAACTGTAAAGTGAAAGAATATTTTTAGTTGTTCTATAGTTACTGGGGAAGTGAATTTTTACACTGTGAAACGCGGTTTATAACGAATGTTATAACAACGTTATTTTTCTAACATCGCTGAAACTGAAATTTCAATATTTCACAGAGTTTTGAGAGCAATACAGTGTAAGAAATAAATTAAAGCATGCAAAGAAATGCAATTTTCCAAATTGAAAACAGTTATTTGATATTATGTTTTACATATGATATAACAGGCTATTGCATGGTTTACGAAAATTTTTGTGAAATGCAGAACTGTGATAAAAAAAATAATTCGGATTCGAAAGAAACAATCGATTTCTTTTCAAAAAAAGGAGTTAACAACAAGCGATAATATGAACTCACACAGCACTGCAAAGTATGGATGATGCAAAGGTACTTCCTTTAGAGCTGGAGGTTTTTCCGTCGCATATGTTAAATTTTCAGGTTGCCAGATGCGTCATCAATAAGTCTGTATGTTTTCTGGTTTTTTAAAGGGAAGTCTACTTTATTTCTTAAAAATATTTTTCAGGCAGGACTAGATTTTTGCAGAAAAAAAAATCTATAGTGGAAATCCCGTATAATCTAGAGTCCCGAAATATCTAACTTCATATATGGGGAGGAATTGAATTTCACGTACCAAAATATTAAACCAAAATATATTACTGCTGAACTTGGGCGTTCAACAAAGCATGATACTCGGAAGTAAATATAAATGTACGATGCTGACCCAAACTAGAGCTAATATAATGCGTTGAATTTCATTTATTGATATATATATATATATATATATATATATATATATATATATATATATATATATATATATATATATGTGTGGGCTCTGTCAATCGTGATGAATAAAAACACCTTCCTCTTAAAACAGATTTATTGAAAGATCAATACGTCGTAAGTAAGTAAAAGCACAACCAAACGTCAATGGCGTCTTCACGTCAAAC
Organism: Dolomedes plantarius; assembly: GCA_907164885.2. Lineage (NCBI taxonomy): Eukaryota > Metazoa > Arthropoda > Arachnida > Araneae > Dolomedidae > Dolomedes > Dolomedes plantarius. Next base: position 102,185,058 of record OU015494.1, on the reverse strand, counting down.
TTCGTCTCTCTCTGCCTTCCTACACACCCACCGTCATCTTACTTATATGATGTCGTTCCGCCTGTTGCCACTCTTTGCCTCAAACATTTTACACTCTGGAGTAAACTCTCGGAGTACGGAAACTCCTGCTGAGGGGCGTGGTTAAGAGCGATAATCAAATCCTACAACTCGGCCATCCTGGCAGCGGCTTGACCACAAGTCGGCCAATAGTAGATGCAGCAACAGTCACAGGGCAATGGACGACGACATCACATACAAAGAAACAAAAAAAAATAAAAGTTAGTGCACATAAATGAAATCAAGTAGGTTGGGTAGGGGATGCCCATGGTTTTAAAAATTCAGCACATGAACTAGTCGTTATGGGACCTTCATGTTGTCCAACACGATGCACATCGTAGGTGTCATTGGGTTTCACCTTTGTCACTCTATAGGGACCTAAAAATTGACCTCTTAATTTACGACCAGGACAGGCTTGAGTTCTTTTAATGGCAAGGTAATCATCCACTTCATACCGAGCAGGCTTATGTCGGTGCTTGCTATAGGATTTCTTGTTTTCTTCCTGAACCCTCAAAATTTGCTGTTTTGCAGATTCTCTTAAGTCATTACGATTTTCTTGAAATTGAGCTAAAAATTCTTCAAGTAACTGTCTTAATTTAAGCAACTCAGGATTGCGCATTTCCACTCCAAATAACAGTTCAAAGGGCGTTGTACCAATACTTCTTTGGTATGTAGAATTCAAAACAGTTTGTAACTTATCGACGTGTTGGTACCATTTTGTTGGATCATGCAAGGGTAATCTGGTCAATACTGGAATGATAGTCCTATTCAAACGCTCAATTTGTTCGTTTGCTCTAGGCAAACCCGTGGTTATTATAAAATGTTGGACTTTTTCGGTTTGGCAATACGACTGAAATTCGTCAGAAGTAAAAGCTGATCCCTTATCCGATACAATGCGATGGGGATTCCCAAAAATTTTCTTTTGAAGCTCCAGTTTAGAAATGACTTCTTTTGAAGTGGTAGACATAGTGAGTAATTCTGTTTCGGCATATGGGTCGTATGACTTAACAGGAGTTTCCGCTAACTTTATTTTTAACAATTTAAATGAAGTTAACCGCTCAGGACCAAAAATAAAGTCACAATTCGTTTTTGTTAAATCACTCAGCGGTTTTGCTTTAAGCGCATAATCCTTAATGAACTTGCGAAAATAACCCGTCAGTCCTAAAAAAGATCTCATGTGTTTAACATTACGTGGTTGTGGGAAATTAACCACTGCTTTGGTTTTATTAGGTGATGGCATCACTGTATTATCTTTTATCGTATACCCTAAGTATTCGATAGCATGCATTAAAAATTTACATTTTTTCCAATTAATTTTCAAACCATATTCTTCACAGCGTTTGATTACTATTTTTAAATGTTCTAAAGCTTGGTAACACGTCTGCGATGGAACAATTAAATCATCAATATATATCAACACAATACTATCGGATATTAAGTCTTGGAAAATGTGATTTATGAAACGAACAAAAATTACTGGTGAGTTGCAAAAACCAAACGGCATTTTGAGAAATTCATAATGACCAGTTGGAGTCACAAAGGCCGTATATTTTACACTATCTCTATGAACAGGCACATGAAAAAACCCGTTTTTTAAATCAATAGTTGAGAAACACTTTGCCCCCGAAAGTTTATCAATCTGATTCTCGATGCATGGTATAGGAAATCGATCCTTAACAACTTTACTATTTAGTTTTCTGTAGTCTACACAAATCCTTATAGTACCGTCTTTTTTTCTAATCGGAACTATGGCACTAGCGAATTCTGATGCACTTGGTTGAATAATGCCCTCTGCAAGCCATTCATTTGTTTGTCTTTTAACTTCATTATTTTCAGGTAAAGCCAAACGTCGTGGTGTTTGATAAACTGGAATATCATCTGTTAGTACGAACTTAGCTTCGGTACTGCACTTTTTAATGTTTTTAGGTTTGTAATCAGAGATTAAGCTTTGAATATCATCCTTTAAATGCATATCGCCTATTTCAAGAATGTCTGCATTAGATTTAATTTTTACCGGGAATACTTCAAGATTATTTTTATTACTTAATGGTTCGACCAGTATATCATTTTCTTTCATTAAAACTTCAGAAAACTTGAGTATTTCTCGTCCTAATAAAACTCGATGAGAGCAAACAGTATGGTCTCTGACTACATGAAATGTCAATTTATACTCATTACTTTGAATATTAACATTTGTAGAAAATGAACCAATAGTATATACTGAACTATTTCCCAATCCATTTAATGTCAAAATATTTTTCACAAGTTCAGGACTACCAATATGTTTATAACAATCTAAAGTAATTAACCCATTAGTGCCTAACGTCCTTTTAAAAGGACGCTTACATAATAAGCTCTAAATCACTGAATTTTTTATTTTGTTTCGATCCAAATAGCAGAATATCATGATAAAGTGTTGTATTTCTTATTATCCATCATTCGGTAGCACTACATTAATGTTCTATTTCTGCTTTGAGGGTCTAAAATCAGATTTAGTCGTTTTTTAGGTTTTCAAAAGAGCGTAACGCAAAAAGTAAGTTTATTTTATTGTTTTTCAATGTTACGAAAATATTTTATGCTGTTATCACAGTCAATACTCTTTTCTTAAATATGTATCTTTCAAAATCGTTAAAATTATTTTTTAACACTGTTATATTTTCTTTTCCGTAGCGTTCTATATATAGGACGCTAGGCACGGATGGGTACATGTTTTTCTGACCTTCTCCGCTATACGAATGCGTCTTTTTTTTCTCAATTTATGATGTTTTATTACCATAGAGGAAAGGAAATGCTATTTATTTTCATAAAAATGATGTTATAAATTATTTTTATAAATAAAGATTATTGAGTATTCCTTATTTATGAAAATAATTTAAAAATAAGTGTTCTGTTGATTAATTAATGATTAAAAATATTTCTTATTTAAGAGAAATATTAGCCTCTTGATAATGTAATGAATGTATTAAAAAATTAGTCTCTTAAATACAAAAATTTTAATTAAAGGATGTGTTCTGCATTTAGTGATTTTAAAAAATAAAGAAAAATTACGAAGTACATAAGTAATTGTGTGGATTTTTTAAAAATATGTGTATTTTAAATGTCTATAATTTAATAAATTTTAAGAATTTTGTCTTTTAATCCAAATTATATTTGATCTAAATATACTGAAATGAGCAATCGATAAGTCTTAAAGCTCTTATTTATACTTTTGTTTTTATTTTAAGTTTGACTGTGGAGAGGCATTAGCTTTAATGGCAGAGTTATCTGATAATGATACATTCCATGAAGTGGATATTTATTTGGACCCACCATCTAATGAAGTTACCGATGACTGGCACTATACGGGTAAATAGAACTAAAAAATGTCCACTTGGAGATGTTAAATCTGTTAAAAAGAAGAGTAGGGGAAGTTTTGATTTTTAGAGCAGCAAAAATTTTAAAATGGTTCGGTGGAATGACAATACTGTCGTTACTTTGGCGTCTAACCATTATGGTATTGAACCTGTAGTTCAGGCCGAACACTGGTCGAATGTTGATAAAAGATTTGCAGAGATTGACCAACCGTATATTGTGTCTCAATATAATAAATTTATGGGAGGCACCGATCAAATGGATCAAAATCTGGCACAATACCAGTGTTCCATACGGTCTAAAAAATGGGGGTGGTCACTGTTTTTGTTTAGCTTAGAAGCATCAATCCAAAATGCGTGGCTATTGTACAGATTATGCCCTTCTAATGACAGTAACAGAATGGATCTCCTCTACTTTAGAAGAGAAATCAGTCAGACATATTTTTTTAAGGCTGTAAGAGACCAAATAATAGTCTGGCTGCAGGGAAACCAAAAATACTTTCAAAAAGAGTGTCTGGTGATGTCCGGTATGGCGGAAAATATAATTTAATCATTGTGAATCTAAAACAGATAAGATGCGCCTACTGTGGCAAAAAATCCACAAAAAAATTAAATAAATGTTTAGTTGGATTGCATGATAAATGCTTTGAAATCTTTCGCACAAAATAGCTTGTATATAAATTATGTAAAAAAAAAAATTACGAATAGCTTTTTTCATTATTTTGTATTTTAATAAGCCCCTTTTACATATAAATTTAAATATAAAAGTGTGTAAAATTTATAAGACATAATTTATTAAATTTGTGCCTTTTAAGCTATTATTTTTGACATTTTCAGCTTTTTAAATTGTTTTGATTTCTTTTAAATGATTAAAATACAATTTAAAAACCTTGTATTTATTTTATTATGCATTTTTTCGCAGAGTTCCATTGGTTTCATGCGTTTAATTATCTAAAAACGACATTAAAAGGAATAGTTTTAGAAAATCTAAGGGTTGAATTGTTTGTGTAAAACCTGTACCCTCCCGTGCCTAGCGTCCTTTTAATAGGACGGTAACATTATTTTGAATAAAAATTAAAATTTTAATGCAGGAATTTTTTTATTATTTTTTCAGTTCATTTTGCACCTGTACGAACATAATTAGGTAAAGAAAATTAAAGAATTCGATGTTGGGCATTAATGGGTTAAATTTACATCACTACCAGTATCAAAAATTGCCGCAATTTCATTCCCCATTATCATTATTTTAAGCATCAGATTTTTGGGTTTTAGACTATTCGCAGTCACAAATGTTGATAAATTACAGTCTTTTGAAACGTGTCCGAATTTCTGGCACCTGAAACACCTCATAGTTTTGTGAATACAAAATCTAGACAAGTGCCCCTTGCTTCCACAATTAAAGCAAACTTTATCATTACGGTCATAACTTATAATAGGGCGTTTCCGATCAACAAAATCTTCTGATCTCGGTTTTACTTTATCCAAACTGTATTTACTTTTTGTATTATCAAAATTACACTTAACTCTTGCAATATCATTCTTTATAGTTTCATAAATTTTAAATTTTTCTTTGAATTCGTTAATTCTGTGACAACCATATAATATTGTTTTATTTTGAACGGTATCAGGAATGCCATTAATTACGTAATGCATTAGGGATTTGTCATCAACACTACCGCGACTTCAAATAGATTTCATAATTAAAAAATATTGCTGGACCGTTTCATTATCTTTCATATTTCTTTTAGCCAATGTTTCATGGAGTTGTGCAGAACTGCAGGCAGTGCCGAACTCGTTAATTAACAAATCTTTTAACTTATTCCATGAGTTAACTAGTTCACTCTGGACAAACAAAAGCGCTTTACCACCAAGAGATCTTTTGGCAAAAATAAACTTATGAATGTCAGATAAGTTAAATAACTCAGCAACATTTTCAAAATTTTCTACCCAATTAACAATATTTTCATGAGATTCAGCATTAAATTTAGGTACAACACTTTCGATATCACTAAAATTGATTGATAATCTCATATTGTTTCGACTATCAACATCATAAAATTTTAATTTTGCTGATTCATCTGAGTTAAAAACGCTATCAGAATGAACAGATTTACCGGCATGAGTATTTCCACACAGCGCTGAATAATCACCTTGTATTTCTTCAATTTCACTTTCTGATTCGGATTCTTCTGAATTTTGAATGCTTTCAGCCAAATAAGTAACATCACACAACAATTTTAGAATACATTCGCTGATTTCAGTTTGAGCACCATGAGATGGAATATTCAAAATATCAAAAATTATGATAAGTTCGTTCAAAGAAAATGTATCGTTAACTTTCTTTAATTTAGATTTAAATTCAGAATCATTCAACTTGAATTCAAAACCGGAAAAATGTCTAAGTCGCTCTTTTTTTTTCCTGTCTCCCTCAACGTCGAATATAAATTTATGCAACAGTTTAGTTTTATTTGTTTTCAAATTCTTCAGTGCATTGCGTATATCCTCAATATCACCAAGCTTCATTTTCACATGCAAAATCAAGCAAACAGGACAAGAACAAGATATACTCACCACTTTTCTTTCAAATTATTCCTAGCTTCGTAATGCAAAACACAGTAAGCTCTATGCCACAATCCCACTTCTGGCACCACTTGTGGGCTCTGTCAATCGTGATGAATAAAAACACCTTCCTCTTAAAACAGATCTATTGAAAGATCAATACGTCGTAAGTAAGTAAAAGCACAACCAAACGTCAATGGCGTCTTCACGTCAAACTTCGTCTCTCTCTGCCTTCCTACACACCCACCGTCATCTTACTTATATGATGTCGTTCCGCTTATTGCCACTCTTTGCCTCAAACATTTTACACTCTGGAGTAAACTCTCGGAGTACGGAAACTCCTGCTGAGGGGCGTGGTTAAGAGCGATAATCAAATCCTACATATATATATATATATATATATATATATATATATATATATATATATATATATATATATATATATATATATATATATATATGCACTCAAGAGCCAAAACACTATGATCACCCCTACATTTTGCAATGAATTCGCCTGGATGACGTGGATGGCACGTGATCAGGTGGAAGTGGTATTTAACTGCTACTGGAGAGTCTGAAGAATCATTCTTTCACTTACTTCTGTGTGTGATGGGAAAGACTGCGGATCTAAGCGACTTTGATAGAGGGCAGATTGTAATGGCTCGAGGGATCGGAACAAGTATTTCAGAAACTGCACGACTCGTGGGTTGTTCGCAACCTACAGTTGTTAGTACTTATGTAAAGTGGATGAATGACGGTGAAACCAGCAGTAGACGACATGGTGTTGGACGTCCACACGCTATCAAAGAAAAAGGTCATCGGAGACTGTCTCGCATTGTGAAGCAAAACCGGAGCCAGACAGTGGCTCAGCTGTCAGCCCAATACAATGCAGGGCCAAGTAGAATAGTATTGCAGCACACTGTTCAGCGGACACTGTTGGATATGAGGCTACGCAGCAAACGTCCCACTCGTGTGCCTTTGCTGACCAAGCATCATCGCCAACTGCGCCTGCGCTGGGCCCGGGAACATCGCGTCTGGTCCATGGATCAGTGGGAGAGAGTTGCCTGGTCAGATGAATTACGGTTTGTCATTCATCACGCCGATGGCCGTGTCAGGATATGCCGTCTTCCAGGCGAACTGTTGCTCCCTCAATGTACAGTAGGTCAAACACAGCTCGGTGGTGGCGGTATTATGCTTTGGGGGATGTTCTCTTGGGCGTCTCTAGGACCCGTGGTTCTGGTAGACCAGACCATGAATGCTACAGGGTATCTGAACATCATTGTGGACCAGTTGCACCCTTACATAGCCTCTGTTTTTCCAGCTGGAAATGGAATGTTCCAACAGGACAACGCCCCGTGTCACAAGGCTAAAATTGTGTTGGAGTGGTTCCAGGAATATGATGCTGAATTCCAGTTAATGTCCTGGCCACCTAACTTACCGGATCTCAATCCGATAGAACACATTTGGGATGTCATGGGACGGCAGCTCAGAGTTCAAAGACCACCAATTCGCTATATCTCGGATTTGCGTGACCGTTGCTTAAACATCTGGTACAATCTGTTTCCGGCCATCTACCAAGGACTTGTGGCATCCATGCCAAGGCGGGTTGAAGCTGTGCTGCGCGCCAAAGGTGGGCCAACTCGTTATTGACAGGTGGTCATAATGTTTTGGCTCTTGAGTGTATATATATATATATATATATATATATATATATATATATATATATATATATACAGGGCTAGAACGCGCCGGAATGACGTTCCGGTACCTCTATTTAGGGGGAAAAATACGATAGTTAAAAACATTTATTTAATCACAAACTACTCTGTTGTTAGTGAGTGAGCCTGATCTACTACTGTTTACACTTCATGTAAAAGAACCATTCGCAGGTCGTAACGATAGATTATGATGTGAGGATAGGGTAGTTTGTTGAGTGTTACTATTGAGTACAACTAACTTCGACTATTTCACTGAAGCGAGTGGTATTGTGGCTTGACCTTGGTCGGCTGACGGGACAGTAGTCTGACTCATTTTTGCGGACTGCACTGACTTTTCGCGGGTTTGCAAATGAGTTATTGATTAGTCCCGACCTCTCGTATCGAGAATCGACATCCCCGAGGCAGCTACCCTTCAACATGTTGTGTTGTTGAGATTAGTTGCGTTTGAGCAGTGTCAAGTCTGAGTGAGTGCGATAGAATGTACAGTGAAATGATAAAAAAACTAACCGATTTTTTCTCACTTTCGGGTGGCAGTAAAAGATTCGAGCAGAGCATTGGTTGTGACGATGCCAGTGATGACAAAGTAGTTAATGTCGATGAGGACGAAGTGGAGTTCGCAACCGTCCTCTAACACTGTAAGCGAAACAATGGCTTCAGAAAAGCTTGATTGTAATATAGAATACCCTAAAGAAAATATACCATAAAAAATATTCCAAAAACGATTTTTGCCAAAAATACGATTAGTTGTTTGTTAAAAATGGAACGTTAGGATGCAGTGCTTGTAAAAAGGTTGGGGTTTTATATGTCCATAAGAAAACAGGTATGAAAATTTCAAAAGCGTGGGCAAGCGGTGAGATAAGTAGTTACTGCGACACTAAAGAAAAAAAGCAAACTTCAAAAATGTATGAACACAAAGAAAGTGCTGGTCATAGAGCAGCTGTCAAAATTTTATGTGAAGGTAAAAATGAAGTATTGGCGAAAGTTGTTTTGAAGCAGCGTGCTCTCGAAAAACAAGCTACTAGGTAAACTAGGTAAATATATGTCGAACTGCGTATAAGATTGTTAAAGAAAATCAGTCCTTTCACAATTAAAAAAAAATTGATTTGCAAGAACTTAATGGGGTTGACGTGGGTCTCATTTTACATTAATACAAAGCCTTTATTAACATTACTTTGCACATAAGTAAAGAAATGAAGAAAACATTTGTTAATAAAATAATGAAGAATGACACAAAAATTGGCCTGATAATTGATGAGTAAACTTCCCTTAGTAACAAGTCAAGTTTGATTGTTTAGATTTGTTGTTCTATGCCTAAAACTGGTACGTGTGGTTCTACCAATGTGTTTTTAGATTTAGTAGAACTTTATGGTTTTACTGCTAAGGCGGTATTTGACTCTTTGATTAACTGTGTTCTCTCTAATGGAATAACTACCACGTTTTTAAGTAAAAACTTAACAAGCTTAACATATGACGGCGCTGCTACTATGATTGGTAAAAACAAAGGTCTTGGAGCATAATTTTGTGTAAAATTCTCTACTCTTATTGTTTGGCACTGATGACCACAGGCTTGAGCTTTCAGTGTCTGATGTAGTTCAGTCAGTTTCAGGAGTTGATAGATTTAAATCCTTCATCGACAAACTGTATGTTGTGTATCATGCTTCGCCAAAGAATAGCAGGGAACTGCGAACTTTTGCAAGTTTACTAGAGACAGAACTTTTAAAAATCGGAAGAGTTTTGAGCACACGTTGGGTTGCGTCTAGTTTCAGATCTATGTCAGCCGTTTGGAGGTCTTATGAAGCACTAGTCCATCAATTGAAAGAAGCATGAAATGACCCAACCAAAGACAGCAAAGAAAAAATTACGTTTGAAGGCCTCCTTAAAAAGATTACTGAAACTAATTTCATTTTAGACCTAGGCTTGATGGCTGATGCCTTGCAAGAGCTCTAAGAGTTAAGTGAAGCTTTGCAACATTGCAACGTTGATCTCAGCTATGCTAACAAACATTTTAAAATTACAGCTTCTTTGTTTGAGGAAAGAAATAAAAGAAATTTCAGTTCGAGGATTTTACTCATCGATGGCTCAAGAAGCAGTAAACAACTTGTATTTTTTTCGGAGTTCCTCTCCACGAAAAGAAAGGTAGGAAAAACAACCAGCCTTTGAACTCCGAAAAGTTTTATGAGTCACTTAAAAAGTCTATTGAAACAAGAGTGCTCAGTGAAAAAGACTTTGAGCTTGCTGACACCATCAAAATAATGGATGAAAAAACTTGGTGCAAAATGTCCCAATAATGTTTGGGGAAAATGAAATGCGGAAACTTGCTTCCAAGTTTAAACTCAATGGAAGGCAACTAATTACCGAGGTTCCGAGAGTATCTCCACTTCAGAGTGTTCCTGGAAAGTCTCAACCCGTTGAAACAGTCAATCAATTCGAAAGCCATATCGTCGAGTGAATGTGAAAGAGGTTTCACACAGATGGACCTCATTATCACACCATTGAAATCCTCACTGAATATTGCAACAGTTTCTGGCCTGCTTGTAAAGATCAATGGACCTCTTCTTCGGCTCTTTAACCCAACTAAGTATGTTGACTCTTGGCTTGTGTCTGGATACCATTCAGCATTAGCCGTCAAGAGTAAGAAGAGGTCAAGAAACAAGAAGTAGGATGAAAACATGTTGCAGTTTTGGACAACCTTTTCGGTTGGGCACAAAACGTAAACAATCATGAAACTGTGCTTTTTTACTGCTTTTATTACTTTTCTACAACACATTTTTGTACTTGTCTTCTTCTTCTTCTTCTTCACAAGCACAAACACAACAGCCCCTTACAGTCCCTGGCTGCCTCAACCACGCGCTCATTCCAGCGTCTTCTATCTGCGACGACTCCTCTCCAATTTTTAATTTTCAAAGTTTATAAGTCTTTTTCAATGTTATTTAAACATCTAGTCGGTGATCTACCTTTAGCTCGGGATCCCTCGGGTTTTTTAAATGTCAAGATCTTAGAGGGATTACCTTCCGAGCCTCTCCAAACATGGCCAATCCATCTTAATCTATTACTACGGAAAACTTGTGTTATTTGTGATTGCCTATAAAGCCTATACAGTTCAAAATTATATCTAGTTCTCCAACGTCCTTCTTCCTGCACTGGGCCAAAGATAGCCCTGCGGATTTTTCTCTCAAAATTGCCCAGTGAGCGCTACGTGTCTATGCTCAAGGTCCATGTTTCACTTTCGTAAAGTAAGACAGGTAGTATTAGTTTCTTATAAATTCTTAATTTAGTTTTGCGAGATTAGATCTCAGTTGTCTTCTCAGCACAAAGAAGCATTTATTAGCCATTTTGATTCTGCTATCAATTTCTGTTCTTAGTTTATTTTTTCATTAATTATAGTGCCAAGGTATTTAAATTCATCCATTTTTTTGTACTTGTCTTGCAAAATAAAATTTGCAATTAAATAAAATGTTCAAGTTTTTGTAAAACCAATGATTTTTTTTACAGGTCAATAATTTTGAATACCCCCACACACACACCCCGGAAGGTTATCGTTCGGGCACCTCTATTTCTACAAATCTAGCACTGTATATATATATGTATATATATGTATATATTCTCTTTTCTTTACTTGTTGTAGTCAACTCTGTAACCTGGCATCTACTCTGTGTTTCCAACTTGACAGTCATAGAATTTAATCGAAGTTAATCAGCTGTATAAATCCTTCTTTATCTAGCTTAGGGAAAACTTATTGTTCATTTAACTACTCCTTCATAAATATTTAGAAGAAGTTATAATTTCTAATATACATCTGTCTACTGTGCATCTGCTTAGCTCCTTAAAACAGTGCCCCTGCTGATAGTAGGGAATGAATGTATGGAAGAATTGAGGCCGGGGGATTCGGCTACAGGGTTTCGGGCTGGAAAAGTGATAAGAAACTGAAGAATATAGTTCATTACTTTACAAAAACATATAAAAATTCAGTTGAAAAAAATATCTTGAAAAGACTTTGGTCCTTGTTCGGTATTAACACCAAATAATTTTTATATCCGTAAGTTAAAGATACTATATCAATAAAGAACAGTCACCCATATGTTGAGAACGTACTTTATATAATTATATCTTACATCAATGCGTATATTTTTTAACTCCCCCGTAACGACCACTGACAATTTTATGTAAATCAGCTAGCACGTTACAATGTTGTTGCTAGAGAGTGTTATTGGCAAAAAAGGTTTGCTGGAAGATTGTACAGACAGTTGAAGTGTAGGCTTATGAATGAATGGGTAATATACGGAAATTAACGGATGTTCACGGTGGAATGATTTTGGGTGCTAGAAGCAGTGAATTTAGAACCAAACAAACTGTGTCGCTAGTGAAGTGTCCGACAGTATGTTCAGACAGCTCATGTTCAAAGAGCTGGCTACTTTAATAAATACCGGTTCTCAACATAAGGCGTGTGTTTGTCCACGACTATTGAATGCTCGAACAAAAAGGAAAGTTCCCGGACGTGTTCAGTCCAGTAGAAGGGTAACAATACTTGTAATTACACCTAATCTTAATCTTAACTCCGGCGGAATATCAAATTACTGTTCGCCACGCACTACACCGTATCAGGTATGGAAGCCGAATGCCTGTTCGATAGCCTTTGCTGCCTACAGATAATATGACGAAAAGTCTTCAATTCAGACATGATCACAAGGACTGGACAATACAGGAATGGAAACAGATAATGCGATCCGATGAACGTCATTCTCAACTACTCCAAAGAGATGGCAGGTTGCGGATATGGAGAAAACGATACGAAAGCATAGATTTGGCAACAACACTTCAAGCTGATGAAGGAAATGTAACGGTCTGGGGAATGTTTTCCTGGTATCGTTTTGGCCATTTTATTTGTGGGGAATAATATCTATAGGATCAATGACATTTTAATATTACCACTAACCAAGCACATCCAGAGACGTTAATGGTTTACTCCACTGGAAGAAATACTTTCAACACGACAAAGCTTCATGACTAACTACTCGCATCGATCACAAAAGGTTTGAAGAACAAGATGGATACCTGATATTTCTTAGTTGGCACCCACAATCATCATATCTTAATCTAATTCAGCATTTGTGGGATGACGTTGAAAGAACATCAGCTAGCTGTATTCGGAACCATCATATCTGGGAGAACTGGATTATTCTTTTAAAAAATATTTATTTTTTAAGCGGAGGCACTTGTCGTCAGACATTCTCCTATACTATGCCGGAGTTTACTGTCCATTTTATTATGAAGACACGATATAGGCGGACAGCAATAACCCATATGAAGGGACGACAAAAACGGAGACCCTTTTCGTGGCGCGACGCTGGGATTCGATCCGAGCACCCTCAGCACCGAAAACCAGCGTGCCTTACCATAGAGCCGCTACAAGATCTACTGGAAAGTGTTGTTCATCGGATATGGTCTCAAATTCCACAGACCACCTGCCATACATCTCATAGAGTCCGTGAGAAGTATAATCTCAGGAGTATTGCGATATGGCCCTAACCGTATTCTTTGATGGAATGAATAGTTAGTGACCTTCTTACTATCCTAACCTTATGGTTCTATGGAACAAGTTTGAAACAAAGTGTAACAATAAATTAGATCTTGTTTACATCACCTGGCATTGATGAGAAAGTGGATATTAGCTTCTTTGAAGGAACACAAGTCAAATTATTTAATTTATAAAAGATATTAAAAGTTAAGTGGATAGAAGTATAAGCAGGGTGAAAGCAGAAATAGAACCAGAAATTTTAAGTTAATTTTGACCATAAGTTTGATGAAGAAACTAAATTTACGTAAACGCTGTTAAATTTAAGATACTCGGCCTGATACATTTACACATTATGAACATTGTTCCAATAAAAATATATAGGACATAAAATATCCAACATCTAAAATTCATTTAAAAGGAGATTTGTTGCTACATTAAAGTTAGAAGATTAGTAGAAAAATATCACATAAAAACCCTCATTCGCTTCAATAGAATTTTCTACATATGACTTCTCACCCTTAAAGCCAAAATTATGTACAGTTGATAAAATAGTGTGTTTCAAGGGCAGATGGAACACAAAAAACGTTACTGCTTTTTTATCCATTATAAAAGCGACTTTAAATATTGTCTTCATAATTGCAAATTTAATTTTTAGACTTCAATTGGATATATGCAATTAACTCAGAACTTAAAAAAGAGGTAATTTTGGTTATCAACTAAACATGTAAATGCGATTAATTTTCATATTCATGAAATATATTTATAAGTGACGATAAATCGAATTTTAATTTCGTAAATCAGAGGGGAAAACATTAAGGTTTCCATTATGTTTATTGGAAGAGCAATAAAGAACAACACTAGCAAGATAATACTGTAAACTTTTATATTATCAATTCTGTAATTCTTCATAAAAATTGAGGAGAACTGGTTAAGAAATTAATTTAAATTATAATTACATAGAAGATGGGTTCTCTTAGTGTAATACAGAGGCTGTTCACACATTTTTTAGACGATGTATATTGTATTCACAAAGCTAAATTACATAAAATTCTTGTGTTTTAAATGTTCTAATTGACATCCCTTATTCTGAGCTATCTTTCGACACCGCAATTTCCAGGATAATAATGCCTTTTGAAGTGTCAGAAGAGGTATTCTATCCCATGCCTCCTGAACAGCTTTCCAGAGTCCTGTAAGGGTTTTGGGACGACGCTTGGATAATGCAGATTTTAAAAGTCCGAAAGCACAAAATCCATAGGTGATACATCGGGAGATTTAGTATGGATATCAGTGAAGGGTATGGCCTTTATACCAGTTTTTTGTTCCATTTCTTTTAGGAAATTTACAGTGGATTTTGATGTGTGACTGCTAGCTTTGTCCTGATGGAGTCTGACAGATTGATGGCACTGTGGGTAAAGCTATGGTATTTCATTCAGAAAAATTGGCGATAAAATATGTTCCTGATAGTATTTGGAGTTAATCTTGACATTTTTTTCCACTCTCATTATTTTTAACTTGCCATTATAAGAAAAACCAGCAACAATCATGAATCCCTTAGAAAAACTTTCTTTCGATTCTTTGAACCATGTACTTAAATTTTTTTCTCGCCTTTTATGATAATAAATGGCTCTTTTTTTGTTGCAATCATTTAAGTACACCCATGATTCATCTATTGTGACAATTGTTTTCCATTTTTCTTTGGATAAATGTTTCTCATATAGAATTCTTCAGCGTGTCCTGCGTTCAGCGATATGATTTGGAAGAAGACGATGCACATTGCGTTTTTTCGCTTTCTTAAGATTTAAATCAACGTTCATCATTTTGTTTACAGTGGACACCGAGCATTTTAATGATTTTGCAACTGTCCTTTGACTAGGGGAATTTTCTTTTAACATTAAACAACGTACCTTTGCAATAGTCGAAGATGTCCGTTTTTTCCTTGGATACTTGTTTGGAATTTTTGTCCCACTTGAGGCTCCAATTTGACGTTTTTTTCCTTTCTTGTTAACGATATTACCTATCGACGCTTTAGATATCACAAAACCATGACTCTCACATCGTTTTTGGATAACGGAGTATGCATATTTCTCTTCGGAAAGAGCATAAATGTAGCCTTCGAACCACTGCTTTGTTAAAAACGCCATTTTGAATAAAAACAAAATTTTCAAGTCGCAGACCATAATTTTGACTTTTAAAAACATAGTACAGTTGCAATTATTTCTTTTGCAGCAACCATTTTTTTATTACCGCTTGCCAAAATCGTCTAAAAAATGTGCGAACAGCCTCTGTATAATTACAATATTTGAGACCCTCAAATCAAGTATCACAAGTAAACATAATGAAGATTTGTAGATAGGAATATCGTTAGAAAATTACAGTAATTAAAAGAAATACATTGACAAACTCTAAAATAATGGAATTGTTGATCATTCAATATAATGATCTGTATGGATAAATATGATAAATACAAAATCATATATTATGATAGCATGGATTCATATTTACAAGAATGGATATAGTAGCAACAAAAATGCCACGATTCCAATTAAAACGGGTAGGTTCTGCTTTTTTGATCTAATGTAGTATAAGAAAGATTTTTTCTTTCATAGTTGAGCATCAGCTAGACTCAATGAAGCAGTTGCCTTTATCAATTTAGAATTACTGTTTTTATTAATTTCATTAGATTTATGTGATATTACATGTCGCCGTGAGACTGCTGACCATTATTTTTCTTGCTCTTCAACAGTAATTTGGGATTAAAAGAAGTTAGATAAATATCATCAAAATCTATCTTCTCATATAACTATTTTCTGAATTAAAATTCCCTACTTTAAAGTTGTCTACAGTCGAAACTATTGTTTAGAAAGTTATGAAATTTTGTGTATAACATATTGAAGGGATGGAAATTTGTTTGAGAGAATGAAAAAAAATAGTTCAAGATTTCACCACCAGAGGGCGTTTTGATGAATTACACATTTAGCTAACATTTACTATAGTTAAAAAAATTTATTACAACAAGACTTCTTCAACATGACGGCCATCATTTTCAGCTACCATTTGAAATCGTAAGATAGCATGTTCTACGGTTGACCGCAGTGTGTCCGGGGAAATACTGAGAATATGTCGTGAAATTCTATCTTTCAAACCAGGTATAGTTCTTGGTTTATCAAGACTGACTAGATGTTTCACATGCCCATAAAGTCAAAAGTCGCATGGGTTGAGGTCTGGGGATCGGGGAGGACACACATTAGGAAAGTGGTGGCTGATGACACATTCTTCTGCAAAGTGATTTTTGAGAACGTTCTTAACACGAAGGCTAATGTGTGGAGGAGCTCCATCTTGCATAAAAATTGTGCGTGAAAGGCACTGACGTGATTGCAGATCCGGAATAATTTTATTCAGTAACAAGGATGCATATCGCTCCCCGGTGACCGAGCATGTTACTGGACCTCTAGGACTTAATTCCTCGAAGAAATACGGGCCGAAAATAAAAAATGTAGAAAATGGACACCACACGGTTACATTCGTTGAATGCATTGGAGTATCTAAGACTAAAAGCTGATTTTCTGGTTCCCAAATTCGGCGGTTGTGAGTATTCACCGAACCGTCCAAATAAAAGTGTGCTTCGTCTATCCAGAGGATATTCCAAGGCCATTCTGCATCAACCTCAAAGCGAGCAAGAAACTGAAATGAGAACCGCTGTCGAGTCTCGAAATCATGTGCAAGCAACCTCTGCACAAATTGAAGATTGTACGGATAATACCGGAGGATATTCCGCATGACCTTCTGGACAGTTGAACGGGGCAGATCCACTGCTTCTGCCACACGACGGACACTGGTACTAGCCTGTTTGTTGGAAGCTTTGTCCTCTTCCACCTGAATCAACCTTCTCTACAGCTTCTGCGGTAACAAGTTTCCTTACTCTTCCAGATTGAATGTTAAAAGAACCAGTTTCTTCAAATTTGTCCACCATTAATCGAAGATCTTTATCGGTCAATGGACCTTTTCGTATCCCCTTCAAACTCTGAAATTTTCGTAGAGCAACTAGTGCTGTATTATCGATTGGTAAAACAATTTTACTAACAAAGTTCGATAGGGTAATCGTAACAATGATATTCTGATTAGCAATAGCAAGCACGTTGAAAACAAAATCTCCATGAAAAATTCTAGGTTTTATAACTGCTTCTGCTCTACGTCGACAAAAATTAATTTGCATATTTCTTTCTTCTTGTTTCCTTCAAATCTTTTGTCCGAAAATTAGTTATCGAACAATTTTTCGATCGACTTTGCAATCACTTTAAAGATTATAATATTTAATGAGTATGAGTTATTGTGTTAGGGGGCCCTATGGATAAAAATATGGTGAAATCTTAAGTAAAGAACCAGTCGTAAATGGGCAACTCATCAAAAACGCCCTCTGGTGGTGAAATTTTGAACTAATTTATTTATTCGCTCAAACAAATTTGCATCCCTTCAATATGTCCTACACAAAATTTCATAACGTTCTGAGCAATAGTTTCGACTGTAGACAACTTTAAAGTAGGCAAGTTTAATTATGGACAACCTGTATTTTATAACTACATTTTATTACGCGCTAACATAATTTTTTTTAATATTACTTAAACTACACTTCGAAATTTCAATGAAATAAACTTATTTTTCTTATAAAAGCATCGTAAAAAAGGAAGACGAAGGAAGAAAAAAACATGTTAACTTTGATAGCTAAAAAAAAATTAATTTTATTTGAAATTAATATCTACATTAAGAAGGAATTGTAAGAGATGGAATTTTAAAAGCCTAAAATTCAAACTCAAAAATAATATGATTTCTTATGAAATGAAGACACAGTTTAGGGTAAATCATACTTAGTAGAATTTTAGTATTGCGATTTCATTTAGATTTTGTTTCTATGCGTGGTTTGATTTCTTCAAAATTTCAGATTAAATAAGTTATAATTTAACTATTTTCTTGTGGTTTTTCGTACGTTATTACTGTCATGTTTTTTTTCCTTCCTCAGACGTAACCACTGCTTTTAAGCTCTTTTTTTTCACGCTTTTATGAAGGAAAAGTTTATTTGGAGAGTTATCTGTTGCAGGATGCTGTCCTGAAAGCGTTAGCGTTTTACATTGGATGAACATGTAAAAGAGAAAATTTTAATTCCGACATTTTAATTTTCGGTGATTCCATCAACAACAGATATAATTCTCAGAAAAATCTGTTTTTAAGAATGGTGCTCTTATAAGAGATATAATTGTTAAGCATATTACAAGAAGTGTTTATTATAAACAGAAAAAACATCCACGTGACTTGCACTTATTGTGAAAACATTCGTTCACATACGCTGCGAGATTTTGCGGCTACTGAACTACGCGGGCACCTAATAAATGAATCATTTAAGTAGAAACTTGCTATCCTACCCACTATATGACATGGCCGACAAACAAAAAAATACCTAATGCAGAAATTTAAGTTCATTTTCCTGACGAGTTGGTTCTACAGTAGAGAATAATTTAATATTCTATATTATTTTAAGCTGTTAATGCAAAATTCAGAGCGAGAGTATTAAATTAATTCCTAAGAAAACAAACACCAGTAAAACTCTTTTAGAAAATATGTTGGTATAACACATTAAAAATATATCTAATGAGATAATTATTTCGCAGAGTAATGTTTATTTATAATACACGAATGTTTTAAAAAAGAATTGTGAGTAATTAGTGAATTTAATCACTTAAGCTCTTCCCATCTTAAACTGCACTCAAGTACGTTCCATAATGTAAGAGATCATATAAAAAACATGTTTATTATACTGTTAATAATTTCCGCTCTCAACGAAGATTATGTTACTAATGAAAAATAAACTTTTTAATTTTTGTTCTCGTTTGAAACACAATATAAATAGTTTTAGTTAAAAAAAAATGAAAAGTGTTTAATCCATTCACATAGAGTTTAATTTACGTGATACATTTTAAAAGAACCCCCAAAAAACTTCCTAATTTAATCTACATATTGATGTGATATATTTAAAGAGGGAAAAATGTATTGCGTAACTCCTGCCCTCATGCCTCGCACAATACATACATTTAATATATATATATGGGAAAGAGCTTCTGTGAAAATAAAAATTAGTTCCAAAATCGCCGATAGGGGACAATATGGAGCTGTTGTTATCAGTGAACCCGACAATTTGCATAACAGACAAGTAAAAGATCAAAATGCAATTTCATGACTACGTAGACGGCAGCAGCGCCATTATTTTGGGATACAAAGATTGGTGCGGAATCTGTTGTGACTTTGCTTTACAGAAGAAAGGGTCATCAGTCGCTTTTTTTCCACGTGCATGGCCACGGGGAAAAAGCTACTCGTTCCCCGGACCTATCTCACGTGTCTTTTTCTGCGGGGTTATTTAAAGCCTAAGGTGTATCTTGGTAGAGTCTCGAAATTGGCGGCCCTAAAGGACAACATATCCCGGACTTTCATGAACATTTCTGGTGGCATGTTACGCTTGGCCGTTGACAATGTAGTGTTCAGGATGCAATGTGTCGTCCACCAGGACCGTGGTTACATTCAAGGAGGGAGAAGTGAATTTATTGCATAAAGTGGTGTTGCAGTGAAATTTCTTTGTTATTCATTTGTCTGATTACAACTTTTTCGGTATTCATCCCTTATCTTTATAGCACGAAATACTGGCGCTGCTGTCGACTCCATAGACGTGAATTTCTATTTTGATATTTTACTTGCCTTTTATGCAAATTCGTGGGTGCGCCGACAACAAAAGCACCATATGTTCCCCTATCGGCAACTTTTGAAACTAATTTTTATTTTCACAGAAGCTCTTTCCCATGTCGTCCTTAGTCCCTCTATCAATTTTGGTGGAATTTGCGTGACAGATCGCGCTACAGATGTCTCTGAGTAGTGTCACTAAGAAAAATTACCCCTTATATATATACTAGCTGAAAACCCGCACTTCGCTACGGAGTACATTCAAATTAAATATAACGGTCAATGTATGCAATTAATGACAAAATACATATATATATATATATATATATATATATATATATATATATATATATATTGTATATATATATATATATATATATATATATATATATATATATATATATATATATATACGTATATATATATATATACAGTGTGTAACAAAATTAAGACCACCCAAAATATCACTCATTTTAATATTACACTGCATAAAATGAATAATTTTAAAATTTGAAGGAAATGAAAAAAGTTATATTTTCTATAATAAATCGTTTAAAGGAAAAAATATTGAGTTAATTTCACACAGCAAACGATTTTATGAAATCTTGGTGTAACATAAATATAAGACCACTTATTTTGTTATTTAAAATCGTTTGCGTTTTTAAAACTATTTTATTTTTTTCTTTCAAAATCGTAGATAAACTGTAACTTTACATCATAAAAAAGTCCAAACGATAATATTGTAAAAGAAAATAGAATTTAATTTGTTTGTTTTTATGAGGAAATTCACAATGCTGCGTGGAAGAGAATTATCTGAACTAGAAGTTCGAAAAATTTGGTTTTATAAGGATCTGGAAAATCGGAACGTGAAATAAGTAAGATACTTAAACGTTCTAAAACTGCTATTCATAACGTTTTAAGTAAAAGAGATTTTTATGGAAAATGTAAAAGATCTGGCAGAAAGAGTAAATTATCAACTCGCGATAATAGACGAATTTTCAAGCTTGCAACGAAACAGAACTTGTCTACTCGTAAAATAACACAGCAGACAAGTAAAACTATTTCACATATGACAGTCTGGCGCACTTTAAGATCAAATTCAAATGTTGCTCTTCGGAAATTAAAAAGAAAACCAAGACTGTTCAAGCATCATAAAGAAGGAAGGCTGAAGTGGGTAAAGGAAGTCATGACCTGGGTTGCTGCTTGGAAAAATATTATTTTTTCCGACGAAAAAAAATTTAATTTTGATGGCCCGGACGGAAATATTTCCTACTGGCATGATTTACGAAAGGAACCTCGGGTTTTCTTCAGTAGACAGATGGGTGGTGGCTCGCTCTGTGATGGTGTAGGGAGCTTTTGCATATGATGGGAAATGTGATATGCAGCGAGTTCTTGGAAAAATGGACTCCATTTGTTATCAACAACTTCTTTACCAACACCTTATACCTTTTGGCCCATTTTTAGGAGGATCAAACTGGAAATTTTAGCAAGACAATGCGCCATGCCATGTGTCTAAATCAAATAAAAACTGGTTTCAAAAAGAAAAAATCGAGGTCTTTAACTGGCCAAGCATTAGTCTAGACCTGAATCCCACCGACAACTTGTGGGGCCATTTGGCTCGTCAAGTGTATGCAAATAACTGTCAGTATGATTCTGTGTATGAATTTGAACTAGCTATTGTGGATGAATGGGACAAATTCCTAAATATTTGCTCGAAAACCTAATTAATTCAATGAAAAATCGAGTATTTGAAGTTATTCAGAAAAATGGTGGATCAACATCATATTAGTTTTATTAAAAAAATTTGTTTTAACTAGTGGTCTTATAATTTTGTTACAGATATTTGATTGGAAAAATTTGAAATTGTTGATAAAATAATTAGTAGATTTAAATATCTCTTAAAAATAATATACATATATTTTATATTTCATTTATTAACACCAACCAAATTTAATTTTTAAAAAATTATACTATTTATAGTAAAAATCACAAAATCCACAGTGGTCTTATAATTTTGTTACACACTGTATATATATATATATATATATATATATATATATATATATATATATATATATATATATATATATATATATATATATATATATATATATATATTTATAACAAATACGACGAACAATGTATACAATTGATGTAAAAAAAACAAAAAAATATATTTATAAAGAATCGTAAGGAATATTTTTATAGACAAAATAATGTAGAAGAAATTATTCAAATAAAATGTAATAGGACATAATGAAGAACAAGAATATAGTACAGTTTGAGGAACATATATTTTATTGTATTTTAATATTTTTTGGATGATGTCCAATCGTCTGTCGCATTAGGAAGTGAATTATTTTTTTGTCTATATAGATGTTATGCACGTGACGATAAATTTATTTAAAGTACCAGAAATATAAATCCCGTGATCAACATTTAATAAATTAAATTCTACAATCTTTAAAAATTCACCAAAAATCAGTAAATGGAGGTAAATATTTGAAAAAAGTCTCACTGTAAAGGAATTGTTATGATCTTTCTCGCGATATAAATTTTATAACCCTAAAATTATTATTTTAAATGAAAACTTTAAAAAAAGTTACTAAAATAGCTTAAAAATTTAATTTAAAAAAATCTAAGAAGAATTTTTTAAAAATCTTTATTAGTGCACCCCTACACTATAAGAAGAATCGCCATGCAAAATTTCAGACCTTCCGGTCCAGCGGTATGGTATGTGCGTTGTATGTCAGTGAGTCGGTCAGTTACGGAACTGTTATATATATATATATATATATATATATATATATATATATATATATATATATATATATATATATATATATATATATATATATATATATACGAGCTGAAGTACCCGGCGATGCCCGGAATTTTAAGAATGTTGTTAACGAAAATCAATTTAAAAATTAACACAGTATAAATAACATAAAAAATATATGTGAAATGTTATACATGTCTCAGAATTTCAGCCTTTCATCATTGTAATACTAAAATCTGAAAAGTAAAAATGTCAAATTCTCTAATGTTTGTTAACCAAAATTAATTTAAAACTAAGCACAGTATAAATAACAGAAAAAAATCCTTGTGAAATCTATAAATATATAAATTTATAATAAACTCCTCAGAATTCAGCTAGAAATAGCCTTTCATCATTGGGGTAAAAAAAAGAAGCTGCAATTACAGGTTCAGCAGAAATTTCCAATAGAAGAATGATATGGCTGCAGCGTTGCCTCTTAAAAAATGAAGTGTTTGATTGAGGGCTGCAAACCATTCAACTCCTCTCCACATTTAACTCCTATAAACATCCTCTACATATTAAATTCCTTTTCTCTCCATAATAAACTCCTCAGAATTTTGGTATATTCAGCCTTTCATCATAGTACCACTAAAAACTGAAACATCCTCTCCAGAAATATAAATTTATTAATTTCAATAATTAAACACACACAAATGTATAAATTACGAAATGTTTTTTAACCAACATTTGAATAATTCGTAAATGAAAAAGCATATGAAAATAAAGATAAGAACTTCCGGAATCGAAATTAATTACCCTTAATTTTTAATTAATAAAAAACCAACATAATATGAATAACAACGATAGTTGTTTAAAACCATATGAAAATAAAGCTATTATAACGATAATAATAAAAAAAGCATAAGAAAATAATGCTCGCGCATGAAGTTAACGTTACGATATAAAGATAGTAATAATAATATAAACCGTGTGCATAAAATATTTAGCTTTTCTAGCGAAATAAATTAATTTTTAGTAAAAAACTAGTTTTAATCGAGAAATTAAATACATTGCACAAAATTTTGATTTTACCAACTTTCCACCCTACAATTTACACCCTACTTCTTTTAAAGATGGAGTAAATATAAAGTTTTAACAGCCAATTGAATGCCAGTTAAAAACGATTGTTGTTTAAAATCATATGAAAATTACGCTTATTATAAAGATAATAAAAAAAGCATAGGAAAATAATGTGTGCGCATGAAGTTAACGTTACGATATAAAGATAGTAATAAAAATCTATACATATAAAACAGTTCCGTAACTGACTAACTGACTGATTGACTGGCTGACATACAAAGTACAGACCAAACCGCTGAACCTAAAGGACTGAAATTTTGCATGGCGATTCTTCTTATAATGTAGGGGTGCACTAAGAAAGATTTTTGAAAATTTTTTCTTAGATTTTTTTAAATTAAAATTTTAATCTGTTTTTGTAACTTTTTTCAAGTTTGCATTTAAAATAATAATTTGAGGGTTGTAAAATTTATATCACGGAAAAGATCATAAAAATTCCTTTAAAATGAAATTCCTTTCGAATCTTTACCTCCATTTTCTAATTTTTGGCGAATTTTTAAAGATTAATTTTTACAATTTAATTTATTAAACGCTGATCATGTGATTTCTTTATCTGGTACTTTAAATAAATTTATCGTCACGTAACAACGAAATAGACAAAAAAATATTTTTTTTTCTTGCTAATGCGGCAAACGATTGGACATTATCCAAAAAATATTAAAATACAGTAAAAGATATGTTCCTCAAACTGTACTATATTCTTTAGTATGTCCTATTAGATTTAATTTCTATATTTTCTTCTACATTATTTTGTCTATAAAAATATCCCTTACGATTTTTAAAAAAATATATTTTTTTTGTCTTATGGTTGGAATACTAAAATTTTAAAATAGTGGTGCCATCTACTGAACGCCTGTGAATCGAGAGTCGCATCTTTCAAAAGTTGTTGGTTATTTATTAATTAAAAATATTGGAAAGTTCTTGTGGATCTGTAAATATACATGTGGTAACAGTTTTAAAATTTATAAATTATCAAATTACACAGGTGATAATTTATCCGGCGTTGCCCGAGATTTTAAGAATGTTTGTTAACCAAAATCAATTTAAAAACTAAACACAGTATAAATAACATAGAATAAAAAGCATGTGAAATGTTATACGCATGAATAAAAAGAAAACCCAACATAAAAAAACCATAAATTTTCAATAATTTCTTCAGAATTCGGCTAGATTTAGCGTTTTATCATTGGAGCAAAAAAACCCTGAAAAGTAAAGCATAAAATATATACATTTATAATAAACCACTAAAAGCTGAAAAGGAAAAATGTCAAATTGTCTTTAGGAAAGTAAAGAATTTTGAAAAGTAAAGCTGAAAAGTAAAAATGTCAAATTGTCGAATGTTTGTTAACCAAAATCAATTTAAAAACTAAATACAGTATAAATAACATTGAAAAGATTTAGCCTTTATCATTGGACAAAAAATCCTGAAAAGTAAAACATAAAGTATATACATTTATAATAAACCTACCAAAATCCATTAAAAAACTAAACACAGTATAAATAACATAGAAAAAATGTATACGAAATGTTATACACATTAATAATATGAAAAATAAAATAAAATAAAAATAATAATTTTTAAAAATAATAAAATAAAATAAAAATAATTTTTAAAAAAATAATAAATAATAATAATAATAATAATAATTTAAAAAATAATAAAATAAAAGCTGAAATAAAAAAGCCTCCATAAAAAAGCTGAAAATACAGGTTTAGCAAAATTTGTACGATCCGTATTCGAACCCGCGTAGTGTAGCGTAGTAAATGAACGCTTTTACTGAATGCGCCACAATGACATGCTGCTTTATTGAGTAAATAGGAAAATATTCGACTAAGATTACTGGAAAGTTGCTATGGGTTGGTGAATTTACATGTCTTTATGGAGTGAGAGGAGTTTTAAGTCAGAAATAAGTTAGCAGGATAGAAGCTTAGTCTTTAACTCTTCAATAGACACAAAGACATAAGCGAGGGGGGTTGCAGTAGCGATTAAAAAAGATCTCGTGACACTTAGCGTGGTTGATTCGAATTTTCCATCGCATGTGATAGTGTCAATATGCCGTTGGATCCGATTTATTTTAGAGTATAAAATCTGACTTGAAAGATTATTATTTTCATTTATTATTCTGGTTTAATATATAACTTGAAACTTTTTGATTTTATTTATTTTTATCTTTTCGCTCGCTGTTTGCCAGCTAACCCTAACGTGGACGCCATATTCAGAGGGGTGATTCCACAAAGTGTAATAGCTTACATTTAGTTTCAAAATTGTTGGTTTTTTATTAATTAAAAATCAACGGTAATTAATTTCGATTTTTGATGTCCTTCAGACCCTCGGCTGTTTTTAAAGACGCCTGTATGTAAAATTTCACGATCGTTGCTCTTAAACTGTGGATTTCTATACAATTACAGAGAGACAATCATTCATTTTTATATATTAGATATATTCATTCTTTTTTTTGGGGGGAGGGGGGATATATTCATATGAACAACCAGATTGATTGCCATGCTCTTATGGCGTAATATATCACCGTGGATCGAATATAAATTGTTTTGTCTGTTGTGTAATGAACTTTCATGAGCACTTTGTTTATTACCAATATTCATTTTACAGATAGTGCAAATCTGAAGATTCCGTAGCTACATATACCCCGTAGTAGTACAAACGCTCTTTTCAAAAGCTTGCTTCTTATTGCAGGTGGATATATTTTGTTTATATCGTAAAAAGATTATATTCGATTTGTATCGTAAATACAACGGTGAATGCAAATAGCTATTGACTTGCCGTCTGTCACTGGGCTTTAATGTTATACTGCGACTATGAGAAGTCAACATGTCAGAATCTAAACAGTATGATGTGATGTTCACGTTACATTCCCCTAATTACATAACCTTATTTCTTCTTTAAACTTATGTTCTATTAATGACTTTGAAAGGTAATATACTGCTAGTCAAAGTTTCGGCTCCCAAATGCTAGAAATCGAAGTTGTCCTAAACGATTGTTTAAAATATTTAAGAGAATGTGTCTTTGTACCAGTAATTATAAATATTGACCTTAAGTATTTAATCGAACCGTATATATATTTTTTATAATCACAAGGCAACTATAAAACATTTTTATACAACAACATAAAATAGCATTATTTAAGCTGTATTCAAAATAAACTGATAAATGCAACCTCCTTTCAATAAAAAGTGCAATATGGGAACAAGAAATAACAGGGTTCATAAAGGGAAAATATGTGCTAAGAAATAAACGTTTAGGAATCCTTTAAAGATTTCAAAAACAAAAGTTAAAGCAATGTTATTCCCATATTTTCTCGTATAACATTTTACAATAGACTGATTTTATTAATAATGTTCAAAAACAGAGATGGTATATGATTTTATAGATTTGAAAAATTTCTGTTTTGTTACATTTATTTCAAATAATAATACAAGGAATCTCCAAATAAAAAGTGAATATAATAGTCGAATAACTTTCACAGCATCACTGAAGGAAAATTCTTAGGTTAAGAATAATATAGTGAATATAAAATATACCAATATAACAAAAATACAGTAAATATAAAATATATCAGTACTCGAGGCTTTAATATGAGAGCTGGCAGTTTAACAAAACTATATCATGTAAAATGCATGTTGTAAGCACTTCCAGAATCTCAGACAGCAAAATCTTTCCGATGATAGCCTGTATGGAAATGTATAATATTTTGTATCCGTGAGAAATATTCGGCTATGTAATACACATGAAATAACATTCAAAAATGCTAATTGGAATCAGCGATATTGTAAAATACATTTAAGGTTTGATCATATTTAAACTGTATTTTTTATTGTTAGCAAATTTTCAAAGACAATATTATTTTCATATTTGGACTATGCAAATCTAAATATTTCCTTCTTAAAAAATATTCATGTAGAAACGTGTTGTAGTTAGATAAACAAGATTGCCATAATAAACAAGAATTTTCTTTGTGATGTAGCTTCATTTTATTTACCATGAACAGTTCCACAAAGTTTTTGAACGTGATTATTTATATCGCCCTTACGTGAAAGAAGAATTCCGATGATATTAACTTCACAGACACTGTTATCTCGACACCAAGTTTGATGGGACTTCTTTGAGAAAAATGCATCAAACTTTGTCCTGATATAAAGAAAATTTGTATGGAATAAAGATATATAGCGCATGTGTTCACAATAAAATTTATTTCAAAGAATGTACGGAATAATTTACGAAAGAGTAAGCACATATAAATCTTGCTTTCTGTGAGACTGGTAAAAGCGCCAGCGGCGTACAGAACTAACTGACTTTTGATTCTGTCACGACAAACGGATTTCGGATGTTTGTCTAGACCAGCCATACTCATTCTATTTTTCTTTTCTCGCACCACACACATGTACTTGCTACGTTACACGACATAGTTCACTATACCTTATAGTATATGACTGTAAAAATAAAACTCAAAGCCTAAATGTAGCAAATTGTTTATATGAAAATGTATCTAATTTTTGAAGGTGTGACGACATTTTGGCTGTTTTAGACAAGTAAGGTTTATAATTGCTACGTACTTCTCTCAATACAGCATTTAGGTGAGAATCAGTAAGCCGATTAACATGTACGTTCTTCGCATATTTAGTTTTGGAATAGGATGATTCCCAAAGGCACGTTGGTGTGAACAATGTGAGCAGAAGGTGGACACATTTTTGTACAGTCTTGTCTTTGCCAGGCACTAATTTAAAAAATCCTGTTTACAAAAGTACCGACTTGATAACAAGTATGAATGTTTCGGGTTGCACATAAAAGCTCAGCTGGCCGCGGGTTCAGCATGCCTGGTCTAGACCGCTGAGCATTTAAATACCTTAATATTTAAATACGAATATAAGATGCGATCGAGATATCTGAAGCTAAATGACTCCAAAATGTGTTTATGTTATTTACAATAAAGCATTATGATATCAAATCGTAAAAAAAGATCCTAAATGGCTTTTCCAGTAAGATGAAAGAGAACACTTCCACGCAAGTTTTTCTGAAGGAAAATATAAGGTAATAACATTGCATGTAAGGACAACTAATATATTCCTCATGCATTTCTATTGTTCGAAATGACGTCGGAAGATGGAACTTAGCACCTAATTATTCAAAATCATTTATGCATTAATTTTCGGTCACATAACATTCTTTATTTTTTGAGCGACTATAATGTTATAACCTATTCTCTTTATATTGTTTGGCTTCGACTAATAGTTATTTATCAACTACATATTTTATGTCCTAAAAAATATGAATTTCATTTATATTACTAACTAATGAAAACATATTCAGGAAATGTTCTTGATTTATTGAATTTGGGTTATAAAAGAAATTAGCTTGTTTAAGTGTGCGAGCTCATATTTTATTCAAATACAATGAAGTGCCACTGAATTAGGGATACCTACCTAGTAATGAGTTGGGACTCCTCTGGCCTTGATAACGGATGCCACACGACGAGGCATAGATTCAACAAGTTTCTGGAAACGTTCTACGGGAATGGCTTGCCAAATATTGGCTAAAGCTGTCCATAATTCAGTAAGGTACTTTGGTGCTGTGTGATGGCCTTTCACGCCTTGTTCCAAAACATCCCAAAGATGCTCAATAGGATTTAAGTCTGGGCTTCTAGGTGGCCAATTCAAAACAGAGAAGTCAGAGGAATGCTCAACCAAACAGCCAGTAGCCAACCGAGACTTGTGAGAGCTACAGTTGTCTTGCTGGAAAACTCCATTACCGTGCGGATAACAGAACAGCATAAACGGATGGAGGTGATCACCCAGCAACTCTACGTACCGAATTGCATTGAGGGAGGTTGGTACACGCACCAAAGATCCCAAACTGTACCTCGAAAAAACACCCCAGACCATGATTGAGCCACCATGCCCTTGTACAGTTCCAGCCAGGCATGCAGGATCCATGGCTTCATGAGCCTGATGCCATATTCTCAGCCTCCCGTCGGCATTAAGTAGTCGGAATCGAGACTCATCACTTAATGCTACTCGTTTCCAGTCCTCTACACTCCAGTCTCTGTGCTCTCTTGCCCAGGCAAGACGTGCAGCCCGATGGCGAGTCTAGAGCAATGGTACTCTCATAGGTCGACGGCTCCCGAAACCCATACGGTGAAGCGAGCGTTGCACAGTCCGTTTACTGACTGTACGACTGGCACCGTCATTAAACTGGGTGGTAATTTGAGCTAATGTTTGGATTCACTGGCTACGTACAATACGCCTGAGCCGTCTCTCACCACGCACTGTCAAGGCTAATTGTCCTTTGCAGTTTGCCCGATCGCTAGTTTTTTTCCACCATCCATGCATTCTTGGTATACTCTTGACACTGTCGACCTTGAAAATCCGAGCTGTCTGAGGATTTCGGAAATCGAATGGCCCATGCGTCGCTCACCTACGATTTGTCCGCGATCGAAGGCGTCTAAATCAGGCAGTTTACCCATAGTGGCAATTCCAACAACTAATTCAGAACAACCACAGTACGCGCTATATATGCAGTTACCACAGCGCCCTCACTTGCGCATACATGATGCGCAGCGCTACACAGTTTGCAAAGGCTTTGCTATCCCTAATTCAGTGGCACTTCAGTGTATATTAATATTCATTCTTTAAAAAATAAGGAAAATACATTTATAATGAACTAGATAAGAATTATTTTGACAGTAAATATATTTATGTAATAAAATTTCATATGCCTGGAAGGTTTGTTATGAAGAAAAAAACTATTGTGTCCGTTGAATTTATGTTTCTTCTTTTACGCAGTAAAATAGAATATTTTTGAATATTCTAATAAAAATATTTAAACTTCATGAACCTGTTTTTAAGGTTAACTTAAAACATGCTGTGTTTGTAATTAAAGTTCGCCAGTTAGGAATTTTTTCATAAAACTTAGGTCATCTCTACGTTTTGTATTATAGCGTAATAGGATAAATGAAACAAATTAAGTTCGGAATGTAACCAAGAAGTAAAAATACGCTGCAGTCATTGCAATATATATTCCTCGGATTCCAAATTTTAAATAATATACTATGTCAATATGGATTACAAAGAGACAATTACCAGTGTAAACAACGATTCACTTTCTATAGAAATTAAACTGTACGACAGCTTGTAAATTTCCAAAAGAAAAGTTCCGTGTAGGATGCTTTATATCGCCACTGTCCGAAGAGAAGTCTTTTCATTTTTTTCAGCCATTTTTTGGTTTTTTTCCGACATCGGAACTCTTTTCGAATCTTTTTTCTCTTGAAAACTTTTCCAATGCATTGCCGTCCGACTGAGGCACATTTTAGCTGTAAAGCGTGGGCTGAAAATGTAGAATTCTGCTTCATAAATGTTGAGAATAGACTTATCATCAAAAATACAAATTAGTATTTAGGAATTTTAATATTCATGAGAAAATCGCGAAAATAATGTAACAATTTTCCCTTAAATTGCTATTAGCGAGTCAAATTTTCTGATAGTTGAAAATACTATTTTTATTGGTAGACTCCTGGAACAGTAATAAAACTTTGAAGTAGAGGATATATTTTTCTTATATTTCATCTGAATAGTACCGTGATTTTATTGGGGATACTTTGAGGGATATAATAAACTGAATACAAACAATGTAATAAAGGAAAAATTTGAATAATGTTATCTTATTTTTATTTTGTAGTAAAAAAAATCGATACTCATTAGATTTTAATGTCAATTAAGGACAACGTTTTTGAACTTTTTTGAACAGAGGTGCCCTACTTCCCTATACACTCTACAATTCATTTTTTTAATGTTGCTTGAAAAGATTAACCATGGCTTACGGTACCCATTTTTCCGATTCCCTATTTTGAACGGGAAATTTCATATCCCTTTGTAAGAACGAACATTAAGGAGGTTATATATATATATATATATTCATTCTTCGGCTCATATTCTTGGGATACATGCTATCCCATCCTGTATGGGAAAGGTTAATGGTACGTATTTTTCAATTTCAGTTGTCATCCATTTTTTATAAAAAAATGGAAAAGTATTAGATAAATCAAAGCATTAATAAAATATATAAAATTATTTACGAAATATATTACTTATTATTACATCAAATGAACATGCAAGTTTTTTTTATTTAAATCAAATGAAAATTTATTTCAGCATTGATTTGAAATTCATAATTGAAGGGCTGTGTAATAAAATTTTGATATGAAAATAGAAGAAACTTTATAGAAATATGTCGATATAAACCGTAATGGGACGTTGACATAATGGGATGTTGCCAGTACTAAATTCTTTTAAGAAACAAGATGATTTGCACGTACAGAAATATTTAACATGCATGATAATCATCTTGATCACAACACAACATAAAATAAAGTTATTGCAATACACATTTTATTGAAATATACATAAAACGTTCGGAAAATTTCTACATCAGTAATTCACACTAAAATATCTCTACGTCATCAGAAAATAGAAATTAGATTTATTTTTTCCCACGTGCCTCATAGCAAGATTATAAATACCTAGCTATGCCAGTTGATAAAAATGTACATATCACTCTTGTGTATTTCCTTCTTGTCATGATCATGAATGATATCTTGAACAATCCCTTCCCGATTTTTATAAAACATGAGCACAGAAGTACTATTGGATAAATGTAGGAAGTGATATTCCTAATCTGATATATAAATATTAATTTTCAGGTGTATTAAGTCTTTTGAAAAGTTTAAACTATTTTTTCTAGATCAAAAGCATTTTATAAAATTATAGAAGAAAATATCTTTAAATTCGCATTAAAGGGAAATAAGTTGTGAGTAAATAGTTTTATTCGAAATACGCATTTTCGTTATTTCAGTACCTTCACACAATTATACTAGTAAATACTTCAAACAAGAGTCAACAATGAAAGAATAAAGATGTAATGTTTACAAGTAAAATAACATGCATACTTATGTTCATATGTATTCAATATTATCACTAGTACCCATATTATCATTAAACGAGGAATTGTTTCTCAAAGTTTCGACCTTCAAGACAGACGGAGCCTGACACTAGGCAATCCTTCCAGAAAAACAACCAGGGAGAAAAATACAAAACAAAACAAAACAGATGAAACAAGTTACGTATGAGCTTCCCGCCCGATCACGCGGAACAACACACAGGATTACTGCTAAGAAGATTGGCTAACGAGATGAGCATCAAATATATGTTAAAGATTTTAACCACATAGCACAGACATACAACATTTCAAAATCCGGCTATTTTAACCAAAAAACTAAAATAAATTATTAAAAATTTAAGAAAACAACATTATATGTCTAAAATATTTTTCCAAGTTTATAAATAAAAAAATATTGCTTTAGATTTTTATAATTATCTTTATTAAAACATTAATATTTTTGAATATAAATTTAATTATTACAGAGCTGAAAACTGTTATATAAATTAGCATGTAAAAATTAATTATGTTATTACTATTCTAAAAACATTTTTTATCAGTTAATTCTATTTAGTTACATACAATCTTCAACAATAATTAGACAGGGTGTAGACAATTTATTATGACTGCCAATTTACTAACATCGTTGGACCACTATTTTCTCTCTACACTACTGCGATTCTGTTTAGCCCGGACTCGGTGTCACGTTAGTAGATGTCTTCTGAGTATCCTGGTAAGCCCACGAACTACACTTTCCAGTTCTCTAAGATTTGATACAGCTGTCTTTTTTTACCCTTTCCTCTAATACTCAATTCAACTGAGATCTGGTAACTTTGGAGGCTAACTAAGAAAGGTCAAGACTGTGGATGATCTGTGGACACTGTAAACTTTGTGTCGGGGAGCATTGTCCTTCATGGGAAGTATCCATCTCTAATGGGGTAAACCATCAACATAACTAGATGCACTTGATCAGCGACAATATTAAAATATCTGTAGCAATGTGTCTATAACCCCCTGTGCCCTTGACTCACTTGGCCTATTCTCTCAAGCTGTGAATAAAAGTATGCATAATTATTATTTTCATTAGATTCTGGAATACCATCATTAGCCGGGCATGTTAGAAACTGGAAGTCATTAAACACCATCAGAGCGGAAAGTCTCTACTGAACCGCTGGATGTTTTCAGAAAAGGAATCTAGATGCTTACTAAGAAGCTTCGAAAGGGACTTGAAAAGGCTCAGACCGTATGCGAAGAGAAGATTGTGATTAGCGACTAGAGAGACTGATAGGGGAGCTGCTGCTCTGTGATTGATACAGCATCGGAAGCCATTGCTAGAGGAAGGATCGGCAAACTTGCTTTTCTGCGTTAAAATACATGATGTTGATTGTCTGGCGGAGCAGTGATATATTGTGAGAAACTGTGTCTTGTACATACCCCTGGAAATAGACGAAGCATAGGGTCTAATAAAGAGCTTAACTCTAGTAAACGGTTCTGTCCACTCTCTTAAAGAAACCTCTCATGAATCTTGAAGTTTCGTTGTGGGACCACGGCACCACATATCGCTTGGTATTCACAGGTTATTCAACACGAATTAAATGGCCCAAAGCATGATTTCATGCTTTTTTCTGCATATCCACAAGCTACCATCAGCGTGTTTTAACTAAAAACGTAATTCGTCGTACAAAATAATACCCTCCTCTTCATTAACTGTGTAAACCGCTTGACCCTTTGTGAACTGCAGATGTTTCATACTTTTAGCTGCAGACCCTAAAGGGTTTTGAACAATCCCTAGAGTTCCATATCCAATACGGTGAAGTGCGCCGTGAACAGTCAGTTGAGAAGACATCGAAGTTGGTCACTGATTAAGATAAGCTGTTATTTCACTCCCACTTGCCCTTCTGTTGGACTGGAAATGTCTGGAATTTCTCCTTTGACCTGGATTATCCAGTAGCCGGTGAAGACCACAGACCTTTGTTCAGACTCAGCTTTCCGTTCTGAAGTCCACACTTTGTAAACAAACAGCTGCTCTCGAACATTTCACGAGTGAATCAATTTAGTTATTACTCGCTGTACTGTTTCTTACAACCACAATCATTTGCCATCAAGTCCAAATTAAATTGCAATTCTACCCATTCATTCAAAAGCAGTACACTTCTGATGTCTATACAATCATCTAGAAATCCCCATGTCTACTGATCCTTTCCGACATTAGTCTACTTATCACTATATATATATATATATATATATATATATATATATATATATATATATATATATATATATATATATATATATATACAGTCTGTCCACTAAAGTCCTTTCCCACCCTCTTAACTTCGGAACGGCTGCTGCTATATTCATAAATATGGTGTCTAGGTATAGTAAAGTAGCCATGCGCTACTGAATGAAACCACCTACCTTGCCACCTGGTGGAAAACTGCGGAGTTAGCATTCCTACCTCGAAAACGGAACGAGATAGGAAAATAAGTGATTTACAAAGTTGTAGAAAATTATCGATTTAGTACGAAAAGATACCTTGTGGACATTAATGAGAAGACAACAACGGTTAAAAAGCGCATTTGTTTTTCCATGATTTCCTACACTGTGACGTGACAAAAGGATCTGAGAAAGAAAAAAAACTAATTTTAACAATATACCTTTATTTGAGATGTTCAAACTTCTCACCGTCAGCTGCAATACACACTTGGATTCTCGTTTGAATCTCACGATGCACACGTTGGAGCATAGAGCGAGACACGTTGGCACAAGTATTCGTAATGCGTCGTTTAAGGTCCTGCAATGTTTGCGGAGGGGTCGCATACACCTGCTGTTTCAGGTATCCCCATAGGGAAAAGTCCAGTGGAGTCTGATCAGGCGAACATGGAGGCCACTCTTCAAAACCGCCATACCCAATTATTTGGTCCTCGAGTTCCTTGACGAGGTACTGCTTAACTGGAGATCTCTCCTTTGGAATACTCAGCCATGACCACGAGCATCAACATACTACAACCCCAAGAAGATGTATCTTTTATAGCTGTGTCAGGTGAACAGGCGTGACGTTTCTTACGTATTTGCATACTGCAAAAATTTCGAACACCAAGCGCAAGTTACGTTGAGTTGATGCGACACTATTTTACACGATATACGTATTGTCTACTCTGTTTATAAAGAAAATCAGTACAAGGATGAAACCCTCGAGGTTTGAATCACGGTCCTTTTGATTGGGGATCTAAAGCGATATACCATTGTGCACATTGCGGTATTGTGTTTTGCCCGAAAGATAATCATTTCTCCTTTCGTTCAAATTTCGTGACGTTACAGTGTAGGAAATCCCGATGAAACAAATGCGCGTTTTAACCGTTCTATTCTTTGCATTAATGTCCACAAGGTATCTTTTCGTACTAAATCGATGATTATCTACAACTTTGTAAATCACTTTTTTCCCTATTTCGTTCCGTTTTCGAGATAGGAATGTTAACTCCGCAGTTTTCCACCAGGTGGTGCGGTAGGTGGTTTCATTCAGTAGCGCATGGCAACTTTACTATACCTAGACACCACTTTTATGAATATAGCAGCAGCCGTTCCGAAGTTAAGAGGGTGGGAAGGGACTTTAGTGGGCACACTGTATATATATATATATATATATATATATACACTGAAGTGCCACTGAATTAGGGGTACCTACCTAGTAACGAGTTGGGCCTCCTCCGGCCTTGATAACGGCCGCCACACGACGAGGCATAGATTCAACAAGTTTCTGGAAAAGTTCCAAGGGAATGGCTTGCCAAATATTGGCTAAAGCTGTCCATAATTCAGTAAGGTTCTTTGGTGGTGTGTGATGGCCTTTCACGCCTTAGTTCCAAAACATCCCAAAGATGTTCAGTAGGATTTAAGTCTGGGCTTCTAGGTGGCCAATTCATGACAGAGAAGTCAGAGGAATGCACATCCAACCAGCCAATAGCCAACCGGGACTTGTGAGAGGTACAGTTGTCTTGCTAGAAAATTCCATTACCGTGCGGATAACAGAACAGCATAAACGGATGAAGGTGATCACCCAGCAACTCTACGTACCGAATTGCATTGAGGGAGGTTGGTACACGCACCAAAGATCCCAAACTGTGCCACGAAAAAACACCTCAGACCATGATTGAGCCACCATGCCCTTCTACAGTTCCAGCAAGGCATGCAGGATCCATGGCTTCATGAGCCTGACGCCATATTCTCAGCCTCCCGTCGGCGTTAAGTAGTCGGAATCGAGACTCATCACTCCATGCTACTCGTTTCCAGTCCTCTACACTCCACTCTCTGTGCTCTCTTGTCCAGACAAGACGTGCAGCCCGATGGCGAGTATAGAGGAATGGTACTCTCGTAGGTCGACGGCTCCCGAAGCGATCGTTGCACAGTCCGTTTACTGACTGTACGACTGGCGCCGTCATTAAACTGGGTGGTAATTTGAGCTAATGTTTGGTTTCGCTGGCTACGTACAATACGCCTGAGCCGTCTCTCACCACGCACCGTCAAGGCTAATTGTCCTTTGCAGTTTGCCCGATCACTAGTTTTTTTCCACCATCCATGTATTCTTGGTATACTCTTGACACTGTCGACCTTGAAAATCCCAGGTGTCTGACGATTTCGGAAATTGAATGTCCCTTGCGCCGCACATCTACGATTTGTCCTTGATCGAAGGCGTCTAAATCAGGCAGTTTACCCATACTGGCAATCCCCACAACTAGTTCAGAACAACCACAGTACGCGCAATATATGCAGTTACCACAATGCCCTCACCTGCGCATACATGATGCGCAGCGCTACACAATTTGCATAGGCTTTGCTATCCCTAATTCAGTGGCACTTCAGTGTATATATATATATATGTGTGTGTGTGTGTGTATTTATTTATTTATCTATTTATGTAAAATACGAGTAAAAACCGTAAGTATACGAATATGTACCCGAAAATACAGTATTGGATTCAATAGAATAGAATTATTAACTACAAATGAGTTTCCATGTGATAGTAACCAGAGGTGAAATCTTCTGAAACATAACACAAAATCGATCAAACTATGCCATTGTGCTAGACATACTATATACCCTTAATCAAGCGTGAATTCAGTAGGGAAATTCCTCGAAGACTTAATACGTGTTTATATTTCAATCAGTAATAGTACATGCAAATTAAAAGAACTTTTGTTACAGTTGTTGTAAGACATATTGTTGTTAAAATATATAGCAGTAATTAATATATGAAGATTTTCTCTAAACTATTTTTGGAAAGCTTCAATATACCTTTGAGTTTTATTCCGATAGTAACGTAAAGCTGACAGCTGCATCCGAAACAAAGCCTCCTGCTTACAACCTGAACTAAAAATTCTTTATCGCAAGCAGCATTCAATCTTTTCCCTAGGTGTTAATAATTTTTGAGACACTAACGGCAGTAGAAGTCTTGCGTGAAAGCTATGATAAGAAATAAGCGACAGTATGC
Organism: Dolomedes plantarius; assembly: GCA_907164885.2. Taxonomy (NCBI): domain Eukaryota; kingdom Metazoa; phylum Arthropoda; class Arachnida; order Araneae; family Dolomedidae; genus Dolomedes; species Dolomedes plantarius. The sequence goes on along the minus strand of OU015494.1, from coordinate 102,146,809 downwards.
TAATGAGTTATGATTCCGTCTTACGGTGAGAGATGGTGAAAATCTTGCATTTACGATGTAATAGTACATTTAGTAAAATTAAAAAGGAACAAAACATACGCTAGTTATAACAACAAATGTCTGAAATTTCTGTTTATTATATTACGTAAAAACTATTATAGATTCGTACTCCAGAAGGCAGTTTTCGAAATCTCAGCTCTTTACAGCTATTTCAATTTTTTTAAATGTAATATCCAGAACACCATTTTCTTTGCAAATATATTTCTATATAAGTGAAAAGCCATGTTGTGTTCTGCATTTTTGTTTATTCTCTAGTTGACCATGTTTGCGTTTCCGGTCATACATTCCTATGTGATTCTGTTTTCTTTTTGAGTTCTCTACCTTCTACAGAAAAATGCGATATTTCCGGCCATCTAGTGGAGTTGGTAAGAGGTACGGTCCGATTAAGTAAACAGCGCCCTCCATCGTCAGGTTTATGTTTCTGGTCATACATTCCTATGCGATTATTGCTCGTTTTGATGCCTATTATCACCCCACTGAATTTGTCGGTCGAATTTTGGAACACCCTGTATATATATATATATATATATATATATATATATATATATATATATATATATATATATATATATATATATATGTGTGTGTGTGAGTGTGTGTGTGTGTGTGTGTATGTGTGTGTCTGTGTGTGTGTGTGTGTGTAAGTAATGCCTTAATTATGTGAAACAACCGTGGGAACCTTAACGGGGGGTTTTGCTTAGAAAAATAGGAATTAATAATTTAAAACTGTCAAATCACGAAATATCGGGAAAAAGAGAGAAAAGGGGAATTTCAATAGCAAAAGTGATCAATAGAGGCCGCCACCTGACGGTCCAGTTTAAAAATAAATTATTCAGGTGAGGGATTCTAAGGTTAGATCAGGTCAGGCGATTCAGTTACGTAAGTGGAAGCTTCCAGAAGTTTCGAAAGTAAGTGTCAACAGAATTATTGGGTGGGAGAATGACAAAAAAACTAGTGGCAGTCGGCAGAGAGAGCTGATGGGGATAGGAGGTAATGTCTCTCGAGAGAGGCCTTTATGAAGTGGTTTGGGTAATTATGTCGGAGCTCTAGAATATTAATAAATAAATGAAACGAGTCTAATTGATCTCTGTCGTCTCAACTAATCATTTGGACCACGACTGTCTCTAATTTAATAATAGCGTGTATTATCAAGAATATGGAAACGAAGCCTGTCATATATATATATATATATATATATATATATATATATATATATATATATATATATATATATATGGTGCCTTTTGGTTTATTTATTTCTCTTAATCAGAATGAGGCATTAACGCCAAGAATAATAGGTTTTAATTAAACACACATTTTAGTTCTTTATTAAGCATAAGTATGTACAAATATACAAAGAGGGACACAGCTTACATCCGACCAGTTATATCGTGCAAATCCGCTCTGCTCTTCTTACACCAGCTCAGAGCCTGGACAAAGCGTACTGTCCTCTGGAGGTCTTTTCCAATCAAAAACCTAGTACCAAGGATGTTCGAAGATAACTCCTTACAGTACAAATCGTGGCAAGCTGTCATTGGCTTAACCAGCTCACATCACTCGGACTCGGTGACAGGGCTCCCTAAACCTGTTTGTATGCGGTTTTCCTTGTTGAAGGTATCGATGTAAAAAATCTTAGGTTATCACCTTAAAATGTATTACATATTTATACATATATGTATAAATAAATAAATAAAACATGTATAAAATAAACTTACTTGGTGAGATTTATAATTGCGCTTCAGTTACATATATTTGTATTAAAATGAGCGTACTATTTGAGTTTATGGTACATAAAAAAAACCATATGTCCAGAAAAATTAAAAAATCACTACGTATGTGCACCGTAAAATTTATAGTGAAATTTTTGAATTCATAAGCTATATTTTCTTTACTGAAAAACTAAATTTGCGTAAACAACTTTGGAATAACATTCCGATCTTTTGGACCAATGTATAAGCATGAGAGGTATAAGTGTTTTAATTTATTTGCTCATGAAACAAAACAAACAAAAAAACTTTTTATCGAAATATTATGTTTCATTGGGGTTTAACTGCCTTGATTAGTTTTCAACAACAAATTATCTGAAAGTGATAAATACATTTTAGCTTATTTGGAACATCTTTTAATGATTATTAGGTCAATTATATATCAATTGAAACGAAACTGTGAAATTTTCTCAATTTTTAAGAAACCTGCATGAATCATTTTATCCATAATACAGGAACATGATGGGTTAAACACTATTATATTTGCATTAAAACATGTTGGGTTTATATCTAATGTCCGCTGTCGGGAGGTATTCCAAACCATGTCCATATAGGCTACCGGGCTCAGGTATGCGGCTCCGGTTTATAATGGCACCAAAAAAGTCGGAGTTCTATTTAGCCAAGTGCCCCTCTATTTTGACCGAGAAACCCCAGGGGCCACATCTGGGGGGATTGTACCCTCTCCCACCCTCTCTGACCTCATAGAGGAAATTTCTTGTCTACGGATTTAACATACCCATATCTGGCCTAGACAAGGAGATATTTAATGAACTCTTGGAATTCGATCCGAGCTCCCTCATCACCCAAAGCCGATACGCTACCACTAGGCTACCTCAGGCTTTGAATTATAAACCTTAATAAAATATAACATTTTCACTTTAATAACTAAAGTAGGATTTAAGCATGTATAAATATGGTAAAACATACCATAACAGAATAACACATCAAATAAACTACAGAGTATAGAGTAAACTACAGAGTATATAGCCTTTACAAGTTATTTAAAAATAGTTTTTATGCCATGTGAAATAAGGAAAAAATTTTCCTCAACTACATATAAAAAATGTGTGTTGATTTAATACAATATTTGATACGGAAAAGAATGTGCGAATTTGAAAATGATAAGAATTTAATTTAATTAATTGAAAATAAATTTAGTATGCTAGATTTTGGTTAATTAGGAAGAGTGCAAAATGTCCACATGGCTTCCCAAAACTAAATTAAATATGCGAAATAAAAGCTTGATATTTCGCTTTCCTCCTTTTCGTAAAAAAAAAAAAAATCCTTTACATAGTTGAGAAACATTTTTAAAATAGAAGAATGGAAGTGAAATTAATATTATAATTCAATAAACTCAAATGAAAAATATGTTCATTGAACTCTCTAATTACGACCTCTGGGCAAATCTATTCCAGAATAAGTAATGTTATAGAGTAGTGAAGGTTTTACCTTTGAAAAAAGTAAAAATGCTTTGGATTTGAAAGTTGGAGGTTTGTTGAACTCTAAAATAAACTTCATAAATACTTAATAAAATGATGTCATGAAGAACTGTTCTTTGAATGAGAACAAAAGGAAACTTATGAAGAAAAAGTGTAAAAAAGGCGCATTCATGAAAGCCTTAGCTGTAAAAAATTTCTCAGTGTTTGAGTTTTCTTAACTTACAATAGAAAGAAAATGAGAATTATATAATGTGACATTCTTCCCTTTTTTAAATACTCAAAACAATTTTGAAAAGTTGTGTATAAAAAAATATTGAAGCAAAAAACAACACATACCCACAAGTCCATGAACTAAATGCACTATTTATCATAATTTCACTGTTCTGAGACTGGTTATAGTACTGATTGACTATTAAAACAGCAAAATATGTTTCTGGACATTAGTTTATAGCAATTATTGAATTTGTGATTTACCCTGATTTTTGTTTATTTTATGAAAAAAGCTAGCAAAAGTTTCAAAAGTTTAATTGCCATTTTTAAAAATAAAGGACATTCTAACTTATTGCGGCAAACTACCAGAACTAAGGAACCGAATCTAAAATTTCACTCCTTGAAAATTAAGTTGAATCTAAGTATCTAGGATATTTTTTTTAATAGGTAAATTTTTTGCAGTAGTTGCAACAAAATATTAAGTAATATACAATGGGAAAATTTCCACCTCAATTTGATATTTCATAATTATCCTGATATCGATGAAAGTCGAATTTTAAAGGAGTCTTTCCCATTTTGACGAGGGGAGGGTGTATATGTTGGATTTTGTGATGGAAAAAATATTACATATTTTATGATTATGCGTTTGTTAATCATAATAACAGAAAATTACCCTTTAAAATCATGGAACTATAAATTTCATTTCATGGAATTTTTAACTTTGTGGTTGAAACCTTTGGTGTTATTATGGTTGATATCACATATTTAAATTTTTAATTCCGAAAAAGGAACAAAATGATACCAGCATAGGGAGGTTTCTTTAACAATTATCTTTTAAGGCTCATTAACACTTCTACTTTAACTCATATTGGACCACAACCCTATGAATAGGACAGATAATAATACTTCATTTAATAAACCACGTAATAAATATTTTCTGAGTGAATTTTATCATGACACCTTTAAAACAGACAGAAGTATAACATACAAAAAAAAGTGCAGACAACCAAATTAAATTGAATTAAAAACATGTATTTTAAAAGAACTTTAAAAATTGTAATTTTTTAATTGTAATTCTGTAATCTGTGTGTTTTTTAATCAGTATTAATTTATTTTTTACGAAACACCGTAAAGGTTTTTTGTACTACACAAACAGTACTATTAGTGTAACTCAAAATATTTCCTAAAAAGATATTTCACAAATGTATTTTGTTTGTATTTACTAGGTGTCCTAAAAACAGGACGACGTTCCAATCTCCACCTATTTTCCTACGATTTTGCATTGCATTCATAGATTACATTCCTCTCTTATCTCTTGATGAAACACCTGCTCAAACAGCTTGACATAGCCAGATGACCGTTGAGGACCATTCTAATCGTGCAAATAGGGGTTTGCAATATAAACTGGTTCTCACTTGGAAGCAATTTTGTCCAGTGCTTATTGCAGCTATATTTTTTCTGTTCAGAATTCGAATACTCTAATTAGAGTAATTTTTGTTTGTAAAATGGCACGCGAATTGTTAATTTTTAACAGCCCGAGAGGCTCTGGAATATATGAATTCTTTAAGTGATGAGGAAAGTGATGAACCTGAAATGGTTATTCTTCCTCCTAATCCAAATTATGTTAAGGATGAAGAAGAGATAAACGGCTCTGCTACAAAATGTGAAATGCTAGTAATGTGTCACGGGCTTAAAATTCAAGATACCGCTGGAAGAATGGAAATTTTAACAAATGAAAGTGTGGAATGTCAGATTCCAGAAAAAAGAAAAAAAAATACAGTGGGTAAAAAGTGAACCAAAACTTGAACTTTTAAGCGAGTCAATTCCTCTCCGAGAATATGAAACATAGTAAGTATGGTTTCAAGAAAAACTCCCGTTGAACAATTTTACATGATGGCTGATGGTATGATATATCATACTGTTATAGAAACGAATCGGTTTGCAGCGAAAAAAAAATTTAAAAAATTCATTCTTTTGACATCCTGAAACAGATCTCAAGTAATTTCTAGGTGTCATCTTACTTAGTGGGTATCATATTTTACCACGCGAAAAAAATGTGTTGGAAAAATGCTCAAGACACTGGAAGCACTTTAGTGAGTAACGCTATGCCCAGAATGGTACACTAACAACAAGCGTTATATTCATCTCAACGATAATTCTGCAATAAAACTTCAAAATCGTTTCTTTAAAATTCGACCTCTTCTTGACAAAGTCAATATTGGCTTGAAGCAGTTTGGTGTATTTTCAGATTATTTAACAATTGATGGGAGAATGGTAAGATATTCTGGAGGTCACAGATGCAAGATGTACATGAAAATACCCTTAAAATTCAGATACAAACTATGGATGTTGGTATCTTAAAACGGGTACCCTTTTCATATTATTCCTTACCAATGAGCTATAGAAAAGACTACGGAGCTTCTATCTCAAAGTGTTGTGGAAAGTTTACTTTCTGTAGGGAAAAATCCAAAACTTCATCGAGTGTAGGAATCTAGGGGCTAGAAAGGAAATTGATATTCCATTTTGTGTCACATCCTACAATACTTACAAAAATGAAGAGGACTTATTTGACGGTCATATTGAAACATATTTTGTTCCCATCCAGGGATAAAAGTAGTACTGGAAAGTTTTCATAAACTGTTTTGAAACGGCACTTTTCGCAGCTTGGAAAATTTGAAAACTGATTTGCTCTGATGAAGCACAGGGCCTCTTGGAGTTCCGAAGATCGGTTATTTGGGTGAAACAATCCCGAGGAACGACGTCAGACAACAGGGTCTGATTCAAAATAACAAATAGTTCCTCAGTCTCAACAATGACCATATATTAATGAAAAACCCTGAAGGACGATAAAAAAAATGTCAATTAAACTGCAAGATAAAACCAAAAGCAGTTTGCTTAAAATGCAAGGTTGGGCTTTGCACTCACTGTTTCCCCAAATTTCACTCATAATTCATCCTCCTGTCTTGTAAGTGATATTTTTGTAATACTAGTAGTGCTTTGGACCGTTATTCTGTTTATAGGACAGCTAATTACTTAAAAAATTAAAACATTTCTTTCGCAACTTTGGTTTTATATGATTAGTAGCGACATATTAATGATACAGACAAAGATTTAAATATTTTCAGAAATATTTATTAGATCCGACCTGTGACGGGGAATCCAGCGTCCTGTGCAGTATGTCCATAATCAAAGGTGATTCAACAATCGTCTGCAAAGATACCGTTTTTACTCCTTTTCATATTTACCATTATTACTTTTCATACGCGTAACAGTTAATGCAACGTGATAACGTATATAGAGCGCCATAGCGATTTAATTTCAAGACGGAAGTTAGAAGGGTAATATGCGATAATACGTAAAACGAGATCTTATATAGTATAAAGTAACACGATTTGTGCGTGAATTAGTATTAATTGTTGATTATAGACGTTTTATAACTGTGATAGAAATTAATGCTAATTATTGATTAAGATTATGTGATTGATTTGAATAAAAATTATTGATCATTTTGATGAAGAATGTATTAGGATTTAACGATGAATCAATGTCAATTCTTTATTAATGATAATGAACTTATTATAGTAGATGAATTATAATAAGGTCAAGTAAAGTGTAATATTCAATGAGGTGTTATATTGTATAATGTATATGTACTTTTAATTCAATAAATCAAGATTTCATTCTAACCAGAGTTATTTTCAATGGTTAATGTCACAACGAATCCTAATTTTAATTTCATGCAATGTTTTAACCACACCCACTAACTATACTTTTACTACCACACAGTCCAATATAGGTGAAATTGACAATTGAAACATCTCATATGTATTCAACATGAATTTCCTTTATTCTACTCCTATGTTATAATACTTTGTAGTCAAAATGATATTTCAATGTTTATAGCGTAAATTATATTTACACTTGCTAAGATTGATATAAATAAAAGCTATTTTTATGATTAAGGTTTTTAGGAGAATAAGATGTTAAGGCTTAATTTATAATGTTTATAACATACAAGAAACTTTTTATACACGCAAAACAGGAACACATAACTTCTTAATATGCAGAATAAAAATTTAGATGTGGCAATTAACTTCGAACAAATTAATAGTTCATCATCAGACCAAGGAGTAGTATGTTCTATTTGTCTGTATGGATGATTTCAAATATGCCGAAATGATTTTATAAAAAAAGAGATGGGGCAGTAGAAAAATCTCGAAAAACTTAGTGGGATGCATCGACAGGAGCGGACACATGCAAGGGGGAACACTCGAATAAGTTAAACAGGTGGTGAATATTTTTTGACCCACCAGCCCACAAACAAAACACATCCGTTAACGAAGCTAAAAAATATAGCAGGAAATTCGAGTGAAAGACGGAGAAATAGAACCGAGGATACAGAGTAATGAAAAGGAATTATGAACTAAAAGAATAGTATTAAATATTCAGAAAAATGGAGCAGAGACTTATAAAGAAATAGATACGGTCAAGTGACAATATATTTTCAGGCAGTAGATAAAGATAGCGTAGACGTGCCATACGATAAGACAGAGAAAAGGGTATTGGGGATTTCATGGAGGGGGGGGGGGGTAAAGTTTGTTGATGGGCTTAAATTTAGCTTTAAAGTTAAACTCAGACAGGATTTTTCTCAAATTAAATCACACTTGTGTAAATGGGAAAGAATATAATCTGTCGTAACTCTGAGACTTTTTTAAGGGTTACAGAGTAAACTCAATTAGTGCAGAATTGAATCAAACCGCTAAAAAAAAGTATCGTTATATAATTTGAGAGTTTGCAAGACAAGGTACTTTTAAATTTTCTTTTATTTATAAAAGTTTTTCTGGCTTAAAATAATGACTAAACGTAAAATAATATTTAATGCGTTAATTGATATTCTCCATAAAGATTTTGATTTTCTGACTCATCCTCACTTTGTCTAAAATATATTGAAGCAAATATTGTATATTTAAAGAAATGCTCTGTTTAGTGTCAATTAGGCGTTCCTAAAAGTAATCACTTTTCAAAACAATGCTGGATATTAATGGAAACAATGAGATTGTTAAAAGGGAAAATTTCCCCAAAGTGAAAAGCCCAACGAGATTTCATTTAATAACACAACTTCGAGATAAAGCTTGATAAAAATTCCAACAGAAGTATGAGGTGAAGGAAAGAGACTGTCGCATGCCTTATGTTGTAATATTTGAACTTGGTATTAAATTATGGGACGAATAAATTTAACAAGGTTTAAGGTATAAAGTCCTGAATCCAGCATGACGTCAGGGCTCTGTTGGAGGATAATTAGAAAAGAAAAATAATGTTCCTAACGCACAAGAGATTAAGACAAACAAATTCACAAAGCCTGTTATCCTGCTGATAGCAAGTTTTCTTTCAATCTGCTTATAAAGCGTTTATCTGGAAACGAGGTCTAAAAATTATCGTTTTTTAAAATTTACATGAAATATTAATTTAACTGACATTTTCATTGGAAGTAAAGAAATAGCCCTATAACTGAGTTTTACTTTTCAAGAAATTATACATGATTTTCATTATTTTATCATTGAATGTTTTTTAATTTAAACAAATAGATCTGTTTATCTGTAAAAAAATCCTTGTATGTCCTCTTCGGCAAAGGATTTCACTGTTAGTAGAAAATATGTACGTCCTTCTTTAAATATTTTAAACTACTTGCTCTTATAAAATGCTTACTTTTTAAAAATTATATAATAATTTTAATCTCGTGTTACATCTAAAATAATTTGATTTTCATGGTGATTGTTCAAGGCTAATTTCATAATAACAGAATGTCGATGTTCAAAGCGTTTTAGGACAAACGGTTTCCGACATTTCTTATGTATTTAATTCGGGGCATTTAATTAATGCGTATCAGATAATGAATCCCTTTAATTCATCTGATTTTTACTTTTTTGATACACTTTGAAAAGTACAAAATGCAAATGTATTTAGCATGTATTACCATCTTTAAAGACCTACTGAGGTTTCTGTGCTTATTTCTTTAAGAGAACTGAGTATATAAAAATTCTGAAATTTACATATCCACGAGGACTTTCCATATTTTATGTTTTGCTTTTAATGGAAAGAATGTATTTACCACTTCAAATTAAGCCTCTATTACCTCTAGAATAGGAAAAATAGTTATTCTTTTATAAATCTATCTTGATTTTAAGATATTAATTATTTAATTTATGTTGCTAAGGTAAGATTTTAACATTTTATGTGAAAATAAATCTGATCTCTAACACTTAGTGTGTGACGGCATTGATTCAAAATATCGTTTTCTTACATCTAAGAGAATCCAATAGAGTTTTGAGACTTAGATTTTAATCTTATTTCCAGGTGCTGATCATTAAGGCTTCTTTCTTGATCCCAAAGACCATGTTGTACGAAATGAAACCACTAAATAGTAAATAAACACATCTGACTACTTTGTCACTCTGCTTTAGTTAACAAGTAAAGAAGAATGAAAGATGTAGAAATGGCTCCATACATATGACCAATATTCACGTCATCTAAATAGCTTAACGTTAAAGCAGGCTCTCTCATCCCCTTCACACGAAGTTCCGCTATCTGCATCACCACACATGACACTATGCCATTCTCCAAAATCTTGTTTCTAAGGCATATGCGTTGGTCTGGGCAAGCGTTAGTTCCTTACTACTTAAGAAGCTTTGATGAGCTGGAATTTTGTATTGTTTGGTGAGTGGCGAATTCTCTCCTCATAATCACTGCTTTCACTAATTAATAGCACGATACTTAGACTATATTGAATTCCCGAATTGCTATAAAGTAAAGTTCTTTCACATCCCTGTCTAAAAGGATATAAATATATCTAAACAAAGATTTGCAAAACAAGAAAAAAATACTGTGTAATATCCTACATATCTTTTAACAATCAAGCATTACCATAAAAAATACGCAGCTCAGTTTAACATGATTTTCCATTCTCCGATTCCTGACAAATCACAAAAGTTAGGTAGAAAATTTGGCTTCTTTTGAATATTAAGAAATTTTGAACTCATCATAAAAACAATTAGGTTCCATTCAGACAAAAGTACTTCCCTTTATATCCGAGTTCAAGCAGCTGGCTTTTATGAAAACTGCGACGGATCGTCAATAACTTCCAATAATTCTTTTATTTGACAAAAGAGCGATTACTTTGCAATTTATACGAACACATTCTGTACTAATCGATGTTATTTATTCAGTATTATCCAGATATTTTCATTCCGAAGTCGGGCACACCTTCGAAAACAGCTGGAGATTTTGAATCAAAGATGAGCGAGAACGTTTTATGTGTTCGGAAAAAAAAGTTATCGGAAAGACGATGGGGGATGGGAGTGCAAAATATGAAACTTTTATGCTGTTAGAGTAAGCGGATACATTGACCTTTACTGTGTGCTACAGAAGGAGTTTAGGAGAGATTTCGAAAGAGTGGTCCAATAGTTTTTAACATCTAATTTTAAATTCAAAGATTTCGTGTTGGAGAAGCATAGATCTAGACTTTTATTGAGAGATCTCTCATTGTTTTGTACTATCAAGCCAAACAACAAAGCGTCAATACTTTGAAACTCCTTAGTTGATTTATCTTTTCTTTTTCGCAACTTGTCTCATTCTCTCCCCATATATATATATATATATATATATATATATATATATATATATATATATATATATATATATATATATATAATCAGTTAATCTGCAGATTAGCTAGGTAATGTGCACATTAACTAATTCCTTATATAAATATATATACACACACACACATATATATATATATACCGGGTGTCCCAAAAATGACCGACGATTTGAAAACTCAATTAAAGAAAAACGGATGGTGATAGAAATGCACAGTTTGCTGCATTCTGCTTAGGTAACCAAGGGATTTATTCTCACCAATTTTCAAAATTAGTTACATAGTTAGTTAAGTCCGTCAGCAGATAGCGTTGCTGACTGGGAAAAACTATAAAACAATATTTTCAAAACAAGAAACATACGCAAAGTTGACATGGATTGACCTCCCTATTCACCAGATTTGACGCCATGCGATTTTTTCTTTCGGGGTACTTGAAAGACCAGGTATATCGTCAAAATCCACAAACTGTAGATGAACTGGAACAATACATATCTGCTGCTTCTCAGAACATTCAAACTGAAATGTTTGCACGGGCGTCTGCGAATTTTGACCTCAGACTGCGCCACGTTTTTGCTGCAAACGGTGGTTATTTTGAAAACATTGTTTTATAGATTTTCCCAGTAAGCAGCGCCATCTGTTGACGAACTTAGTAACTAATTTTGAAAATTGGTGAGAATAAATTCCCTGGTTACCTAAGCAGAATGCAGCAAACCGTACATTTCTATCGTCTTCCGTTTTTCTTCAATTGATTTTTCAAATCGTCGGTTATTTTTGGGACACCCGTTGTATATATATATATATATATATATATATATATATATATATATACTAGAAGGTAACCCGTCATTTTGACGTCATAATGGAAAAAGTATATGAAAGTTAAAAAATATCTCGAATTATCTAACAATATTGCTTTTAATCCACACCTTGTCAAAGCAAACCTTTTCATTATTTTTTATTTATTTAGTATTTCATGCGATTGGAGTAGTAGACTGCCATCCAACCCGTCATTTTGACGTCATAATACTAATAATGACGTCATAATGGAAAAAGTATATGAAAGTTAAAAAATATCCCGAATTATCTAACAATATTGCATTTAATCCACACCTTGTAAAAGCAAACCCTTCCATTATTTTTTATTTATTTAGTTTTTCATGCGATTGGAGTAGTAGACTGCCATCCAGATTTTTACAGATCACTACGTGATATGAATACTTGAGCTACTTGATTCATTCACATTCAAGTTTGTTTATTTTCAGAATTCATCGCAAAAGTAAACAGATTTTTAAAAACTGTTAAATATACAGCTAAACGCATCCAATTTTTTTTAGTTCTGAATATTTTATAGAAAAATAGGCTGAACAAACGTGATTTGATGGAGAAGCTATTAGTTTTTAGGTAAGAAAAATTCTGATCCACATCTGAAATTGAAATTAAGCCTAACCGGCTGTTTGTTTACTGAGGGCTTCAATTTAAAGATTAGTACAGCCCGGAAGTGTTATACAGAGACAACGGCTATTATATATATAATATATATATATATATGCATACAATAATATGGCCAATTGTTTTAAAAATCATGATCTCTTTCAAGAAACATTCAGGGTATTTCTTTACAACCAGGGAATTAAGATTGTTATAAATTAGAAAAAAATAAAATTTGAAAAATTTTGATTAATATAAAACTATAAAATTTCACCACAAAGCGTACTAACTTTAAAGAAGGGAAGTAGGCAAGCCCTCTGATATATGTCATTTTGAGCCTGGTCTCAAATTTTTTTTTCTGATTACCTTATTGATTACGGAACGTATTTACAGGGTGGTAGAATGATCGAAATGGATATGAGATGCACAATTTTTGGAGAAAATATTTTCGTAGGTAGTGCATTTTTAGAAGAAAATAATTATGTGAATAGTACAAAATGGTTATTTATCAAATTACCTTAAGGAAAACTAAAAAAACATAAATATATGGCATACTTTTATTTTTTACCAGAGCGGTAGGCAGTGGTTCTATGTCCATACATACAGCGAAAATTTGTTATCTTCTTCATTATGACATAACTTCAGGTAAGCCAATATTGTTCCTTAGGTGTGTGATCCACCTGTGTTTAGACCGAGCAACTTCAAGAGGTACATATAGGATTTTAACGTGCTCATACCCGGCGTAGACACGAGAGTATTTAGATGCGCGTGTCGGGCTCGAAACGAGGTCCCTCAATACCGAATCACGACGTCCTAATCACTAGGAATTTCGGGCTCTGTGATTAAAATTAATATTAAATTTCAAACTGATGCCAAAAATGCATACAAATTCTTCATTTTTTTTATTGGTCTCCTTAAATAATACGTATGTACTCAAATGCTGAAAAATTTATTCCTAAATGATAAATAAAATTTAAAAACATGTACATTACATAACATTTAGAGAGTAAAATGCTTTTTTTTCACCTCTAACTGTTATAATAAATATTTGGATACCCAACACATTGATTAAGTTTTTAAAAAATTCTCTTTGAATGGATTGTTCCCACCACACACTGATTAACAAATTCCAAAATGGGTACATTTTCTTAACTAAGCAAACTAAGAAAAAACATACATTTTACATTTGCTTTATTCTTCTAAATCCTTCGCCCCGTTACAAAATCATTTGTTAACAAAATATTTTGCTCAACCCAAAAATGACAATGTTTAAAAAAATGTGCACGTCTGATCAATCTATCCACAAAAGGTGTAAAAGATATAATGTAAACTGACGTAAATAATAGAAAATAGATAGCGTGTTGTATATATTTTCATATCATCAGTAACATTCAAGAGTGAACAAGGTTATCATTTTTGATGTGAAAATTATTGTTTTAAAAATCGTATGTGATGACTTATAAACTCTGGTGAATACTAAAAAGTGGTAAATGTAAAACAGTTCAACCTAGATGCTTAGAATGGTGATTTTTCGGGGGATTCTCATACGCTGGGGTTGTGTATCCCGTCATTTAAAATACATCGAAAAAGAGGATTGTCATTTTATTTTTCCGAACACATGCAGTGATGTTTTTTAACGTGTTCTGATTCAAGCTTCTTTATTTTACATTTGAATGGATATGGTATTCCTATGTTACCATTAATTTTTACTTTATATCTTTAACTTTCTAGCTTTGTCTTTTTTGAATGCTGGTAAATAATACTTTTAACCAACAATAGTATATATATATATATATATATATATATATATATATATATGTGTGTGTGTGTGTGTGTGTGTGTGTGTGTGTGTGTTACCGGCAAAGTATGAAATCCGGCATTCTATAGAATGCCTAGGCATTGTATATAATGCTTAAAACTAGCCGGCAATGTATGAAACGATTCATATTTCACACATTTCCTAGGCATTCTATAGAATGCCAAATGAGAAACCGGCAAAGTATGAAAAACATCTCCGATTCGTTTCTAATATCACGTGGCAAGGCACTCAACTTTTAACGCGCTCTTCAGGCTCAGAATTTGTCTGTTGCACTTTGCGGTTTGTTCGGGAATGTGAAAATACGCAATTTTACTTAAATTTGTTCAGCAAAAAATTAGTTTTTTAATGTGCTGCATGAAAATGGAGGAGCAAGCTGTAGTGTTGGAGAAGTCATGGTCTATAGACATGAAACAACGATTCGACGGTGAACTGTCCAAAATTCGAGTTAATGCTGCAAAAAACAGTTCTTTCTTAACCAAAACTACTTACCAGAAGTTAATAAATGATGTACAAAAATCCAAAATGACTACCATGAAGGAACCCAGGGACTATTGGTTGCTGAAACGCTATGATGTGATGATTCTGGGAAACAAAAGTAAACTCATTTATCCTGTTAAAGAAGGCGTCAGTACTATACAGTATTACGTCACGGACTCCGAGTTATTTCTCATATTTCATGAAGCTCATTTGGCTATTGGACACGGAGGACGTGATAGAGTGTTGAAAGAACTTTCAACCAAATACAAAAACGTTACACGTCGTGATATTAAACTGTGAATCCACCTTTGTGAACTTTGCCAGAAAAAAACAGAAAGGTATTAAAAAGGGTATCGTTGTGAAACCTATGATTTTTTCCGAATTTAATTCCCGTTATCAGGTAGATCTTATTGACTTTCATTCTCAAACAGATAGAGAATACAAATTTTTAATGGTGTACCAAGATCATCTCACAAAATTTGTGATTCTCAAGTCTGTAACGTCAAAGAGAGCTGAAGAAGTAGCCAACAATCTAGTGGACATATTCTCGTTGCTTGGGGCGCCATCTATATTACAGTCTGACAATGGTAGGTAATTTGATAATAATGTGGAGACCAGCTTGACGGCGTTTTGGCCAGCACTGAAGATCGTCCATGGGAGCCCTCGCCACAAAGCCAGGGTAGTGTCGAAATAGCTAATAAAGATATCGAAAATATGCTCTGTACTTGGATTGAGGACAACAAATCTGACCGCTGGAGTGAAGGGCTGCGATTCGTTCAATTTATGAAAAATAGAGCTTATTCTGGGAACAAAAGAACACCTTACGAAGATCTCTTTGGATGTAAACCTAAAGTAAGGCTTACAACGTCTTTTCTACCCGAAGATGTTTTAACAGACAAATACAGATGAGAAGCTACAAAAAGTAATAGAAATCGTCCAAACAATGGGAAAAGGTGAAACTAATCACATTATGCAAGAAAAAGATCCTGTTTAAAAAAACATGGATGAGATTATACTCGATATTGGATTAAACCAACATGATGAAGACATGCTTACCGAAGAGATTTCCGTTTCTGATACCTGTTGTGTGTGTTTTAAAGAATCGAGTGATGCACTTGCATCCAAAATGTGTTGTCAAAAATTTCATACCTTCTTTGGCCATGCTAGTAAAGATAATGAAAAGGATATTTTGTGCACCCTTTGTTTCAAAACTTAAAATGCTATTGAAGGTAAAATAAATTCTAAAATTAATCTGGAAATACAAGCCAAAAAGATGAAACTGAATTCGGAAAAAAATTCCCACTGGTTCTTTGGGAACTACTGTGCGAGTTCCTACTCCTGACGTCGACAAAGGGAGAGGTGATTGGCAGTTGTAATGAGTGTGACAGAGGATGGTTTCCACCGACTTGGACCTTCTCAGGGAATTTTAAAACAACTATATGCGAGATCGCAGTTCACTTTATGCCCTAAGAACTTGCTTAGAATTGAAGATATTCCTGACCACGAAATTCCTCTCCGGTCAGTTGCAATTGCTCAGTCTAGTGGAAGCGGCCAAGGATTCGTCAAATGTATGTGTAAAACAAATATAGGACAACAAAACTAGGCATTCTATACAATGCCGGCGTTTCATACTTTGCCGGTAACATATATATAAAAAAATATGTCTTATATATAAAAAGTATGTCATATTCTTATATATATATATATATATATATATAAGACAAAAAAACCACGAACCAAGAAGGAGTAATGCAAATTGGACACAAAGTGATATGCATACTGGTTTCGACGGAAAATGCAAAGTTTGGCGGCCAAAGAGTGAACATGTGAAACTGCAGAGCATATTAACTGCGCAACTGGCAGGATATTAAAAAGGAGAAATTTCGATTTCAGGTCGTAAATTCTTTGCGAATTTCATTCCGTTTACTGAGGTAGACAGTAACTATGTCTCGCATACAGGTGCGTGAACAATATGCACAGATGTCAGCATTTGAGAGAAGACGTGTAGTTGGGCGCAAAGCCGGCTGGTCTAATCGGCGAATAGCTCGACGTTTGAATAGGAGCGATGCCTCTATTAGACGATGTTGACAGGAATAGGTGAACAATGGCCGAACAGAATGTCAAGAAGGAAGCAGTCGGTCTACAGAAACGATATGAGAACCGAGCTATCGTCAGAGTGGCACTCACAGCCCCATACTCATCATTATCTTTGATCGTGTGTGCAACTGGGGCTTCAGTGATCGCAAGGACCATTCATATGCAACTCAGAGAAAGGGGGCTGAACTCACGGCGCTTCTTGCGCCGACTAGCATTGACCTCTGTACACCGACAAGCCCATATGCAGTGGTGTCGGGTGCATTCTACCTGGAATGTCACTGACTGGAGAAGAATTGTTTTCATTGAGGAGTCCCGCTTCGAATTTACACCCGATGACCAACAGATACGTGTCTGGAGACGCCCCGGATAGCAGTGGGATACCAATCTGACTGCCGTCCGCCATGCGGGCCGACAACCAGTAGTTATGGTCTGGGGTGCCATTTCCTTTCATAGCAGGATCCCTTTGGTTGCCAACCGTGTTACTCCTAGGCCGTCCGCACACGGAGCAACTCAAAATAAACTGATAACCGACTCCAATCACAAACCAGTCCGTGATGAGTCGTAATCTATGTAGTTGAATGGAGCCACGCACGCGGCGCAACTGGTTACAAACTCATCAGCAACGCGTTTGTAATTAGTCGCAGGCAACTCAACGTGTCGAGTCGCTAGCAACTTCAGTCGCCAGTTGCTCTTGCGTTGCGCGTGTTATTACACAATACATGTTACAGCCGCTCGTTTGGCAAGCTGCCAAATGACGAACACGAGTCACGTGACTTCTGCCTAGCGATGAAATGAAATTCTAACGTTTTTTGTTGTATGGAATATGTGCGTCCATATATACAGTCCATTTTCAAACGATTGATCAAAGACAATCTATTGTGACGATTTTTTTAAATAAATTAATTTCTGATAATAATTTAACTAAAAATAATGCCCGGAATAATGATGTTCTTCCTTCCATGACAGGTCGCAAACTATTGATTTGAATCACTTTTTGAGTCGGCCCGTGTGCGGAGCCGCATCATTAACGAGTTTGCAACCAATAAGCAATTTCAGTCGCTAACCAGTTGAGTTTCCTTTGAGTCGCTCCGTGTGCGGACGGCCTTACAGCACAGCGGTGCATCGACGATATTATACGCCCTGTTGTGTTGCCCTTCATCACAAAACGCTATCCTGGGCTTACATTTCAGCAACATAATGTCCGTCCGCACACGGCGAGAGTTAATGCTGCTTGTTTTCGTACTTGCCCAACGCTACCTTGGCACCAAGTTCACCGGATTTTCCCACATTGAGTGCGTTTGGAGCATTATGGGCAAGACTCGCCAAGCGGCTCTGGATTTTGAAGATCTAATGTGTCAATTGGAAAGAATTTGGCACGATATCCCGCAAGAGGACATCCGCCATCTCTATTAATCCATGCCAAGTTGAATAACTGCTTGCATAACGGCCAGAGGTGGACCAATGCATTATTGCCTTTTTTAGTTTGTGAAGTTTTTTCTCTTGAATAAATCATCCATTTTTTCTAAAAATTGTAATCATTTGTTTTTCTGTGCATGCATATCCCATCTACCAATTTTCGCACCATTCTGATAAATCCTTCTTGATGCTTTTTTCTCTCTCTAAAAGTGTACATATATATATATATATATATATATATATATATATATATATATATATATATATATATATATATATATATATATATATATATTGTGAAGAATAGGAAATTCTTCAAGCAGTCAGTCGTGTGAATATTTGATGTGTCTTTGTCACCCCTGTCCTTGGCAACAGAGGGGGGCGTGAACTGGGTGGAACCCTAGTGTCAAGCTAACTGACTGATGGTCATCGCCGGACAGAGGGCGGTATTTCCTCTACTTGTCTACTGGCAAGAGGGTGTCAGCTGGCGACAAAGGCCACACACGTAGAGTCCGGCATTCTTCATGCACAAAAGTGCGGTTCGTTACGCTAAGCCCTCGGCGTGAGAAATTCTCGAATGTTGGAAATAGCTGATGTCACTGATTTCAGCAAATCAACGTCGAAACACAAAAACCAACGCATGATAGGACGAAATATGTTCCAGGGAGGTGCTTAGAGTTTTCTTGGAGAACCTCGGACCGAAAAAGAGGCAGAGAGACTTGAGATCTACTCTCAGAAGGTGACTGATACCTGCGGCCTTGGGCCAGATTACATTTTTGGGAACTTTGAATCCCGGGCTTAGTGCCGTTTCATATAGTCAGTGAACTCTGACTGTTTGGGGAAGAAGTTTAACTCCCCGGTGCCTTAGGGCGATTTTGACAGTAAAATTTTGGTGTAACTGAAGTGTACATATTGTATATAATTAAATACATGATTTTAAAACCTAAACTCCGTATCTTGAATTAATCTATGCCCAGCTACCTGGGAGAAGTGTTCATATCGTCACAGTCTTATTATATAGATTAATTAAAGTGGTGGCAGCGGTGTTGATCGATCCCTCCACCTGAAGATTCCTGTGAGTAGTAATATATACAGAGTTTTGCCAAGTTGGGCGTTCCGATCTACTTTCTTCGAACTGTGATTCCTGTAAATAGCAAGTTGGATTATTTTGCTGAACCTGCCTTGTGCGTGTCTACTTGTCGTCAAACTCCAATTCCTGTGAACTGAAAGTTAGAGAGAATCGTCGAGTGGTGCTTTCCTGTCTGCAATCTACTAGACTTTGTTACGTAGTGCACGAAATCTTGCTGACGTCCCGCTTCTTCAATTAAGGCTAACTGTTTGCAACGTTAAGCAGAACGATTGTGGTCTTCTGTTCCGTCTTCATGCTGATCATCAAGAGCAGTCGTCAAAGCAGTGAGTACTATATGGTTTTCATTTCTCTATTGGGTTACTGAGGCAATTGAATAATAGTGTTCTTTTTTTTGTGTGTCATTCAACTTAAATCATTGCTAGTTGTGTTTCATAGATAAAGTTGTGTTTAAATATACTAGTAAAACAAATCTTAAAAATAACAGAGTAAAATAATTTAGTTTTGTATAATATAAAAGTGCATTTGAATGTGCAAAGTTATTTAGTATATCATAATTGAATTTAAGCTTAAACTGTAGTGAGCTAATTAAATTTTTGTGTGTTTTGTGTTAGAATTGTTGTGTGTAAAATTTAGGGTAAGGTTAAATTCTCTAACTGAAATCATGGCTTATTTATCTAAAGCCCTTAAGGCTGATTTGGTTTCACTCGCGGAAGATCTTGGAGTTTGTGCCAATTCCGATATGAACAAAAACGAAATTAGGAGACTAATAATGTCAGATGAGGGTTATGATGAAGAAAACGCGAAAGCAATGTTAGAAGCGATTGAACGTGAAAACCAGTTAAAGTTTGAGAGAGAGAGGGAACAGCGCGCTTACGAATTGGAGAGACTCAAAATAATAGGCTCAGGAAGTGGTAGAGTGTCAACTCCTGAACCGTTAGAAAACTCTCTAAGGAGATCTTCTCCAGAAATGAGGAGGATGATGCCGAAATTTATTCTAGAGGAGACAGACATAAGTTTGTTTTTGGCTATGTTTGAGCTCCAAGCTAAAAATCTTGAGATAGATGAAGCAGAGTGGGCAACCCAAATTCTTTCGTTATTGCCGCTAGAAGTAGGTCAGATTGTTTTACGTGAGTCAGAACAAGACTCAAGAGATTATAAGTACGTAAAGAAAATCTTGCTAGACCGTTTTAAACTGAGTCCAGATACCTTTAGGCAGAAATTCCTGCAACACACCCGCAAAGCAAATTCAAGGTGGAAAGATTTCGCTTATGAATTGCAGAGCTATTTTAATGGGTGGATTGAGGGGCTAGGAATAAATACTTTCGAGGCTTTGAAACAACTCGTGATTGCGGACCAAATTAAGAGACGCGTAAATAGCGAGGTGCAGGAACACTTCTTAGATGAATGGGGGAGCATTGTTTCACCTTCAGTGTTAGCCGAAAAACTGGATCGTTACGAGTCAGTAAGACAAGGTAAACGAATCACAAATAATGGAAGGAAGGAATTTCAGGTGCGAAAACAAATTGATTTGGGGTTTAGGAATGAGGGGAAAGCCAAACCAGAAAAACAAGTTGATGGGCAATCTACCTCCCCAAGCAAAAACTCATATTTAAAATATGAAACAAAATTTAAAGAGTTTGATAAGCGAAAACCTCTTCGCTGTTATGAATGTAATTCGGAGGAGCATTTACGTCCAAAGTGTCCTTTCCGAAAAAAGAGAGATGCAGAGACTCTGAATAATATTGAACAAAACGATGATGTGGACAAATGGTTGAAACCATATTTGAGTGTGGCCAAGGTCAATGGCTTCCAAACTCAAGTCTTACGAGATTCGGGAGCCACTTTTGATCTGGTCTCACAGAAGTACGCTCCGCCAGAGACTTTTACGGGCGAAGTCGTTTGGGTAAAACAACCCCTTGACACGGAAGCAAAATGCCTCCCTGTGGCCCGGATAGAGTTAGAAGGGACATTCGGGCGCGTGACCACAAAGGCCGCTGTGTTCGATAATTCGCTAAACCAAGACAGGTACATTTTGGGGAATCGTACTTTTGCTGTTCTTTGTGAAGGCGCAGGAAAAGGGGGTGGAGTTCAGGAACTAAACGCCGTCGCGCGCTCGCAAAGCAAATCGGAAGAGAAAGAATCCGGGGTTGAGCCAGCTGATAACGTTTCTGAGCCGGCTATTGTTCTCAGTGCAGATGTTCCGATCGAGGAGAAAATAGACTTACAGTTAGAAGGGGGTAATTTCGAGTCAAGTGACCCCCACCCACCGAGTCGTACGCCGTCAGAGTTAAATTCTGCACAAAGAAAGTATGAGGATTTAAAGGTGATTGAGGAGAAATTGAAGGCTGATGCGGAGAAAATCGTTCAGGGACCATGCGTGACCGAAAACGTAGTCTCTCCGTACACGTTAGGGCGGGAAAATGCTCTAGAAAAGATAAGCGTTAAAGCAAAAGGAAGCGTTATCCTCAAGAAAGGCGATCGTGATGAGTTACAAATATCAGAATTGAGAAATCTGGAAAACTTCCTGTCAGAAGGTGGGGAAAATAACGAATATACTGTGTCAGCTATTTGTGAAATTTATGTATCGTATCTTTGGAATATAACACGTAAATCAGCTGGTAGAATGTCGCCGATAGATCAGTCACTATGTTCGGATCTAGTCGATTTATTTAGGAGCCAAAAGAAATTCTATGTTTTGATAGGAATTCACAATTATCACAAGTGGGCTCATAAGTTCATTCCTTATGCTCAACCTAGAGCCCTTGAAAGATTGTTAGGAACTGGTAAATGTTTTGTTCAGCTGTCGTGCAACTTTTCATGTTTTAATTATGTAATTCTCTATATGTATTTTGGAACCTTCGATTACCTTGCAAGAAACGCGGGTTTTAGTATTGGATGGTATGAAATAGCGTGCGAATTAGTCTTAACTAACTTAAGAGACATGCTTACTCCGTATGTAAGGGAGAAGAATTCGCGAATGCAAGTGCGTTGCTTTAAAGAAACGTGCACTATCTCCGGTTTCGACTTGGTCGAGATCTCCAGTCACCATGTGGAGACTCCCGTCGGTTTTGACAGAGAATCGGGGATGAGTGTGAAAATTGTTCTGTATAAAATTAATTATCTGTCTGAACGTGTTGGTATAATTATCAAAGTCGGCGGAGTTGACAAAGTGAACGTGAATGTTTCATTCTTGAATACAAACTGTGAACCCTATAGAGATGTACCGGCAGAGCTTTTACCGGACTCACCCACCGAATTAAGAGGTATAACTCGTGTCTCTTCCTTTGTAATCTCAAATGCAGATATTTTGTCCTCTGTGACCAATGGTAAATTGTTTATAAACGTTGAAGGCATAAATTATTTCCTACGAGGCAGATCAGATCTTCCAGTAGATCTGAGTTACTTTACTTGGGACAATAAAACCTGGATTAACGAGTTATCAGCAGATCGGAGGGGATTGTCTCAGTCGGAAATTTAGCCCAGCTGAGAAGAATTACTCGACAATAGAACGGGAGTGCGCGTCGATAATTTTCGCGGTTCGGAAACTACATTTTTATTTAGATGGTGCAAATTTCAAAATCATAACAGACCACAAACCATTGAAGTGGTTAAAAAATCACACCGGCACGAATTCCAGGATTCTTCGGTGGTCCTTAATTCTGCAACCGTATAACTTTACTATTGAACACCGGGCTGGAAAGTTTAACCAGAATGCAGATACGCTTAGCCGTATGTCTTGCTAATGAAGGTGTAAATAGAATTAGTTCTTACAATAATTGTACTTGAAAGTGTGTTTTTTTGTTTTGTTTTTTTTGTATGCTGTTATTTATGTTTATTTAGGTTAGTTAAAGTATAGTAGTGTAAATTATGTGCTTAAAGTTGCTTGCCTCAGAGCTCAAGTGTAGAGGTGGAAACACATATATGTACCACACTGTATCCCCGAACTATGATGTAAGGGTGGGGGAAGCTGTGAAGAATAGGAAATTCTTCAAGCAGTCAGTCGTGTGAATATTTGATGTGTCTTTGTCACCCCTGTCCTTGGCAACAGAGGGGGGCGTGAACTGGGTGGAACCCTAGTGTCAAGCTAACTGACTGATGGTCATCGCCGGACAGAGGGCGGTATTTCCTCTACTTGTCTACTGGCAAGAGGGTGTCAGCTGGCGACAAAGGCCACACACGTAGAGTCCGGCATTCTTCATGCACAAAAGTGCGGTTCGTTACGCTAAGCCCTCGGCGTGAGAAATTCTCGAATGTTGGAAATAGCTGATGTCACTGATTTCAGCAAATCAACGTCGAAACACAAAAACCAACGCATGATAGGACGAAATATGTTCCAGGGAGGTGCTTAGAGTTTTCTTGGAGAACCTCGGACCGAAAAAGAGGCAGAGAGACTTGAGATCTACTCTCAGAAGGTGACTGATACCTGCGGCCTTGGGCCAGATTACATTTTTGGGAACTTTGAATCCCGGGCTTAGTGCCGTTTCATATAGTCAGTGAACTCTGACTGTTTGGGGAAGAAGTTTAACTCCCCGGTGCCTTAGGGCGATTTTGACAGTAAAATTTTGGTGTAACTGAAGTGTACATATTGTATATAATTAAATACATGATTTTAAAACCTAAACTCCGTATCTTGAATTAATCTATGCCCAGCTACCTGGGAGAAGTGTTCATATCGTCACAATATATATATAAAGTGTACATATATATATATATATATATATATATATAACTGACAGGCGTTTGGTTTACCTGTTCTCACATTAATTTGCAGTCATCATCTTAATACTGGTGGCGAGTGGTAAGTAGTCTAAATCCAATAAACAAACATAGTTCCAACGAAATCAAGTCAAATTTATTTATCCTTCCAGCAACCACTGATTCAAGTAGCGCATATTTGAGCGCTCGCCATTTTCAAATTGTGGACCCAGCTGACACACGTCCACCACCAACGATTAAATCCAGCGTTCTGTCAAAAATTCGCGGGCATCTCCGCGCGTCAACTCTCCCTGCACATGCGCAGAGCCCAAACCAGACATCTTTCAAGGAGAATTATATAATGTTTCCTCCTCGACCGCAAAACCCACAGGCGCGCCAACATTACATAATGAAAAGGGAAATTTCCCTTTCCCAATTCGCGTCTTGAAATACGAACAATTAGAGGTGAATTACGCCACGAATATAATTTAATTCCCAAGCCCCCTTTAAATTTAAGGTAATCATTCTTTTTCCATTTAAATTCTGACAACTTTTCCCCCCGTCCCCCTGAAGGCGCGCACACAAGGAGTAGCTAATTCCATGTGGCAACATCTCAGAAGAGCAACATCATCAAATCAGCCAACTGGAAAACATGCTGAGTAGGGACGTCTCCTCACACAACAAAGATCCCAGTGAACCCCATTATTAAAATTAAATCTCCCCGTTACAACCCCTGGATAATCTCTTTCTGTTCTGTAAGACTTTGAGCAGTGGTTTTAAAAATACACAGTTTACAATTTATTTACAAATTACATTAAAAATATTCTTGAGTTGTACAGTATATTATTTTATATTACTGATGACTTGAAACAAAATGGGAAGATACTACAACACTATCTCAAAATATATCATTATAAAAATAAAAATATTTAAAATTTACTACATTATACCTCTACAACCATAATTGTTATCTATCACATGGATAAAACATCACCTGTAATTATCACTTTAAGTCTCCTTTAGGAACTTTTTTTAAAATTATTATTATTATTAAATTTAATTTAAGACAACACACAAAGTTTCAAAAAAGGTGTTAGGTACCCAACATGTAAAATCAATTAAGAAAAGGATCTCTGAGTTAGGAAGTTTGGTCAAATTCGGGAAAATGTAAACACAGTTCAGCACATTATACAAAAAATACATTGCAAAGATGGTAACAAAACATTTCAAAATTATCCAAAAATTAGGTTTAGCCAAAGTTCTTTCATTAGTTACTAAATTTCAATTCAAAACACACAATTTTTACAACCCAATAAATTCAATACAAATCATATTCTAGTTTAATTTCAATATCATCAATTCCACTTTTATTATTTATTTTACTCATTAACATTCATAATTTTATAATTTAAATTTTTTTTATTTGTAATTCATACCAAAATCTTCTCTTAATTTCCCCGCCCCCTCCCCAAGAAAATTGTGCATGAAACAAAATTATTTTAATTTAAACTCATTATGTGGATGAAAATGCCTTAATCTGGTTGAGTGCAGAATTTCACTCTTTTTCTTGAGAAGTTACTTGCTCTAAAATTTTTGTCCATGGAATTTTTTTTGAAAAAGTATGGGCGAAAAAGTAAAGGGCTGACGTGAGTAATTGTTTCGTATTGTAGTGTTTTAGGAATTTTTTTAACCTTGAGGAAGTAAATGCAGCATTCCTGTCACTTAATATTTGTTTGTTAAATTTAACTTTGAAAATTTGCTTTAAACAGTTTGTATATGTCTCACTTGTCACACTTTTAGAAGGAAAAGTCCAAATATATCTTGTCGCATGATCAATCACCATATGAAGATATTTCTTTGTCGAGTTATAATAGTTAAAGCCTCCAATTGTATCAACTGAAATTAGGTCAAATGGTTCATGGGCAACTGGCACCTGCTCCATCAGTCCGAATTTTCTCTGAGTCGATTTCTTATTTTTCTGACATGTTTCACAACAACGAACAAAATTTGAAATATCTATTATTATGTCTTGCCAATAGTAAATAGGGGAAATTAACTGTAACTTTTTTTCACACCTGGGTGGCCAGATTTTTCATGTGCAGCTGTTATTAATTTTAGTCTTAATGATGGCGGAACTACAATTTTGACTAGATGTTTCTTTTTCACTGTTAAAACTCCACTATATTTCTTGTACTTTACATTATTTACATTATCATTTAATTGTCCCTGCATAATTTCATCTGTGCTTAGAAAATAACAATATTGAGATACAAAGTGGCTTATAGGATTTCTTGATAGCATATCAGCTTCATAATTATATTTACCTTAAATGTGTACTATTTCATAATCATACATGGAAAGTTTTAAAGACCATCTAAACAGTCGTCCAGTTAAATTTTTGACATTTTTGAGCCATTGCAAGCCTGAATGATCCGAATGAATTGTGAATTTCTTTCCATGTAAGTAACAATGGTATTTATCAATAGAATCAATAATCGCCAAACACTCCAGCAAAGTTATAGCATAATTTCTTTCGTGTTTTTTTCAATTGTATTGAATGAAAAGCGATTGGGTGTAGTTAACCATCAGGGTGTTTTTGTTATAAGACAGCAGCAACTGCTTCTTGACTCGCGTCGACAAAAAGGTGGCATGGATAATTTGGGTTAAAAAGAGTTAAAATTGGCTTTTGAAATGAGCTCATCTTTTAATCTTTGATAGGAATTTTGACAATCTTGGGACCAATCCCATTTCAGATCCCTTTTAAGTAATTTGTTTAACGGAAGTCTCAATTTAGCATAATCTTGTATAAATTTCTGATAGACATTTATAGATCCTAAAAATCTCTGCAATTCTTTAACATTTTTGGGTGGCAGTAATTTTTTTACTGTTTCAATGTTTACATAATGGGGTGAATATTGTCCTTGTGAAATCTCATACCCTAAAAATTTTCTTTCTTTCTTAGCAAACTGGCATTTTGATTGATTTAATTTGGTATTTTCTTTTTGACAAATTTTAAAAATTTCTTCTAAATGCTTCATATGTTCATCAAAGGTTTTGTAAAAGATTATTATATCATCAAAAATAGTTTAAAGCATAGTCGATTTGGTATTTGTTTAGAATTTGCCTAATTGCCCTCTGGAAGACACTTCGTGTATTTTTACATCCAAACGGTAGTCTTGTCCATATTGAACAAAACGATGATGTGGACAAATGGTTGAAACCATATTTGAGTGTGGCCAAGGTCAATGGCTTCCAAACTCAAGTCTTACGAGATTCGGGAGCCACTTTTGATCTGGTCTCACAGAAGTACGCTCCGCCAGAGACTTTTACGGGCGAAGTCGTTTGGGTAAAACAACCCCTTGACACGGAAGCAAAATGCCTCCCTGTGGCCCGGATAGAGTTAGAAGGGACATTCGGGCGCGTGACCACAAAGGCCGCTGTGTTCGATAATTCGCTAAACCAAGACAGGTACATTTTGGGGAATCGTACTTTTGCTGTTCTTTGTGAAGGCGCAGGAAAAGGGGGTGGAGTTCAGGAACTAAACGCCGTCGCGCGCTCGCAAAGCAAATCGGAAGAGAAAGAATCCGGGGTTGAGCCAGCTGATAACGTTTCTGAGCCGGCTATTGTTCTCAGTGCAGATGTTCCGATCGAGGAGAAAATAGACTTACAGTTAGAAGGGGGTAATTTCGAGTCAAGTGACCCCCACCCACCGAGTCGTACGCCGTCAGAGTTAAATTCTGCACAAAGAAAGTATGAGGATTTAAAGGTGATTGAGGAGAAATTGAAGGCTGATGCGGAGAAAATCGTTCAGGGACCATGCGTGACCGAAAACGTAGTCTCTCCGTACACGTTAGGGCGGGAAAATGCTCTAGAAAAGATAAGCGTTAAAGCAAAAGGAAGCGTTATCCTCAAGAAAGGCGATCGTGATGAGTTACAAATATCAGAATTGAGAAATCTGGAAAACTTCCTGTCAGAAGGTGGGGAAAATAACGAATATACTGTGTCAGCTATTTGTGAAATTTATGTATCGTATCTTTGGAATATAACACGTAAATCAGCTGGTAGAATGTCGCCGATAGATCAGTCACTATGTTCGGATCTAGTCGATTTATTTAGGAGCCAAAAGAAATTCTATGTTTTGATAGGAATTCACAATTATCACAAGTGGGCTCATAAGTTCATTCCTTATGCTCAACCTAGAGCCCTTGAAAGATTGTTAGGAACTGGTAAATGTTTTGTTCAGCTGTCGTGCAACTTTTCATGTTTTAATTATGTAATTCTCTATATGTATTTTGGAACCTTCGATTACCTTGCAAGAAACGCGGGTTTTAGTATTGGATGGTATGAAATAGCGTGCGAATTAGTCTTAACTAACTTAAGAGACATGCTTACTCCGTATGTAAGGGAGAAGAATTCGCGAATGCAAGTGCGTTGCTTTAAAGAAACGTGCACTATCTCCGGTTTCGACTTGGTCGAGATCTCCAGTCACCATGTGGAGACTCCCGTCGGTTTTGACAGAGAATCGGGGATGAGTGTGAAAATTGTTCTGTATAAAATTAATTATCTGTCTGAACGTGTTGGTATAATTATCAAAGTCGGCGGAGTTGACAAAGTGAACGTGAATGTTTCATTCTTGAATACAAACTGTGAACCCTATAGAGATGTACCGGCAGAGCTTTTACCGGACTCACCCACCGAATTAAGAGGTATAACTCGTGTCTCTTCCTTTGTAATCTCAAATGCAGATATTTTGTCCTCTGTGACCAATGGTAAATTGTTTATAAACGTTGAAGGCATAAATTATTTCCTACGAGGCAGATCAGATCTTCCAGTAGATCTGAGTTACTTTACTTGGGACAATAAAACCTGGATTAACGAGTTATCAGCAGATCGGAGGGGATTGTCTCAGTCGGAAATTTAGCCCAGCTGAGAAGAATTACTCGACAATAGAACGGGAGTGCGCGTCGATAATTTTCGCGGTTCGGAAACTACATTTTTATTTAGATGGTGCAAATTTCAAAATCATAACAGACCACAAACCATTGAAGTGGTTAAAAATCACACCGGCACGAATTCCAGGATTCTTCGGTGGTCCTTAATTCTGCAACCGTATAACTTTACTATTGAACACCGGGCTGGAAAGTTTAACCAGAATGCAGATACGCTTAGCCGTATGTCTTGCTAATGAAGGTGTAAATAGAATTAGTTCTTACAATAATTGTACTTGAAAGTGTGTTTTTTTGTTTTGTTTTTTTTGTATGCTGTTATTTATGTTTATTTAGGTTAGTTAAAGTATAGTAGTGTAAATTATGTGCTTAAAGTTGCTTGCCTCAGAGCTCAAGTGTAGAGGTGGAAACACATATATGTACCACACTGTATCCCCGAACTATGATGTAAGGGTGGGGGAAGCTGTGAAGAATAGGAAATTCTTCAAGCAGTCAGTCGTGTGAATATTTGATGTGTCTTTGTCACCCCTGTCCTTGGCAACAGAGGGGGGCGTGAACTGGGTGGAACCCTAGTGTCAAGCTAACTGACTGATGGTCATCGCCGGACAGAGGGCGGTATTTCCTCTACTTGTCTACTGGCAAGAGGGTGTCAGCTGGCGACAAAGGCCACACACGTAGAGTCCGGCATTCTTCATGCACAAAAGTGCGGTTCGTTACGCTAAGCCCTCGGCGTGAGAAATTCTCGAATGTTGGAAATAGCTGATGTCACTGATTTCAGCAAATCAACGTCGAAACACAAAAACCAACGCATGATAGGACGAAATATGTTCCAGGGAGGTGCTTAGAGTTTTCTTGGAGAACCTCGGACCGAAAAAGAGGCAGAGAGACTTGAGATCTACTCTCAGAAGGTGACTGATACCTGCGGCCTTGGGCCAGATTACATTTTTGGGAACTTTGAATCCCGGGCTTAGTGCCGTTTCATATAGTCAGTGAACTCTGACTGTTTGGGGAAGAAGTTTAACTCCCCGGTGCCTTAGGGCGATTTTGACAGTAAAATTTTGGTGTAACTGAAGTGTACATATTGTATATAATTAAATACATGATTTTAAAACCTAAACTCCGTATCTTGAATTAATCTATGCCCAGCTACCTGGGAGAAGTGTTCATATCGTCACAATATATATATAAAGTGTACATATATATATATATATATATATATATAACTGACAGGCGTTTGGTTTACCTGTTCTCACATTAATTTGCAGTCATCATCTTAATACTGGTGGCGAGTGGTAAGTAGTCTAAATCCAATAAACAAACATAGTTCCAACGAAATCAAGTCAAATTTATTTATCCTTCCAGCAACCACTGATTCAAGTAGCGCATATTTGAGCGCTCGCCATTTTCAAATTGTGGACCCAGCTGACACACGTCCACCACCAACGATTCCAGCGTTCTGTCAAAAATTCGCGGGCATCTCCGCGCGTCAACTCTCCCTGCACATGCGCAGAGCCCAAACCAGACATCTTTCAAGGAGAATTATATAATGTTTCCTCCTCGACCGCAAAACCCACAGGCGCGCCAACATTACATAATGAAAAGGGAAATTTCCCTTTCCCAATTCGCGTCTTGAAATACGAACAATTAGAGGTGAATTACGCCACGAATATAATTTAATTCCCAAGCCCCCTTTAAATTTAAGGTAATCATTCTTTTTCCATTTAAATTCTGACAACTTTTCCCCCCGTCCCCCTGAAGGCGCGCACACAAGGAGTAGCTAATTCCATGTGGCAACATCTCAGAAGAGCAACATCATCAAATCAGCCAACTGGAAAACATGCTGAGTAGGGACGTCTCCTCACACAACAAAGATCCCAGTGAACCCCATTATTAAAATTAAATCTCCCCGTTACAACCCCTGGATAATCTCTTTCTGTTCTGTAAGACTTTGAGCAGTGGTTTTAAAAATACACAGTTTACAATTTATTTACAAATTACATTAAAAATATTCTTGAGTTGTACAGTATATTATTTTATATTACTGATGACTTGAAACAAAATGGGAAGATACTACAACACTATCTCAAAATATATCATTATAAAAATAAAAATATTTAAAATTTACTACATTATACCTCTACAACCATAATTGTTATCTATCACATGGATAAAACATCACCTGTAATTATCACTTTAAGTCTCCTTTAGGAACTTTTTTTAAAATTATTATTATTATTAAATTTAATTTAAGACAACACACAAAGTTTCAAAAAAGGTGTTAGGTACCCAACATGTAAAATCAATTAAGAAAAGGATCTCTGAGTTAGGAAGTTTGGTCAAATTCGGGAAAATGTAAACACAGTTCAGCACATTATACAAAAAATACATTGCAAAGATGGTAACAAAACATTTCAAAATTATCCAAAAATTAGGTTTAGCCAAAGTTCTTTCATTAGTTACTAAATTTCAATTCAAAACACACAATTTTTACAACCCAATAAATTCAATACAAATCATATTCTAGTTTAATTTCAATATCATCAATTCCACTTTTATTATTTATTTTACTCATTAACATTCATAATTTTATAATTTAAATTTTTTTTATTTGTAATTCATACCAAAATCTTCTCTTAATTTCCCCGCCCCCTCCCCAAGAAAATTGTGCATGAAACAAAATTATTTTAATTTAAACTCATTATGTGGATGAAAATGCCTTAATCTGGTTGAGTGCAGAATTTCACTCTTTTTCTTGAGAAGTTACTTGCTCTAAAATTTTTGTCCATGGAATTTTTTTTGAAAAAGTATGGGCGAAAAAGTAAAGGGCTGACGTGAGTAATTGTTTCGTATTGTAGTGTTTTAGGAATTTTTTTAACCTTGAGGAAGTAAATGCAGCATTCCTGTCACTTAATATTTGTTTGTTAAATTTAACTTTGAAAATTTGCTTTAAACAGTTTGTATATGTCTCACTTGTCACACTTTTAGAAGGAAAAGTCCAAATATATCTTGTCGCATGATCAATCACCATATGAAGATATTTCTTTGTCGAGTTATAATAGTTAAAGCCTCCAATTGTATCAACTGAAATTAGGTCAAATGGTTCATGGGCAACTGGCACCTGCTCCATCAGTCCGAATTTTCTCTGAGTCGATTTCTTATTTTTCTGACATGTTTCACAACAACGAACAAAATTTGAAATATCTATTATTATGTCTTGCCAATAGTAAATAGGGGAAATTAACTGTAACTTTTTTTCACACCTGGGTGGCCAGATTTTTCATGTGCAGCTGTTATTAATTTTAGTCTTAATGATGGCGGAACTACAATTTTGACTAGATGTTTCTTTTTCACTGTTAAAACTCCACTATATTTCTTGTACTTTACATTATTTACATTATCATTTAATTGTCCCTGCATAATTTCATCTGTGCTTAGAAAATAACAATATTGAGATACAAAGTGGCTTATAGGATTTCTTGATAGCATATCAGCTTCATAATTATATTTACCTTAAATGTGTACTATTTCATAATCATACATGGAAAGTTTTAAAGACCATCTAAACAGTCGTCCAGTTAAATTTTTGACATTTTTGAGCCATTGCAAGCCTGAATGATCCGAATGAATTGTGAATTTCTTCCATGTAAGTAACAATGGTATTTATCAATAGAATCAATAATCGCCAAACACTCCAGCAAAGTTATAGCATAATTTCTTTCGTGTTTTTTTCAATTGTATTGAATGAAAAGCGATTGGGTGTAGTTAACCATCAGGGTGTTTTTGTTATAAGACAGCAGCAACTGCTTCTTGACTCGCGTCGACAAAAAGGTGGCATGGATAATTTGGGTTAAAAAGAGTTAAAATTGGCTTTGAAATGAGCTCATCTTTTAATCTTTGATAGGAATTTTGACAATCTTGGGACCAATCCCATTTCAGATCCCTTTTAAGTAATTTGTTTAACGGAAGTCTCAATTTAGCATAATCTTGTATAAATTTCTGATAGACATTTATAGATCCTAAAAATCTCTGCAATTCTTTAACATTTTTGGGTGGCAGTAATTTTTTTACTGTTTCAATGTTTACATAATGGGGTGAATATTGTCCTTGTGAAATCTCATACCCTAAAAATTTTCTTTCTTTCTTAGCAAACTGGCATTTTGATTGATTTAATTTGGTATTTTCTTTTTGACAAATTTTAAAAATTTCTTCTAAATGCTTCATATGTTCATCAAAGGTTTTGTAAAAGATTATTATATCATCAAAAATAGTTTAAAGCATAGTCGATTTGGTATTTGTTTAGAATTTGCCTAATTGCCCTCTGGAAGACACTTCGTGTATTTTTACATCCAAACGGTAGTCTTGTCCATTCCTAATATCCAAAGCTTGTTGTGAATGACAATTTTTGAGTGTCACGTTCGTGTATTTCTATATGCCAATATTCTGAATTAAAATCTAATGTTGAAAAAAATTGGCATGGGCTAGTTGGTCTAATAAGTCATTAATTCGTGGTATGGGTTCAGAATCAATTTTTGTAATTACATTTAATTTTCTATAGTCTATACATAACCTAGTTTTTCCTTGGCCTTTCTTAATTGATAACGTGACTGCGGCGCTAAATGGAGAAAGTGAGGGCTTAATAAAACCTGCTTTTAACAATTCGTGTATTTGTCGTTTTATTTCAGCATTTTCAGTTTGGGATGTACGATATGGCCTTTGTGCAACTGGGAGCTCTGACGTTAAATGTATCTTTTGGGGTTCTAATTTTATTTTTCCAACATCATATTTATTTTTTGAAAAGATATGTTCGAAAGTTTCTAAAAGGTTTTCTAATCGGGGCCAGTCCTCGGGTAATTGCTCTGGTGTCACAATGCCCAAAGCATCACCGGGCTCATAATTTACATTTGAGTGTCTCATTCTTTGGTTATTGTCAAAATTCAGGGTTTCATAGTCATTTGAAAAAACATTATTCACATTATTTTTTACACTTTGAAAATTTTCAAATTTGACATTTGATTTGTTCATACTCTTGCTTTGGTCATAAATCGGTGTGTTACATTTACTAACTAAAGTAGTTTCAATACCTTGGTTTACACAATTTCTCTTTTTTACATTTCTAGGATTAAGCTCAAGAGAGTGATTATGTCCAAAATTTTTTCTCTTTTCAAAATTACTTCTTCTAGAAATTTTTTTACATTATTAGAATTCTTAGTACCATAACAATTACTTCCTTTATACGCATTCTTATTGACCCTTCTTAATTTATACCTACAATTTTCAGCATTATACTTATTTTCATAATACAAATTTTCACCACAATTTTTAAAGTTCATATTTTGAACATGAAATGCAATATGACTTAAAAATTTATAATCATCATACAACTTTATCTCATAACCAAATTAATACACTCTTAAATTTCTAATATTAACATCTAATTTAAATAACTGAATATGTTGTAAACTCAATAACAAATATGGTAACTCACTATCAAGGACCAGAATTTCAATATTCCTTTTAACACTTCCTATTTTTACTACACATTCTATTAAATTTTGCACAATTACATTACCAACAGTTTGCTTTATTAATACATTATTACTTTCTTTTTCATTAAATTTTGTCACTAATTTTAGCAATTTTGAACTTAAAATAGTTACCGTCGAACCAATGTCTAAAAGACATGGAAAATTTTTGTCACTCACCCGAGCTTCGATTATTAGTCATCTTCGGTCATTAGTGTTATCCTCTCGTCGAAAGCTGTTTTGGTAATTGTTCGAGGTTTGATGCGGTTGATTGCTGAATCTCTCATGTCCATCATGAAATTGATTACGTCTGTGATGAAAATCCTCTCGTCGGTTAAATCTTGGTTCACTGTAGTTTTTCCATCGCCGTCGATCATCCGTATGGTTCCATCGTGTCTGATTTGTCGATTCGTCGAAATGTTGCTGATATCTCGCAGGTGAATTGGAGTATCCTTCGCTTTCATTTTCATTAGGAATTGTTGTCGGCAGGTGTATCTTCTTCGCAATTGGTAGCCATTGGTATGGTGTCTTTATATCTTGCAAGGAAAGTAAAGTCCGCATTTGAGGGGTTGAGTCCAAAGTTAAAGTTTCTATTATTTCTTGATCGGCATAATTTAGGGATTTTCCCAATTCTATCTTCGCTTTATAATATGCAAATAAATCGTTGCTTTTTTCTAGCTTCAACTGTCTGTATTCATTGACCATTTGTTCCCTACTTTTCGAATAAATTGATATCAAATTCTTTTCGATGTCTTCAAAATCTTCTTTGCATAACTGAGTGGCTATGATTGTTTCTTGGACTTCATTCTCAACATAATTCAATATATTTTCCAATTTCCATGTATCGTCTAGTCCAAACGTACGACACTTATTTTCAAATAAATCTAGCCAAGGGAGAATGTTTTTTATGGATCCGTTGTCAAATTTCGGAAGCAGCAAATCTTTCGTATTCTTGTATCTTACTTCCGCCACTGTACTTCTACATTCGGCATTGTTTTTATTTTTTCATCGTCTTGTTGGTAATCTTTTTCGTATTTTATTTCTGTTTCGCCACTCTTCGTTTCGTCTTGGGCCAAAGTCTGTTCCGCATAACTATCATCCATGTGTAAGCGCTGCACTTTTATGTCATTTTCGTTATTTGTCATTGCCATCGTTGAATTTTTCGTTTTTTTCATTAAATCACTTTATCTAAATGTTACACTCTTTATAAAATTTTTTCGCGCCTGTGCGCTATTCCATTGGGTTTGTTCATAGTCCCCTGCTGTAGATTTCATCACTGCCGACTACTGACAGACGTTTGTGCTTCGGGGCCGAATGTTACGGCGCCAAGTGTCATGGGAAGCCGCATCGGAATAAGTGGTAGCAGATTAGAAAAAAAACTAAGCCAGCCAAAAATGACGAGACATGAAAAAATGCGTTGTGTAAAAATCAATTTACTGATTTAACTTACAGAAACAATACGATATGAACGATAACCCAGACAGGTTGTCTCAGGTAACATACATATTAAATAAAGTAGTTATGTTTTAGGATAATCGCACTTAACCAAGCAAGAAATACCTAACCCTACAGACAGCCTGACCCACGTGGTAAGCAGATTACTATGTTCATAACATTAATTCACACTAGTGAAAGGATTATCTATTAAAGTAAATTAAGTGACAGACTATATGGTTAAGGAGCAAATAAGAAGTTTATTTAATAAAACATAATGAAAGAATAAATACTTAATGGATTCCTACCATGCCTTGCGCTTCACTCACCAACACCGGACACCAGAAAAAAAGGTGTCACACACCTAGTACACTCCCAGAAAATCTCTGGTTATTTTTTTGAAGCTAGCCTTGAACTGCGCCAAGCTGTATTTCTCACCTGCGCAGTACGAGCTGAAGCCACTAGATTTGGCGTGCATCGCCTTTCATGGCAATAATTCATTTTTTCTTTTCTGCCAATATATGACGGTTACGAAAGACAGTTATAAAGACTTGAATATTAACAGATATACTCCATGAGTCTTTATAACAGTTTGGTTTGCCTGTTCTCACATTAATTTGCAGTTATCATCTTAATACTGGTGGCGATTGGAAAGTATTCTAAATCCAATAAACAAACATAGTTCCAACGAAATCAAGTCGCATTTATTTCTCCTTCCAGCAATCACTGATTCAAGTAGCGCATATTTGAGCGCTCGCCATTTTCAAATTGTGGACCCAGCTGACACACGTCCACCAGCGACGATTAAATCCGGCGTTGTGACAAAAATTCGCGGGCATCTCCGCGCGTCAACTCTCCCTGCATATGCGCAGGGAGAGAGTCCTCCTCGACCGCAAAACCCACAGGCGCGCCAAGATTACATAATTAAAAGGGGAAGTTCCCTTTCCCAATTCGAGTCTTGAAATACGAACAATTAGAAGCGAATCACGCCACTAATATAATTTAATTCCCAAGCCCCCTTTAAATTTAAGGTAATCATTCTTTTCCCACTTAAATTCTGACACACACACACACACACACACACACACATATATATATATATATATATATATATATATATATATATATATATATATATATATATATTAGTTTACTCGTTTAGAATCACAATTTCTATGTTATAAGTTATAAATTTATTATTAACAGTCGAGAACTGGTGAAATTTTGAATACCATATGACCAATCTTTATAGAACATTTATATATTAAAAAAATGTAATTAAGACTCATTTTTATGATTAAATTACCTCGTCTTGATCATTCCACAAAAAGATAAATTTTGTGAGACTTCTAATAATAATTCACTGTTATGCATGTGAGTTAAAAATTAAATTGAATAATTTGACATGTTGATAATCATAATATTTGGTTTCTGTTATACTTACAGATTCCTAACTTATATTACCTACATTTAACTGCAAGAAAGTCTAATACATATGATATAGGAAATGTGAATCGAGCATTAAAAATATAGTTTTTATTCAATTTACTTGAAAATAATCATACAATGCTACATATATCACTTACTTTAACTATTGGGTACAGTCAACTGGGGTAACATTGTCCCATTTTTACCAAGTTTTTATTAACTTGCTTTCTTGTTTGTTTTTGTGTTTGTTCAGTAAAAATCTTGCAACCGATTTTTAACTAACTTCCCGACTAGCTAGACATTTGAAACTTTTTGAATA